>VDFB02047230.1:299589693-299671952 GCA_007258455.2 Sequoia sempervirens
AAAATTACACAATATAAATGGAAATTATTGTAAAAACCCTAGTTTTTAATAAAAATCCATTAAAAACAAGTTAAAATTATACAAAACTAATACAAAAATCGATTAAAACAAAAAAAACAAAAAAATTACCTTACAAATTGAATATCAGCTAAAATCTGATATCGAATACGCCCTCACATCGTTGTTACTATGGATGCAGGTTTAAAATGGTTTAAAATGACTGTCGTAGCCACTTTTTGGGTATATATTAACCGACACAAATCGAATATCCAATTTGTGTTACTTTGGCTTGGGCATTGTTTTGGAGCAATGTACTGACACCCAACCCCAAAAAAAGTCAACTTGGGATTTTCCTATTTTTTGGTGAATGCAAAACGCTACTTTTTTCATATCGCCATTTTTTGGCCCATCATGATCCTGCACATACTCGTTGCATAGTTAAAATAAATCAATTAATTAACAATAAATCCAATAAATTTTTAAAGAAACAAAAGAACCAAGCCCAGGAAAAAATTTCTCTCCTTTTAGGTTGTTAGCCAATCTCATGCCCTTGTTGGTTTGGCTTCTAATGTTCGTGAGAAGAAAGATTGATCTTAGTGATCTATACACTAGGTCTAGGATCTCTTTTTCCATACAACACTTCATTCATATTTTCTATACCTCTTTGTGTCCTATTTTCTTTCTCTCTTTCTTGCTTCTTCCATCCTCCTGTGATATCTTTTCTGTTGATCCTGATTTTTCCCCAACCTTCTCTTTTGTGTTCATTTACATTGCCAACTTAACTCTTTCAATAACATCCACTTTCCTTTTCTTATCTCATTTCACCATGGGTTTTTTTGGTCCAAGTTTTCATTAATCCTTATATCTCATATGGTTAATTTAAATTTTGAACAGTCACCTCTTTTTAGGAATAATTTTAGATTTCTTTCCCCTTTCCATTTGTCATCCCTTAAGTTCCTGCCCCCCTCTCCAAAGGGTATTACCTAAGAGTTGTATCTGTAGAAAAAATAATCCTTATTGTCACTATCCTCTTTCTACCATTACCACTTCTTCTCCTTACCCTATATTTTCTTCACTGCTCACTCCGGGTCCCAACAATAGAACCAATGTTGGCAAGAGGAAATGGGGAATTGCAGTCCAGAGATCTATACCATGATATCCCTTATGTAGTTTGTTTATACCCTAGTAGAGAATACAGTGAGAGAAAAGAGTAATTGTGGTAGAAAATTATATCTAAGTGTATTCCATATGTGATTTTGATAAAGAAATCTTTCATTCATAACACATAAAATTGATTCAATCCTTATAACTCCATATATTTATAGATTCATCTAACAGATACAATGGCAAGTCTTAGTCTCTTCTTTGTATTACATTATATTTAATATTCATACCCTAATATGATATCATATCTCCTATATCTATTACATACATATATTCATACTCTGTCTCCTAGAGAGACGTGACCCTAATGGCACCTTTTACTTCATCTTCCCTATTGACCTTAGGTTTCACAAGTCTCATGCGGTAGCTTGCGGTCTCTACCTTGTATCTTACTAATAATGACAAAACAATTAAGAATGGGAATCCTTAAACTATATAGAGATTAGATTTGACTAAAGAAAGAAAAATAAGATTATGAGAACCTACTCGAGCATTAATAAGGACACTAGCATTTGGTTTGGACATGTTTACAAGAGACTAGTGTTTCATTTGTGCAGTATTATAGGTCACAAACATTATGTAGACCTTCTTGTAGCTCTCCAATAAGGTAGGGGCATTGTTATTTATGCCTCCTAGAGTTCTGAAACTTTTAAAAGTTTTTTTCCTTTGTGCTTTTACTCTAAAATTCTACTTGTACCACCTCCAAAAACTTATCCAATGCCATTTTTTATGTTGGAATATTTGAAAGGGGAAAAGTGGGGTTTTACTATTTAGAAAACCACATTTTTTAGTCCTCTAGAATGGCATTTTCAACCTCAAAAATAGCCTTGTAAAATATATGAGTGTGTGTTTTCTAGGTGGGATGTTTGTGGTGTGTGTAAAGTTTTGTAACTAGCAAAAATTTGTAGGATGAGATCTATTGTTATGGTAGTGTATTTATGCAATGGAAGACATGGTAGGAGATGAAAATGACAAGTGTTGGTATTCTTGGAAGTTGAATAAAGGAGGTTGAATTTGCAACAAGTTGCTTGGAAGGGGAGATCTTACTAACAATGGAGTACTTGGTGCGAGGAGTTTGGAAAGGGGAGCCTTAGAGATTGTAGGAGGGTATTGAGAGCAAGATAGGGATCATAAAGTGAAAGGAAAGAATGGAAATCAAAAATGGAAGCTTCATTTATGGGGGATCTTTATGTTTCATTCATGGAGGAATGTAGATGATGTGGGAGATTTAAAAACTTAGTATAAACTTCTTAGAGAAAAACTTGTATTTAGAGTCTGCAAGAATGAGTAGAGTGCTTATAGCATAAATTTTTATTATCTAACTAAGAGTTATGATCAATATTATTCATGTCTGGTCCAAATAACCACTAGAAAATGTACTAGAACAACTTATGAATTAGGGTTATAGTCTTGTTTAAATTTTTAAAAATTTACAAGTAGCACAAACATTAATGATTGGAGTGCACATGTATCTTTTTTGAGTCTATGTTTGAAACTTTTACAATAGACTTTAGGGATCTAGAAAGATTTAGGAATGGTTGTAAAGCATATACTGATAAATTTACATTAGAAAATAAGCTAAATAAATCTTAAATATATATTCAAAAATAAAAATAAAAATGAATAAAAAACATAAGATGGAGATTACAAAGTAAACAATTTCTAAACTATGATATTGCTATTAGGATTCAACCATGTAGTTTTATGAGTCAAACTCATTGACCAATAAAACCTTCTAAAAAATACCTCCTACATGTGTGAATCCTAGTAGCAATATCACAATTTAACATACTATGGAAAATACCTCCTACTTATTAATTTCTAACCTTACAACCTAAAGAAAGCCCTCAAATTAATAGATTGCAAAATTGTTTATAATGTACATGTGAACCTAGGCAGGGGGCCTAGCTCGATTGGCTAAAGCATCTTGTTGCAGGCAAGAGGTCACCAGGTCTAGTCTCCCCCCATGTTGGGAATAGGATGCCATTTAATTCCAATCCTAAACATATTTCATGTATCTCCTAAGTCCTTGGAAAGTGTTCCCCAACAGTAGGATTAGAAAGAGATTAAACTCGAATGAAATGAACATGTAAATTGACATTTGTAATTAATTCTAAATGATAAGAGCATGTGGGGACGCCCAAGAAGAGCTCCTACAAAATAGGAGCACATGGGGCACCCACATGGAAGGTGGAACTCACCTTGAGTTAAGTTAATTGTTTGGAGAAAGATAACACTTCAGGAATGCATGTAAAGATCCTAGAAGTTAGGAATTGATGTTTACATGCATGGAGTTTAGTTCAATTTAGTTCATTTATGGTTCAGTTATCTTTAGTTGCATGTAGTTAGTTTCAGTGAAATTCTAGTTGACTTCAGTTGACTTGGAATTCATGACTAATGACTTGAGTTGCATGACAGATACAAGTGATACATTCAGTTAAGTGGGGATGATCAATCATGCATCCTGTTTGCATGAATTGATGGAGAGATATGTTTCAGTTAACAGAGATTGACTTGGACCCACCTTGGGTGCCCAAGTTGGCATCTTAGAGTTAACACTTTTGCATGAGAAGATATTTTATAAGGCTGAGTTAAGTGGGCCCATTCTTGGATGCCAACTTTGAGGAGGAGCTTACAAGATATCTTCGTAATCAACGTTGAGTTAGGACTTTAGTTTTGGACACCCAAATTGGTGAAGGACTTGGTTTGACATTTTTTTTCACGGAAGAACTCTACTTGCAAAGAATAGGAATAGGTTTTGTGAGATAAGCTTTGTGCTTTGTAATTGTAAGGGCTCATTATTTTCTATAAATTGCAACAAGTTGAAGAGAGTTTGATCAAAGTTTATTGCAGGTTGTAAAGAAGATTTGTTGAAGGAAAAAGAAGCATATCAATCAAGGATTGATACAGTATTATTGTAATCTTGTTCTAAGATTAAATAATACAAGCACCATTGATTCTGGTGGTGGAGTTTTTTCCTGAAAGGGTTTCTCCATGGTATATGCTATGTCACTTCTATCTTCTAGTCTTATTCTTCTACAATCTTTTGTCTACTTCTACAAATGGTAAAATGAATCTAAATAGATAATCATCCACAAAGAAATTGTAAAAAAGAACACATAATTAAATCCACAGTATAATAGTTTTACAAAGTATTAAGCTACATAATTACCTCTATTTTCAACATTTGGTATCAGAGCATGGTTTGATTTGCAAGTTCTCTCTTTGTGGGAATTGTCTTCTTCTTGAAGGATCTTGTGTTATGAGAGATGTATTTTGCATACCATTGTATGCCTCTTTGACACTATGATAGAGGAGTTAGCCACATCCTCTATGTGAAGTGTTATAGGAGGACTTGTTAATGTTGTGATCTTGTGTGGTTCTCTCATGTATTTGGTACATTAATCATTTGCTTGATTACTTCATGATAGTGTTATGTTGCATTTGGAGTCTGGCATGGATTGGTTGGTTACAAGTCCTCATGGATACTTGGAGAAATAGGTGAGGCTTGAGTTTTCTTATGATAAGAGATATATGTTGGAATGGTTACTTGTAAGAAAAAAAATTTCAACAGTAAAGACCAAGAATCCTACACCTTGGTTGGACATGAGTTGAACACACTCGACAGTTTCACATGCCTCCAAAAAGGCAGTTTGGTTAGAGAGACTTGGGAAAGGTATTGGTTTTAATTGCAAGTAAATTAAATTTAAATGTGATAGTTAAAGTGTTATTTGTTTAGCCAAAAATCCTATGTATTATGCTCGTACTAAGCATGTTGATGTTCAGTATCACTTTGTGCGAGAAATGGTTGAGAGTGGGAAGGTATTAATTGAGAAGGTTGACACTTTGATTAATATTGCAGATTATCTTACGAAACCAATTCCTACAAATAAGTTCTCTTGGTTTTGAGTATTAATCAGTTGCTTGGAGCTTCATGATTATTGTTCTTTGGTAAAGGTGTTATTGTTCTTCCTTTGGAGAGGATGTAGTTCTTTTTAGTTTATTGTAGGTTGTGAAGAAGATTTGTTGAAGGAAAAAGAAGCATATCATAATATTGAATATATATATTTGTATTTGTTCTACTTCTATAAATAATTTATTAAAAATGGTAATGAATCTAAAAGATAATCATCCACAAACATTGTAACAAAGAATACTTAATTAGATCTACACAATTATTAATTAAGCTACATATTTATTTTCATTTTCAACATAAAACCCATTTTCAACATCAACAACAAATTGAAAATGTCACTCGCGACGCCTTTATATCATGGAAAAATGCACTAAGCACACAAGAGACACGGAACTAAATATGTAAAAAAAGAAAAAAGAGTGTGTGAATTTGAATGCATTGCTAGTAAAAAAATATATATGGAGAGCAACAATATAGTGTTGCCTCTCTATGTGTCCATGTGTATCTATAAAAAAAGCAGTACGTGTATAGTGTAGTACAAAAGAGTGTAGTACAATCTTCAAAATGTGTTAGGTATTGATTACGAAGAGAAAGACCAAAAAAAAAATACAAAACGGCCCATGCGACGTAACACGTTATGAAAAGCATGTCCACCTATATTTCATTATCTGAGTTCCTTTTTATTGAGTTTCTTACAAGATAGAAAGAAAAATGAAAGGGCAGGTGGGCCCTCAGCCTCATGTTTTTCAATTTTTTTAAGCGTAGTCGTTAATGATGATAAAGCAAGATAAGAACGCATCTTTGCTAAATTCGTCAAAAATACCCATATTATGAGTATTTAACACGCTTCCCTGATAATTATACAGTAATTATTGGTTTTTAGGGAGGGTGGCTACGAAGAAGCCCTCTGCTCATGACTATTTTAGTAAGGGTGGCTAAGAAGAAGCCCTCTGCTCATGACTATTTTCCTGCTCATGACTAGTTGTTGGGATTTGGAATCCATTATTTTGTTTAGCCCGAGTTCTGGATTTTGAAGGAGAAGAAGGTTTGGGAGCGGAAATTTGGCTTAAGCTCTGAATTTTTAAGGAAGTGAAGAGCTTTTCTTTCCATTCGCTTGCTTTTTTGTCTTTTTTTTTTTCTGGGCGAGAATGGATGCAATTCAGGAAGAAGAATGGAAGAAAGCGCAAGGAATTAGCATCAGCGTAGAGATTGACCTGGTTTCCGCAGCGAAACAACAGCTACAGTTTCTTGCTTCTGTTGATCGCAATCGATGCCTTTATGAAGGTCCAGCTCTCGAAAGAGCCGTTTTCAGGTACTTGTTTGATGAAAGATTAAATCTATAAGCTTTAAAAATTAATGGTGATAGTTTTCTTTTTCCTTTTTTCAAAAGTTGCACCGGTGTAGATGTTTTCAAGATATGTTTGGATGAATATCTGTAAATTTCTCGGCCGATTATCAATATAAAACTTTTTTGCCCCGCCTTTAAAAATATTAAGAGGATACGCGATTTTCCTCTTTTAGTTCTGCGAAATCTTCAAAATTTGTGATAGCATAGATCAATTTCAAAGCAATTCTCATGCTTAGGAGAAAATCCAAATTTTTCTCCGCCTGATAGGAAAAATACTAAGATAATATGAGGTGTGAGCTGAATTTGTGGATCCAACTGTCGGGTAAATTTCTTGTCCAATTTTTCAAGCCTCACTAATGGGCTCATTGTCAGGGGCAACGTCTTTCCAGCATTCAGGATGCACATTTGACCGTATTTATTAATTAATTGAAAACCAAAATCATGTTATATTCTAAACTTCAATCAATTAGTAAATACGGTCTAATGTCCATCCAGAATGCTGGGTAGACAATACGCGTTGGCAGGGAAGATAATTTGGTGTTTTTATCTTGTTTTTTTAAAGGATGTGGGGAGTTTTGAGTATCATAGCATGGTCACATGCAGCTGTTTTAGGCTTCGGAATCTGGGATCTCTTATTTCACGATTTTGTTTTTTCATCAGCTCTTACTGCTTGATGAACTTTTATTTATTTTTGTTATGCATCACTTTTGTTTGAGATGCACTCAAAGCTCCAACTGTGTGTTTCTATAATGCACTTTTTTCCAGTCCCATTGTCCATTCTTGGCTGATGGTGCCTCCTGAAATCTAAATTAATCTGCTCTAGAAGATGTTACATAGGTATGTTCTAATTCTGAAAACGAAGTGGATTATAAAACTCTGTTCTATTCATGTTGCCTTTGTTGTGATAGGTACCAGTATTGCTGGCTTCCATTGCTTGCTAATCACACCGATTCCAGCACTGCGAAATTTCCCCTGGTTCCTCCGCTAGACTGCGAATGGATCTGGCACTGTCATAGACTCAATCCAGTATGCAAAGACTATTACATTTGTAAAATCTAATTATTCAAGTTTGTTTTTAGATTCTTATTCATCTGACAACAAGGTTTCTGTAGGTACAATATGAAAAGGATTGCAAGAAGATATATGGGAAAATAGTTGATGCTTCTTTTGCAGAATCATCTGATAAAGAATTCGCCAGGGAGCAGACAGCAAAGATTTGGAAAAATTGTCATCCAGAAGAGCCATATGAGCTTGATTTGAGTCATTGTGATTTCGATAACAGTCATAGAGTAGCTTTTAAAAGTTTCCACAAGATTGAGTATGACCTTATGGAAGCAGTCGGAAGACAAAGTTCGTTCTTCCATCAGGTAGACATGTCTTTGTATGCATTTTCTGAGTTACAACACAAACATGTATTTTACAGCTCTAATGATCATAAAGTATCTCCTTTTTACCAGAATCCACATTAGGAATACAACCTGCTTCCAATTGAGTTGTTGAGATCTTTATATTCATGGTTTAATATTCACCATGAAACTCAGGGGCTGCAATGGATCCTATACCCTTATCCACTCTGCCCTGATTTATAAATGGTGTCCCCAAATCCCACATCTCCTGATTAAACATAGTTCATATGGAAAGGCCAATTTGCATGTTGTGTTTTGTGGTTTAGGATTCATGCGTAAAGATTGGGCACCACTTTCTTATTTTTCCTGATACCTTGGTTCTCTACAGGTCTCTCGAGAACATATGCCTAATGATCGCTTCCTCAAAGGAGCTGAAGAAAGATATAAAGGATTTCTGTACTTGATCAAGAGAAACAGGGAGAATTCTGTTAATTGTTTCTGTGTTCCAACCTATGATATTGATTTGATGTGGCATTCTCACCAGCTGCAGCCAGTTGCTTACAGGAGAGATATGTTAAATATGCTTGGCAAGGTGTTGGAACATGATGATATGGATTCTGACAGAAGCCAAGGAAAGAAGCTGGACGTTGGTTTTACAGAAACTACTAGACAATGGGAAACTACTTATGGGAGACGATATTGGAGAGCTGGGGCCATGTATAAAGGTGAGGCACCCTCTCCTTTGCCTTTTGGTCCCCCTTCAATAGAGAACGCCGTTTGCATAGGGGAGCCTCTATTTCAGAATGACAGAAAACAGCAGAACAATTATCTGACTCAAGCAGAGATCGTGGAGGTCAGTTTTGCAAACAAGCCACATATTTACCTTCATGTTTTTGAAAGAATTCCACCATATATGTTTTTGTTTTTGTCTTTTTTCCTAAATATGGAAATTTTATGTGCTTATAAAATATGTCTCTTTCGTAGTGGAATATGCATGAAAAATAGGAAAGCCAGAGTCACATGCATTGATTTCATTATGAGGAACTTTATGCAACAAAGTTCGAAACTCAAGCATTTACTCTTGAGATAAAACATGTTTCTTAGGCATGGTGGATATATTTTTTAAAATTTTGGCAAATGAACACTTAAGCTTTTTAGAGAGTGAATTGCTTTAAAGTTTAAAGTTTAAACCCATAGCTTTGGTTGATCGTCTTTCAGGTACTTTTGGAGGTTGTAAGTGTTAGAAACATACCCAAGAACCAAGATGGTGCTCTATTTGTCAGATATTATAAGCAGAGCAACTGCAATGAGAAGGCTCTTGGTGTAGATGCAAAGGAGATACAAATATCATCATTGTCAAAATGGAAACAACTTGCCACCTTCCGGTGTGAAGCTAATGGAGATCTGATCTTTGAGCTTATATCTCAATCTTCTTCCACTTTAGAAAAGAATAAATGCTTCAAAGTTCTAGGTCATGTATCAATTTCTCTGCATACTCTGTTGAATTCACCAACCTTTTCAGTAGAGAATTGGTTCTGTTTATCAACAGATATGCAGCCAAATGATTCCAAACCTCTTAGTTTGCATCTTGCACTTTCTGTCACTCCTCCCATCGTTGCTCCTTATCTGCTCCAAGCTGATAGGTTACGCCCCATTAATAGGAAAAACCAAATTCTGCAACTTATCAGGAGAACTAAGCAAGCAAAAAAGATGACTAGATTTTTGGATCATGCCAAAAATGAAATTTTCACTGTTCAAACAAGGTAAGCTTCAAAACTTGTAAAAGTATGCACCTTATTTCAAGATTAAAGCTAAGAAAATTATTTACTTTGTTGTCTTATCATGTGCAGAACAACAAAAGAACCATATGTAAGTTCACCAGAAGGAAGCTTTCAAGTTTCATCTGACAGAAGGCAAATTATCACTGTCCACCAAAGAACTCCCAACTCTGATAAGATGAGAACTTCTGGTATGGGCTAGCTCTAGACAATGTTGACACATTTATATAGATGCTTTTAAAAGAACTTCATGTTTTTGGCATTTCATAAAGAAATTGAAATTGACCTTATATTATTCGTTGCAAGTAATTAAAGTAGGTCAATGCGATTCAAGTAAAGGAAGCACCCAAAGAAAGGGTTGGCTTCTTAGAAAAGGAAAATGAAACCTTGTTTTAAAATGGCAAGTATTACTTACAGAGTTAACATTGACAGACTCCCCAAATTTATAGCATTAATCCAGTACGAATAGTTTAGTTGTACAGTATCATAAAAGATTAGATGATGTTTCTATGTTTCTTTCATATATTTCTTTCGCCCAAGCATATCATTTACTATGAAATGCCAAAGATAACTTTTCTTGATGATAAACCCTTTTTATTATAGTTATCTTCTAAATCTGATGTTGATGGGGAATTGATGCATTATTGAAGATGAACCTGTGGCAAAGGCTGAGGAGCTTATTTCAGGAGGAGAGACAGCACATTGGTCATTAATGAATAATTCCTGCAACTTGATACTTAGAAACCTGAATGACATCAGGAGGGAACCCATATTTGAGCTCAGAGGAAACTTGGGGCAACCTGTATGTTTTAACTTTTGCTTTCAGTCCAATTGGTTTTATGCATGTTGCCTGTTAGTTTAATGTTTAGGAACATTCTCTATTTTGGTGACAGTTAAGGTTGCTCTCTGGTAGAAAGCTGCAATACGAAGTTAAGGGTTCTAAACCAGAAATTGAGCAAGAATTTGTGACATTGGTGCGATATAGTCCAGAGGCTCCATTTGGCCAAGCAACATCTCTTTTCAACTGGAAGTCTCTGGTTGTAGAGGTATGTCAAGTAAATGTATCAAATACTTACTGTGGCAACGGTGCCAAATGTCACTGATGTTGGGTCATTTTACTTGTCCATAGCAAGGCATTTATATAGCACTTCCTCATATTTTCAACCTAATTTATAAGCTTATTTTGATCAAGAGCAGAAAATGGTGCTATGTAGGTTGCTGAGAAAGAGAGTGTTCTATTGGTGGTGGTGTTATCGGCAGTCATTTCTGCATCATTAACAAAACATCAGGAGCCAAAATCCCTGTCTAAGAGTGCTAAGGTTAACAGGAAGGTCTGCCCCGCTGGTGGGTGATTTAAAATGGAGTTTCATGTCTTAAGGAAAAAGATTAATTTTAAATCGCATTTTTTGCTGGCATACTGTTGTTTACAGGTATTGCTGCTCGCCGGGGTATCTTTGTAAATGGAGCCAATAAGCTTATGCAAGGGACGAACAGGAAACATGGACACGGAAGTAGAGTGGAGATTCGTTATGGCAAGCATTCAGTTGCAGATGCAGGATTGGGTAGTGCTGCAGCAGCTATGGCAACAAGTGCAGGAGGATGTGGAAGTGGTTGTGGAGGTGGGTGTGGTGGTGGGTGTGGGGGATTTGGAGCTGCTACAGGTGCAGGAGGATGTGGAAGTGGTTGTGGAGGTGGGTGCGGTGGATGTGGAGCTGCTACACGTGCAGGAGGTTGTGGAGGATGTGGAGGGGGTTGTGGGGGCAGTGGCGGATGTGGTGGGTGTGGTGGGTCATGGTAAATCGCAATTTATTACAGTAAATGCCATTGGTTTTTATTATGATTAAACATGTCATTTGAGGGCACACATTGTCAGTGTTATATTATAAGATAGCTCCTGAACTAGCGTTAACTCTGGACTCAGTAGTGTTCAAGCTTTTGAACATTTTACATGGGCAGATAAATGACGACACATGACTACTGGCCCCTCTCTCCTAGCGAGATGTCCTAGTCTTCGCTCATTTGCGGACCAACTAGTACGTACAAACACTCCAAGAAGAAAAATTGTACCATTTGTGATCTGATTTTGATAATAAGAACAAATCAAGTTGGCTGTGTGCTTATGTGTATCTTACATTCCATGAACCTTACATCTTAGGCATACTTTGGAGTTTGAATCATGCTTGTTCCCAGTCCTCAATGTTTTGTGATATCCTTTATATGTTTAATTGAACGGTTTTACTTTTCTCATAGGATTGTAAAAGGGATGATCCGAATTCGGATGAGAATAACAAAGCAAGTAGAATATAAATGGATAATTTCTAAAGCTGAACAAAATAGTTATTGAGCTGGAAGAGATGCATGCCGTCTATTATATTGTGTTTGAATTCAATGAGTTTATAAATTTACAAATTTGGAAGTTAAAATGGACAATCCGATGAGAACAAATTAATTACAAAATAAAAAATTACTACAAGAATTATTTAACTTTGATAACTTTGATACCTCCACTTAGTGATGTCTTAATTCCTAGTCTATTGGGGAAAAGATATAAATTTAACTTAGTGAAACCTTTTAACTTTGTGATGTTTGATACCTCCACTTAGTGATGTCTTAATTCCTAGTCTATTGGGTAAAAGATATAAATTTAACTTAGTGAAACCTTTTAACTTTGTGATGTCTTAATTTCTAGGCTATTGGGTAAAAGGTATCAATTTAACTTAGTGAAACCTTTTAATTTAGTGATGTCTTAATTCTTAGTGGGTAAAAGGTAAAAATTTAATTAGTTGGATGCCCTTCAAGGTCTTCAAGAGACCTTGCTTGGAGAGTAGTCTATAGCTCTCCTCCTAAGAACCATTGAAAGTCTTAGGAACAAGTTTGCTTCAAAAGTCTCTAAAAATGCAAATTTCATAAAAAAAAATATATGTTTTTAATAGATTCAACATGACATTAAAGATACATCAATAGGTGACCATGGTTGGTACCCATGGTAGAGTTTCCATTTAGAGCTATGTGTGGTTAGACTCTCGCATCCCATATGTGGGGATACTTTGAATGATACATTAGCAAATGTGAATGATCATGTGATTGACCACCTCAATCTATCCAATTATTTCGGGTGAAATCTACTAGACTTTGTCAATCTAGTGTCCATCATGGCCCATAGTGCTAACCAAAAATTGTGAGGAATATTAAATTCATGTTAAAAATGACACTCTAAGGCAAACTAAGACAAACTCAAAACATTCTCGAAGAAGAGCATGGCAATGTCTTCTACAAAAACCTCCTTGCAAGCTACAATGATGACCATCTTTGGGAATTTGTCAACACACATACACAAAATCGTGATCATTTTTTATCAAAGGGGGGTCTAACATGAAATCCGTGGAAATAGAGAGCCAAATCTTGTCAAAAATTGAGAGAGGTGTGTACAATATTTGTTTTCAATATGTGAGCCTTGCAATGGAATAGGTTGTGCAAGATTGAACATACATGACATCATGATGCAATTCTGGCCAACAAGAGTACTTACATAGTACAACTTGTGGCCAACAAGAGTACTTACATAGTACAACTTGTAGACACTAAAATCATGTATACAATAATTTTCATAATATCATCTCATGTTAACATTTAAAATATTAACTACCTCTTAATCCATTAGGATGGTTAGTATTACCCTGTCCATTACTTTATCACAATTAAATTCATTAAATAGTATTTATTGTTTAATTAATTTAAAATGAATCCTTTCCCACTAAATATTAAAATATTTGAGTTTTAAATTCAATTATCCATAATTAAATTAATCTAAATCTTAAGCTACACCCTATGGATTAACTATCCAATCAAAATAGTTAATTAAATTATTTATTTATTTAACGTTCTAATCAAATCCATTGACAAGTCAATCAATTTGGCTAATTCAAGATCACAAATTAATTAATAATCAAATAATTATCAACTAGAAATTTCATATTGTAACTCTCAATCACCTTACTATGTAACTAATTATAACTCATTTGCTTGTCTACAGTAATTGATGATGGGAGGATTAAGGTTTGATAATGTTACTATGGACAGAAGTCGATGCTCTAGATTGTAGGATGATGGAAGACTGTTGGAAATCGATATCATGGATGAAATGGATCAATCAATTGTTTAAACCTCTTGACCTAGGTGAGGTCTCACATTGAGGGGGTGGAGGGGCGTGGAGAGGGGGAGGCGGGGTCAGTGTTGGGGACAAAATTGGATCTTATCTTGTCAATCCCAAGCCTTGTGTGAATGATCATTCATTTGTGAATGGTCAATGTATGAGTCTCATGATCCATAAATAGTTTGATTCTCAAATCAAAGTGTTAGGCCCTTCATCTTGGGCCTCCCTTGTGGGAGCTACAGTCAAAGGAAAGAGTTCTCCAATTGAGGTAATTATCGACCCTCTCTCAAGTGAGTTTTCTATTAATGTTCTCAACTTTGTGGTAGATAAAATAATATCTAAGATGTAGACAACCCTGGTGGGGAAGTTTTTCAGTCCTAGACCAAATAATGCAATCAAATCTTGGGCTTTAAATAAATGGAATATTAAAGGACATCTAGAAATTTTTGTGATGCCTAAGGGTTTTTCTTCCTTTACATTTACTTGTGAGGATGATCTTTGTAACGTCCTTGCTAAACGCTTATGGTTTATCAACAAGTCTACCTTGGCTCTAAAAAGTTGGGAAATGGGCCTTAATCCCATCTCTAGTTCGTTCAATATTGCCCCTATATGGGTAAGATCACCTAGCTTTCCATTCGAGTTATGGGATGAAGAGGTTTTCAAAGGTATCGTAAGTGCCTTTGGTTGGCTTCTTAATATCAATTTTATGATTTGTTTGAGGAGCAAGCTTTTGTATGTGAGGATTTGTGTGTCAAGCAATCTACCATTCTTCCTTCTTTAATCCTCATCAAGTATAAAGTTGGTTGTTGGAAACAACCAATCGATTTTGAAATTTTTCCCTTTGTGTGCTTTAAGTGAAAAAAATCTAGGCATTCAACAAAAATTGCCCTAGTAAAACCCTAAAAAGAGTGTATAAAGCCTAAAAGAAAAGTGAAGTGGATGACAGTATGTAGGGTTGGAAATTTGACTCTCAAAAGGAAGATAAAATGGTAGATGTAAAGGAAGATAAAACAGTCAAGGATCTTCATTTTCAAGATGGAGAGGGGGTTTTTGAGGACCTACCTCTTACTCATCCTACTGTTGTGTGTGATCAGGATGGTGGGGCCTCTTTTGAGATTGTAAATAATTTGGTAGAGAATCCTGATTCCTTCAAGGGGAAGGTGGAATTGGTGGCTCCTTGGACACTTTTAGAGAATAAATAAAATTTATTTGAAACCCCCTCTGAAGGAGAGATACAAAATATCCAATCTTCTCCTATTGAGTTGCAAGGTTTTAGCTACAATAAGGAGAACTCTATTATTTTGGGGGATGCAATTTTGGTTGAGAAAGGAACCCCAAACTTTCAAATCAAAAGATAGCCACAAAAGGAAAAAGGAATAAGGTTTTGTCTTCCTCGATAGATACAAAAGGAAAATATTTGAATAACAAGATCCAAAAAAGGAACAAGAAAATTGTGGGTTGTGGTTAAAAGTTAAAAAATAAAGGAAGGGTGTCTACAAGAAATGCTTGGAAGAGGGACATTAGAAAATGTATTTTAAATGGGGTGCAAAAAACCATTACATACTTGTGGTTGAAGATCACTCTCCCTCCTAAGGAATGAAAATCATATCTTGGAATGTTAGGGGCCTAAATAACCCTCATCGGTATGATCTCTTAGCTAATCATGTTTGGTAACACAAGTTGGATATTTTACTTATTCAAGAAACTAAGATGCCTATTGAAAAGTTAAGTAAGCTAAAGAATATATTTTTCAAGGACTATGGGCTTCATGGGGCTAATGTTGTGGGTGCCTATAGAGGTATTGCAATATTTTGGAACCCTAAAGTCGTGATTGAAGATGCTTTCTATGAAGATTCTTCACATGTGACCACTAATTTTTGTTGTATCAAAGATAAAAAAAAAAAAAATCATGGATTTCCACTAATGTGTATACTCCAAATACTCATACTGTCAAGAAGACCTTATGGAATAATATTAGGATTTTGCAATACTATCACCTTTATAGCATGTGGTTGTTGATGGGAGATTTGAATACTCCTTTGAAGCAAAAGGATAAGATGGGAGGATCCCAATCTTCATTGGATAGTACAGGAGACTTTGCAGACTTCATTAATGCCAAGCCCTTATGGACCTAGAGTTGCAAGGGGCTAACTTCACATAGTTGAATAGGCATATTGTGTTGGAAGTTTTTCATTGATGATGTTGTAAAGGGGAGATTGTTGGAATTTTGTCATTGATGATGTTGTCCGGCAACATGAGCATGGTATGTACATTTTGCATGATCCAATGTTGTCATTGATGTCAACATTATTGTGGATCATTCCAGCATGATTTAGAAGTGTTTTTGAAGACATTTGTACAAGATAAGTTGGTCTGAAAAGTATAGCTACAAAAGAAAATGCCTAAGTATCAAATATGTTAGTATAGTGGTTCAATGCTTCAGTTTTTGGGTTCACACTCCACTGCAAATAGAGATATCACTCTATGATTCTAATAGTATTTTTTTGATCATCAGATGCATCTAAATCCAAGAGATTTTGTTGTTTGGTGAAGTATTCTGGAAGATATGATTGACAATGTTCAGTTTTGTATATTGCAGTTGTTTTATGTACAAAGTGTTGGTTTGGGAGATTATGCATTCCTTCACAAATAATTATTGTGAGTTGTGATGTTGAAGATAAGCTATTAGATGCTAGTTGAATAAGAATTCCAGATGAGAACGTGTTTTGAGGTCCACATGTGGTGAATTGGGTAGACAAATGAAGGTTTTTTTGTTTAGGTCTTATTTGGGGCCTACCTAACACGTTTGAAGGATTAATATGTGTTGCAATCTTATGTAAGACCTATATTGGGTCCATCCCAACCTATCTTGAAGTGAATTGAATTTTGAATTAAGGCACAATATGTGGATGAAATATATTGAGGACAATAAGTTTAATTTTGTGTGTTACTTCCAATTAGGCCGACCTAATTGAAGTTACACTTGATGTGGATATATATAGGAGTTTGTTTTTGGTATTTTGAAAAGAAAAAGGTGGGTGATATTTGATAGATGACATGCATGGTGTTTCACCTACATGTGTGTGATGTGAATTTGAACAAAGTTGTACAAATTGTGTTGCTTGAGGTGTGAGAATACATAGCAGAGTTGTGCATTGATCTAGTTTAGTGCATAGATAATTTTGTACTTCATTTGAACTGTAATCCAACATGGGTAAACCCACAAAACTGGTTTACAATTCCAGTGAGAAAGGAAAATTGCAAAAAACACCCCCATGGAAAAATTTTGGTTTTTGGGGGTTCAAACGAACTTTTGGTTCAAGCAAACCCAAAGGGGGTTCACTTGAAACCCCCTTTGAGCGAACCTATTTAATGTTGGGTCCCACCATATTCCACATTTCCTAGAATGAAAAACAAAGGAAAACTTAGTGGAAAGGGGGGTTTGCTCGAACCTAGCTTCATTTGAACCCCCCTTTTCCCCCCTTCTCCCCCTCTAGCACCAAATTTCTCCAGAATTTTTCCCTTCAAAGCTTGAGTTGAGGATGAAAATGGAGGAGACTTCATAGACCCAACTAGGTGATGTAGTCTTGAACGAGCTATCCAATGAATATAATTTTAATATGTTTTGGTTTAATTATGTATTTTTTTTAGTTTGATTAAACATAGGTTTTTCACCAAAATCAAGCTCTTTGTTCTGCACATTTGGAAAAATAGCAGATTATTAACAAAAAATTGAATTTCAATACATACAAAAAAGGTTATGTTGTATATAGTTCACCTATGTCTGAATTGTAATTGGTTGGACTTTAAAACTTGATTAAGGAAAAAATATTCAATAAAACAAACCAATTGAAAGAGCTACATATTGTAGTTACAAATCTAAATTCAAAAAAAATAGAATTTTATCCTTCATGGAAAAAAATTTATGTTGTATACGGTGAGCATCGCTCCTTAAAAATGGTGTTTACTGAAGAAAAAAAAAGATTTCAAAGGAGATGAAAAAAGAAGTGCAATCTAATTCCAAAAATTTTGAAAAAAATATATTTAGAATCTACAGACAAAATGTCACAAATTACTAGTTTGCATCATCTTCAAATTCCTCACGATTTAGCCGCTCTAGGTGCCCAAAAGTGAAGATTTAGTTAGAAAAAATCAGTTTAATGTCTAGTTTGGCCAAAAATTCTAAATCAATATTGTAAGATCACCCACATATTGTAGATGCAATAAGCTATGACCCACCCCTTCTTTCTTCTTTCTAATTCTCTGTGGGCAGTGAGTCCACTAGACAATGAGTCAATATGTAGTGAGCATTTCTATAATATACTATATCTAGATATAATATATTGTGAGCTAACCCTCGCCGTGGCTTTTCCCATTTTGGGTTCTCCACGTAAAAATCCTGGTGTTCATGTGTTATGTGCTCTTGTGGATGTTTCATGCTTTCATTCATTATTGCAGTTGAATTTTTTTTGGTAATTGGATGGCTAATGTCTGAATGATTTAAAATAATACTGATTCACCCCCCCTCTCAGTATTCTAAGTGTTCAACAATTGGTATCAGAGGTTGGACCCCTTGAAGGAGCTTGACTACTTTGGGAAGATCTTGGAAATTGAACACATGGCTAATAGAAATTTTCCTATTCCTATGGAAGAGATTCCTGCTATTAGATATACAGAAGAAGATTGCATGCTTGGCAAAGATGGAGAACTCACAATTTCTCTACAAGATCTTAACAAAGTTGAAGGTGAAAATAGAGATCTGAAGGAAAATCTTAAAGAGGCAAATGAATGCATCAAAAAATTGAGAGAACATATCAAAAATTTCAAAGAAAGGCATAGAAGGAAGTCAATGAACAATTGAAACAAGCAAATGAAGAACTCACAGGACTAAAAGTACAAGTAGAAGAAAATAAAAAAGTTGAGGAATGTGTAAATGCAATGGTAGAAAGAAAATCTAATGAATGCATGAGGCTTGAACAAGAAGTGGCAAATCTAAGATTAGATATGGAGAAGGCAAGAAGTCATGAAGACAAATTCAAGACAAGTTCCACAATGCTTGATGAGTTAATTGTAGGTTATAAAGCCTTTAAAGACAAAGGTGGTTTGGGACTTGAAAAAGGAGAAAGCTCAAAAGAAGCTCAAACATCTAGAGCAGAAAAGAAAATCAATGAACTAGAAAAGACTGAAGACAAGAAGAACAATGGCAAGATCCGAAATCAAAGAACTAATGCTTGAAGACCCCCTATTAGACAATCAAATGCTCAAAGGTAGCCATCTTTCAATGGTTTTTGTTATTCTTGCAATAAATATGGACATAGAGCAATGGAATGTAGAAGAAGAATGAATCATAATGCTCCATCCTTTACTATTCAATGTTTTACATGCAAAAGATTTGGACATAGAGAAAATGAATGTAGAAGTCAAATGATGAATGGATATAACAATGGTAGAATTATTCAATCCTTCAATGGTTACTATTATACATGTTATGGATTTCAACACAAAGCTAATCAATGTAGATTCATAATGAATGAAAGAAATAATGCTCAAAGAAATGTCATATGCAACAATTGCAATAAGCCTAGACATATTGCTAAATTTTGGAGAAGCAGAAACACAAGGAAAGATGATCCAGTAAAGAAGAATGAACTAGTCAAAAAGATTAATCTAGTAGAAGTTAAGAAGGAAATGGAAAAGATATGGAGAAATAAAGAAGAGATTGAGGATAAGGGAGAATCTATTCCACCCTCCGGTGAAGATGTTTCCTCTAGTAACTAAGCCCAAATCTTTGGCTTAGGGGAGCTTTAATGGATATCTTATATCCACCACCATAAAAGAGGTGTTAGAGCTACAACATGAGGATATGTCATGAAGAATGGAATGCTTAATCTGTTGAAGAAGATTGCGAAAAGAAATATGCTAACTTGCGGAGTTTTGAGGAGCTTGAGAAGTTGACTGTGCATATAGTTTTTAGGGTTACCAACTTTATGGTTGGAAGTATTTATTGCAAAATTAGGTCAAATCGATGAGTTAAAAGTGTATTTGCTAAGGAAAATTCATTTCATTAAAAGCATTCGAAGGAGAATAGAGGAGAAAGAAGTGAATTTGAAGATTCCAAAGCATCTCCAAGTTGCGGAGCATCAAAAACCTACTTCGTCGAGCACAGAAAAAGGTATTTAGCAATCCTTGCATATTCTAGTTTTTTTCTGGAATTATCATTTGAAAGCAATTTGAATGCAATGGCAACACCGAAAGTTGTAGACAATTCACAAAGACCACAACCTAAGTTTCAAAGATATTTTTCCAAATCCTTAGAAGATGATCCCTTAGGCACATTTTCACACATACCCTATGCAGTTTTTCTAACTAAAGACATTAGGGCATACATTCATAGCAATATGGATGAACACTCCTTTAGAAAATTGTTGAATTTATGGGTAGATGAGTTAGTTGGGAATGATTACACTCTAAAGCTAGAATACAAAGTCTTATCTGAGAAGAAATTAGATGTATGGCAATGGTTTATGAAGTTTAGCTATGAAGAGAAGTGCATTAAAATGGCCCTAAGCAGAATTCATGACCAATTCATGTCCATTGATGGACCTCACATGATTACCAAGTAATTAGAGAGCTAGCTAGTTTATGGTCCACCAGACCAATTCCAATCTAGAAGTCCACCGAGAACAAGGGTATAATGGAGAGAACGAATGTTGTAGTAAACCCTATCAAAAGCCTAGCAATTAGATATACAACTATGGTTATTGGACATAATATTTATAGAGACAATTCGATCTTTGCCACCGTAATTCATGTGGCACAGGACATGGTTGAAAACAATGCTAAGTATGACCTTTGTGAGTTTCTCCAGCAATAATTGATGGAGAATTTGAATGAAATTAAGAAGAAGAAGCATGTATTCAGGTATGGAACATTGGTGATATGTTTTCTTTTCTACTTTTTGAAGGAAGTTCCAGTGGTTGGAAAGGTCAATTAGTCAAGTGCAAAGGTTTTTGAACACCAGATAAGAGACTATATGAGTGATTTTGGAGATATGAATGCTCAAGGTGATGCCCTTGCAGCCTTCTTTGCTATATTCCAAAGGAGAATGAACAAGACATGGAGAATTCCAAGAAGTGTTCTAAAGAGATACATAAATGGCATTACCTTTCTGGTCTCTACTGATTTTTCTATAATGGAAGTAGTTGAACCTAGAACCATTTGGGTTTCAAAACTTGGTTATGAAGTGTCAAAGGAAAAAGCTCTTGGTTGGGCAGAAGTGCTACTCAATAGTCTTAAAGATCCCAGCAGGCCAAGGTATGGAAATTATAAATAAAAATCAATGGAAGTTCATAAGAAATTTAAGAAATCATAAATGAGGAAAGAGGATGATGTTGAGGTAGAAACATATCCCAAAGAGCTTTGCATCTCAAAAGAAAAGGTTGGGATTTCCATAGAAAAAGCTAGAGCTGATATGAGTGATGTGTTGGACTCAAGCAACACTAAGAGGGGGGTGAATCAGTGTTGTGCAAATTTAACTTTATTAAACTGATCTCTCAAGTGTATATAACATTCAATCAAAAGAAAGATGCATGAACATAGAACAATAATCCACAACACCATAACACAAGGATTTTTATGTGGAAACTCGGTTAAGGGAAAAACCACGGTGGAGGTCAATCCACAATTTGAGTACTCAAAATATAAGTGTTTTACAAAATGGGAATGCACTTGCATTCAAGCACACTGCCTAGAGCTCACTGCTCAAAATCAGGAAGGCTCACTGCCTTACAAAATATTTGGATTACATCAAAAGGTTGAACTGAAAAAATAGCATTTGTAAATGTCTTCTTATAGTTCCGGTTAGGATCATAAATCATATTCTGGACCTTCTGTCTAATTCTGCACTTTGCTCTACTCTGCCTTGATTCGCTTCACAAAATCCTCTTCTGCACAAATGAAAATTGCTTAACTTATCTTCTGATATTCGCAATAGACACCCACACATATCAAACACCACACATACCTGTCAAAATGAATTAACTGATCTCATATATATATCTACTACCAAGAATTTAGTTGCTATATGTCGAATTCAATAAAATAGAAAATTTCTTCCAACTGTCAGCTCAAATCATGAATAAAATTTAATGTGAATTCACCAAAGTTGGCCATAGCATAGCTAGGACCCAAAACAAAATATTCAAACAAAAAAATACTCCAAACAATCTTGCTTTAGACATTTGGAACACCCATCATTCACTTGGTCGGCCTTCACATACTAATGAACAAAAAATTGAACGATCGGATCCCCTAACTCATACATCACTTGATGTGATAGCACAAGACTCGAGAATAACACATTTCATATATCCAACGACCTTCCCTAAGATCCACAACCAAAACTGTTAAACTGATAATGCAAATCTCTTGACAGATTCAACTTCAGTCGGATACCCTGTTCTTCACTATGTCTTCCGATATAGTCAGATACTGCAGTGTGAACCAGATCAATTACTTCAATTTCCATCAATGACAACACTAGAAGCCATATGCCAACAATCTCCCCCTTTGGAATTTATGGCAACACTTAGTGAAAAATAGCTAAGGGTCAAAACCTTCAAAACTTCAAAACACCATAGCTGACAAAACTCAACAAAACTCCCCCTAAGTTTGATAAGGCATTTTTCACTACTCTCTCTCCCCCTTTGACATCAATGAAAAAAATATAATAAAATATTTTCCTTCTCCCCCTATGAAGTGAAACCAAAAACTTAATTATGCAAAAATCGATTCAAAATTTTGAAGAAATACAGTTGCTATTTGAAGATTATTTTGTACTTTTCCTTCATCTTTGGAAGAAACTTCTTCCATGCTTCCATTGCAATCCTGGTGATTGTAATCATGTTGTTTTCAAATGTCCAGTTGATAATTTTGATGAGGGATTCCGGAATGGTGATTCCTTCTTCCAATACTTCTCCCTTCCTCAGTAACTCAATCAATTGTTCCAGCCTGCATTTAGTTATGTCCTTCACTTTCCAGAAGGTGTCAACAATCCTATTCCTAGTGTTTTGAACATTTGTATGCTCTGCCTGCAATTCCTGAATCCTTTTCCTAATCACACTATCTTGATCTTAAGACATGTTAAAATTTTGTCCAATATTGTTCAGCTCTAGTTCAATTTGTTCCAACTTCTCTTTACACTTGTTGATTACATGAGGCCATCAAAGACAATAGTTATAAATGTTGTTTGTTGTGCTTATGCATTGCCTTAGTTCATTGATGTTCCTTTTAAGCTTAGTAAGTGATAATTAGTATTGTTTATTCAAGTGTAGGATTACTTATTCTTCTTCCTTGTTCTAATACTCAGAGTCTATGGTTTCCTTGATGCATTCAATCATCTCTTATGGAAACTTATTCTACAAACTCTCCAATTTGATATGATTGTGCATAAAATGAGCACTTAGTATGATTAAGATCATGTCCTGCTCATATGAAGGTCTGATAGACCACATGTTCACAATTTTTTGCATTCCATCTTCCTCATGAATAAGCTACAATAGCTCTTCCTCGGTTAGATCACCTTCTTCTTCACTTCCTTCTATCTTTTCCTTTTCTTATTCTGGTTCAGCTGTTTCCAGCTCTTTTCCAAGGGTGTCCTCAAATTCCTTATCAAATTCCTCATCTGGTATGTCCACAATCACTTGTTCTTTCCCTTTCCCTTCAACTCTTAGAGTCTTGCATGCTGGTGGAGTACTAATATCAATTTATTTTTCTCTTCTCTTCTTTCTCTCCATTTCACTAGAGGAGGAACCAACTTCAAGTCCTAAAAGGATAATATGTCTCCTTTTCCAATTGCATGTTCTCCATCAATTGATCTTTCAGTAATCTGCAAAGATCAAAATCTTGATCTTCCATTATCATCTTGTGTGAAATGTAAACAACACTTGTCAAAGTTGCACCTTCTCTGTTTCTGAAAAAGATTTTGTAGGATATTCCATGCGCAATATACCTTGTCACTGAATCTTTGATTGTGGATATTATCAGTGCCCTTTGATCTCTAGTTACTCTGGTTAGGGTTTCAACTTCTTTGTTTTGAATTGACTTCTTCTTCGGACATCCCCAACTTTGCATAACCCGGTTATAGATACAATCACTTCTTTCAAGATATGGTAGGGTTTATCCAAAGTCAAGAATATCATCATTCAATCTATTCAAAATAAACTCAATGACTTCTGCATTTCCAAAATAGGGGAATTCACTCCAAATATCCAAGCTTTTGTGTTTTGCTTCTTTCCACCATTTCAATTCATCATGCAACAACATGCTTCTTTTAGTTATAATCTTCTCACTGCTATATTCATGTAGTTTTACCATTCCTTTGATTTGTTCCATTTTCCCTTCCGTACAAATGTCTTGAAAATAAGTTCTTCAACCTCACCAAATTAAAATTTCTCAATACTACTGAAATACCTAATGGATTAGGGTTTTGTTGTCGAATTCTCTTCACATTTTTGAAATTCTAGTGCAGAGTGCTCTCCTTCTTCTTTTTCTTCGACACAAAGTGGCAAATGAGGGTTTCAACTTTCCTTTTATATTTCGCACACCTAACTTTTTTTGTAATAAATTATTTTTCCCTAACTTATCTGGATACCCTATTTTCTCAATCATCAAACAAAAACTTCTATGGACCCTCAACTCAACATGACATCCTTTCCAACTATTCCAGTAACATATGTAGACCATCAATGCAACCACTGCACTCATCCATATCCCGATGTCAATTACCGGCAGGGGCTTTGAAAGATTTTCTTGACAGCTCCCCCTAGGCCAAAGGCCCAAAACTAATTCCTGGAGGAATTACCGAAAGCAGGTTTTGGTGCGGGCTCATTTCCTATAACAGAGGGACACTTCTTCACCCATGTCTTCTTCATCTGATCTCTTATTTCATCCACAATCACTTTCCCTTTTCATTTATCATATTTCTGCATATTTATGCCTTTGTATATCGGACCTCTTCTATCCATATTCTTGTTTTTGCAGAATCTTGCAATGTGACCATATTTGTTGCAATTAAAACACACAAAATTTCCTTGTTCAAACTAGTTACTCCATTGATTTCTTCTCGATCTGCACTGGTTAGCAATATGCCCAAATCTTCCACGGGTATAACATCTAACACTCCTATTAACAAAGTTTTTTGACACATTTTCACATTCAATTGACTTGTGACCAAACTTATTGCAATTGAGACACTGACCAAAAAATGATGAATCACTTAATTTCATTTTGCTTCTACATTGAGCAGCCATATGACCAAATTTGTTGCACGAAAAATAGTATCCATTAAACTTTTGAGCATAGGTTGTCTTACCGTATGCCTTTTTGCTTTGTTCATCAGATTTCCTTGCTTGGAATTCCTTTGTCCAGACTTGAAACTCTCTCCTTTTTCATAACCAAGACCTTGCTTATTAATTTGCATTCTTCTACTCTTGAGTCAGCTCATCAAGCTTAACAAAGCTAATCTTGAACTTCTCCTTGAATTCATTTGTAGTAGTGAGTTCATCCCTGAGAATAACAATCTATTTTTCAAGCTCTTCTTCATTGTTTCTAGATTGTTGCAATTCAATCTCTAACTGAATGAATTCTTCATTAATTCTGCTACATTCATCATATCTCTCTTTTAGGGACTGGACAATATTTTCCTCATTCTTCTTTCTTTCTTCAATCTCCTTGGTCATCTTCATTTCCATAGACTCCATCTCATGCTTTAGGGTAGCATTGTCTCTAGCAAGCTTTTCACATTTTTCAGTTATTTCCTTCAATGTTTGATTCAAGTGAACATCGTCTATGCTTTTGCTCTCTTTTTGCTTAATTTGATCACAGAGATCCTTTCTCTTTTCCCTAGAATTAATAATCTGATCCTTCAATTTCTGAATGAATTTCTCAGCATCCTTAAGATTTACTCTCAATTCTCAGACTTTTTCTTTAGACTGATCAAGGTCATCAATTACCACCAAAAGTTGTTGTTGAAGACTACCAAAGTCCATTACATTCCAAGATCCACCTCAAGCTATTAAACTTATTTCGAGAAACTTATCTTTGATACCAATTGTTGGACTCAAGCAACACTAAGAGGGGGGGTGAATCAGTGTTGTGCAAATTTAACTTTATTAAACTGATTTCTCAAGTGTATATAACATTCAATCAAAAGGAAGATGCATGAACATAGAACAATAATCCACAACACCACAACACCACAACACAAGTATTTTTACATGGAAACCCGGTTAAGGGAAAAACCACGGTGGAGGTCAATCCACAATTTGAGTACTCAAAATATAAGTGTTTTACAAAATGGGAATACACTTGCATTCAGGCACACTACCTAGAGCTCACTGCTCAAAATCAGGAAAGATCACTTCCTTACAAAATATTTGGATTACATCAAAAGGTTGAACTAAGAAAATAGCATCAGTAAATGCCTAATTATAGTTCTGGTTAGGCTCATAGATCAAATTTTGGACCTTCTGTCTAATTTTGCATGACTTCACTCTGCTTTGCCTTAATTCGCTTCACAAAATCCTCTTTTGCACAAATGAAAATCATTTAATTTCTCTTCTGATATTTGCAATAGACACCCACACATATCAAACACCACACATACCTATCAAAATGAATTAATCGATCTCATATATGTATCCGCTACCAATAATTTAGTCACTATATGTCAGCTTCAATAAAATAGAAAATATCTTCCAACTGTCAGCTCAAATCATGAATAACATTTAATGTGCATTCACCAAAGTCAGCCATAGCATAGATAGGACACAAAAAAAAATATTTGAACACAAAAATACTCCAAACAATTTCGCTTTAGACATCTACAACACCCATCATTCACTTGGTTGGCCTTCATATATTGATGAACAAAAAATTGAATGACCGGATCCCCTAACTCGTACATCACTTGATGCGACAACACAAAACTTGAGAATAACACATTTCATATATTCAATGACCTTCCTTGAGATCCACAACCAAAAATGTTAAACTAATAATGCAAATCTCTTGACAGATTCAACTTTATTCGGATACTCTGTTCTTCACTCTATCTTTCGGTACAGTCAGATACTGCAGTGCGGACCAGATCAATGACTTCAGTTGCCATCAATCACAACACTAGAAGCCATATGCCAACATGATGCAGAAGCCTCTAGTAGCTCTAGGAGATTAGTTACTATATCTCTACAAGTAGTTAGTGAGAAGAGGAAATCCACAGACAGTCCTCTGATAAGGGAGAAATCCCCTCTAATATTCCATGCCATCAAGGTAGAAGCAAAGAAATATACAAGGAGAGTCAAGTAGAAAGCTACAAGGAAAAAGGAAATTGGGGTCATTATGGCTCCTAAAGAAGATTTAAATGTTGATCCCAGTACCCCAGAACCAAATGTGGAAGGAGATATGCATATAGATGATTCTTAACATGAGCATGAGATCACTGAACTAATGGAATAAGTTGTAAATACATTATAAGAGATAACACTTAGAACAAACATTGGTTCCTCCCTACCTACAGTAGAAAGCTTCAAGCTACCAACTGATTCCTTCAAGGAATATTCCTTCAGACTGAAAGATCAAGTTGAAATAGAAGTTGATGCAAGGATTGTAGAAAAGAAATTGTTGGACATTATAGAGAAGTGTGCATCTACACACAATAAATTTGAAGAAATATTGAAGGATGTACAAGCCTATGAAGAGGAAGCAAAGACCTTATTTTTGTATTGTATGGAGTGGTCGGATGCCATACAAAGAATAAAGGATTCCATGGATGGAGTTGAGACACAAATAAATAGTGTATCAAACATTTATGATCCAGTACATGATAGAGATGATCAAACCTGGACTGCTATAATGAACTTACATGAAAAATACTTTACCCTGTAGAGTCAGAAAGAAGAAATAATCAAACGGTTTGAGAAGCTAAGGGACTTGGTGAAGATGAAGTATATACTTATCTCAAATGCCCTTACCAGTACAGAGAGGACTTAAAAGATAAATCTTACTCCCTGTACTCTGGAAGGAGAGGAAACCTTGGTGAAGCTTGAGTCACAGTATAGAACACTTGCAACAACAAAGAAACATTGGGAAGAAGGTAAACCTTCTTGGCAAGTTATCTTATAGAAGCTTCAAGGGTCAACATATTTGGCTTGACCATTTCTACCTTTTGTACACCTTTTTTCAAGTTTTCAAATTGTTTTGCAAATATGCGGATGGTATAGAAGTTTTTGGTTAACTTCCTAAGGGGGAGTTATCACATTCTTTTAGTTATATCTTTTTGTACATATGAGGGGGAGTATACAAATATTTTGGTACCAGCACACCCTTTGCCATTGATGTCAAAGGGGGAGAGATATTCAGAAAGTTACTTGGTGAGATATATGGGGGGAGCAAGTTTCTTTTGGAGAATGTTTTTGGTAAGCATGTTTCCATCAATGACAAAGGGGGAGATTGTTGGAAGTTTGTCATTGATGATGCTATAAAGGGGAGATTGTTGGAAGTTTGTCATTGGTGATGTTGTCCGACAACATGAGCATGGTATGTAGCATGGTATGTAGATTTTGCATGATCCAATGTTGTCATTGATGTCAACATTGTTGTGGATCATTCCAACATGATTTTGAAGTACTTTTCAAGATATTTGTATAGGATAAGTTGGTCTGGAAAGTATAGATACAAAGGAAAATTCCTAAGTATCAAATTTGCTAGTACAGTAATTCAATGTGTCAATTTTTGGATCCAAACTCCACCGCAAATAGAGATATCACTATGTGATTCTAACAGTGTTTGGTGATCATGAGATGCATCTAAATCCAAGATATTTTGTTTAGTGAAGTATTTTGGAAGATATGATTGATAGAGTTTAGTTCTATATATTGCAGTTGTTTTATGTATAGAGTGTTAGTGTGGGAGATTTTTCATTCCTTCATGAATAATTATTGTGAGTTGCGATTTTGAATATAAGCTATTAGATGTCAGTTGAATAAGAATTTTAGATGAGATTGTGTTTTGATTTCCACATGTGGCAAATTAGGTAGACAGATCAAGGTTTTTTTGTTTAGGTCTTATTTGGGGCCGACCTAACACATTTGAAGGATTAATATGTGTTGCAATTTTATGTGAGGCCTATATTGGGTCCATCCCAACCTATCTTGAAGTGAATTGAATTTTGAATTAAGGCACGAGATGTGGATGAAATATGTTGAGAACGACAAGTTTAATTTTGTGTGTTACTTCCAATTAGGCCGACCTAATTGAAGTTACACTTGATGTGGATATATATAGGAGTTTGTTTTCGGTATTTTAAAAAAAAGGTGAGTAATGTGTGATAGGTGACATCTATGGTGTTTCACCTACATGTGTATGATGTTAATTTGATCAAAGTTGTGTGAATTGTGTTGCAAGTTGTGTGAATATAGAGCAGAGTTGTGCATTGATCTAGTTTAGTGCATAGATAATTTTGTACTTCATTTGAACTATAATCTAGCATATTTTAGATGCATTTGCAACAATTCAATAGGTTGTGATCCACCCCTTCTTTATTCTTTCTTATTCTTTGTGGGCAGTGAGTCCACTAGACAGTGAGTTCACCTGCAGTGAGCATTTCTGTAATATACTATATCTGGATATAATATATTGTGAGCAAACCCTCACCGTGGTTTTTCCCATTTTGGGTTTTCCATGTAAAAATCCTAGTGTTCATGTTTTATGTGATCTTGTGGATGTTTAATGCTTTCATTCATTATTGCAGTTGAATTTGTTTTGGTAATTGGATGGCTAATGTCTGAATGGTTTAAAAGATTACTAATTCACCCCCCTCTCAGTATTCTAAGTGTTCAACATATTGGTCCTTCCCTCATTCAACTGAGATTGAATGAGGCTATCATCTCTCTTCATTGGTTGTCTTTTTACTCATGTTCACTCTCAGATCTTACTAGAATTGGTTCAAACCATCTTCCAATTGTTTCTCTATTGATCCTCTGGCTAGAAGAAATAATTTATTGTTGAGGTTTGATAAAATATAGAAACACCACCATGATCTTGAGAAAAAAATCTCATAGTGGTGGAATATCAATGTTGAGGTTTTGAAAATGTATAGGGTCATCAAAAGTTGTCTAATGTTAAGACTAAAATTTGAGAATGGAATCTAAAATCCTTTGGCTATTTATTTCTATTTAAAGAAGAAATCAAGAGTAAACTAAAGCTAATTTAGAAGAATATTCAACAAAGGGGTTTGGATGATAACTTACTTAAGCAAGAAAATCCCCTCCTTATTGATCTCTAATCGATCATTTATAAGGAAGGGGATTATTGGACACAAAGGTCAAGAGCTATATGGTTGAAAAGTGAGGACCAAAATACCAATTTTTTCCACCTTACTAACTTAAAGCATAGGTCTTCTAATAGAATTAAATAAATCAAGGTTAATGGATTCATAATTACATATAAAGGTTGAATTGACAATGTGGCAATTGAATTCTTCAAATCTCTCCTTTCGGATGAGCAAACAATTAATCTTTTCTATGAAAGAACCATGGATGAAATTCCCAAAATTTGAAATGAGGAGGATAATAGGGTTTGTGCAAGATCATGGGAGTCCAAAAAGTGGCGATATGACAAAAAAGGCATTTTTCATTTATCCAAAAATGTGAAATTCTACCTTGAATTTTTACTAGGGTCAGGTAAAAAGTACATGTTTTGATTAATAAGGAAAAAAGGTTTTGAATGGACCCAAAACCTTTACATCAAAATGTTATTGAGACAACAAATAAGACAAGGAAATCAATAGCCAAAAAATAGCTACACAACAGCAAACGAAAAGACTAAACAGAGGAACACAAGGAAACTATCTCAATTCTTTTAAGGTTTTAGAAACCTCCAACTCCTAGTTATAGTGAAGCTTAACCATGGACAACAACTCTTACTTTTCTTCCTTGAAATATTTCTTTAGACTGGCCCTAGTTCTAGCACTTAGGCCCTTACCCTCCTCATTTCCTTGATTCTTTCCTTTTTTCTGGGAGGAGCTTTGGTTTGGAACTCAGCCATTTGATGCTCCCTAAGAGCACTAAGTTTTTCCATTAGAACTCATAGAGAGTCTGCACTATTCTTGATGGACATGTGACTAACCTCAAAGAGCTTCTGAATATCCTTGTCCAGCACAGCCACCTTGCTTTCCAAACCTTGCAAGCGATTTTCACACTCAAATTTAAAGTCTGAGATTGAACTCTCCAAATCCATAATTCTTTCAATAAGAATGTTAAAGACTGATCCCTTGGGAATTTTTTCAAACTTTTCCTTAAGGCCTCTAATCTTGATATTAAATTTATTGAATTTTGTTAAAACCCATTTAGCCACCATGAAATTGCAGGCAGCTCCATTTTTTGCCATAGATAATATACTCATCATCTCAGGGTTCTCGTTATCCAAGAAAACTCAATAGAGAGGGGGTCAATCTTTCCATAATCCTTCAACAAATCCATCTCCGTACCCACAGATTTATCAAGAACAACAACAATTTTATCCTTACCTTTGTCCTTGGAGGTGACCCGTTGGGAGGTCATAGACTGAAAGGAGACAGTCTCCACATTCATCTCTAAACCACATTCTAAAACTACATCTTCAAAAACTGATGCCAAATGGGGTAAAAAGTACATGTTACCATGGTAAGAACCAAAATGAAATAGATATCTATTTGAAATAGATATTCGTTCAAAACAGATATTTGTTTCTAATGAAATCATATAAAATATATATTATTATATATTATTATATATTATTATATATTATTATATATTAATATATATATTATATTATTATAATATAATATATAATATATAATATTATATTATTATAATATAATATATAATATATAATATTATATTATATATAATATATAGTAATAATATATATTATATATTATAATATTAATATATTAATATTATATTAATATAATAATATATTATACAATGTATTATATTATATATGATATATATTAAATATTATTATTAATATATAATATATAAGATTATTAATATATATTATATAATATAATATATATTATATTATATAATATATATTATATTATATTATATTATATAATATATATTATATTATATATATATAATATATTATATTATATATATATATTATATATTATATTATATAATATATATATATATTATATTATATAATATATATTATATTATATTATATAATATATTATATTATATAATATATATAATATAAGATATATATTAAATATTATTTATATTATATAATATATAGTAGAGCTCGTCACAACCATGATTGTCATTATGTTGTTGTCGTTTGTATGGATGCAATCACGCATGTGATCAAGTTGGGGCAAGGCATGGAGGCTAAGCAGAACTTGATCGCGGTGATTTTTAGCCTGAACGTGGTGGAGAATTACTTTCCCATCTTTGGGGACTGGCCAGTAGTTGTGAGGGGCCTATTGGACCTCATTCGATTGGGAAACCCTAAGTGTAGCAAGGATGCTCTGAAAGATCTCTTTCATTTGGCGCTCCACCCCTTAAATACACCCAAAATGGTGTTCATCAATGTGTTGGCCATGCTCTTCTCTCTAGTGATGAATGTCTACATGGGCCTCATCGAGGATGCCACCAGTGTTCTTGTGCAGGTTTTCGCATGTAGTGAGAGTGAACAATGGTTTTAAAAGGTTTTTGGGATTGAGGTTTTATTGGATTTGTTGGACACAAGAGCTCCAAGGGCTCAAGAAAATGTGGCTTCTGCATTGCTCAATTTGGTCCAATGTGGTGGCTAGTGTATTGTGGTTGATATCTTGGACATGGAAACATTTGTGCCCCTTCTTAGTGACTTTCTTAACACAGGGACGCCCTGACGTAAGAGTAAAGTTAGCAGCCTTTTGAAACTTTTGGGTGCTCGTGAAAGTCGGCCCATGAGTGCAGCATTTTGAACCCAATGGAAGGTATTCATCTTTGATTTATCATATTTATTTGTCTGTAAATTATTTATTTTATATTTATGGTGAAACCTAGATTCGAGATTTCTTCAGCTTCTTTAATAGCAATTGAATTGTTGAAGATGAGTTTCTTCACTTGTACTTTGTACACACTAATGTAGTGTGTTTTTTGAGTACTTTCTTGTGTTTTATTTTATTGTGGTTGATATTGTTGTTTGTCTTGGTAAATTGTTGCATCAGTTTTAAAGGAATCTGTGAATGTTATTTGTTAGATAAGTATGACATAGTAAATAGGACATCATATCTTGGTCCTATTGTACTTATTATTATGTAGTAAGAGGTGTAATTGCTATCAAAATAATTATAGTTAAACCTTTAGAAAAAATCTAATTCATTTTTTCTTACTATATTCAAAAGGCTTATGCTTTTCAAATCTAATGCAACAGAAGTCCTTAAACTATTATTCAACCTAGAGACATAAGATCAAGGGAACAGAGCAATATTAATATCATAGCCAGAGATTTAGATATGATGATTGTTGTCATGTCTTTTAATCATTAGCACTTTCTTAATCATCCTTCACATATTCGTCATCAGGTGTATGCACTTTGTTGGATTTTCCCTTATCATAGTTTGAAAATAGAAGTTCCACAGATTTTAGTGAGCTTGGGGGCATCATTAGCTCCATTAGATGGGTCACTCACTTCCCTAAGATAAGAAAATTCAACTCTATTTGTTGCAAGTTTGTTTTCCATGGTGTGCTTTATTGTGTATACCAATCTCATATTTGATCTATTTGATCATTGTTAAACATTTGAATGAGCTACAATAAATTTTTGTATTGGGCAACATAACCTGCCCTTGTCCTTATCCCACATCCTTTACTGACTATATATTTATATATAATATAGTTGCACCCTTTTTAATTTACTCATGTGCCCTTATTTGAAGGTCCCTGTTATCTACATCCATACCAATACCTCTCTAGGTGAGCATGCTATGAAGGCCCAACCTTCTACTGAACTCTAAACAACTGAAAATGGAGTTGAATTCTACCCAATTTTTTCTTATAATTATCCAAGTAGCGAATTTGATTATTGTGGTGCTAAGTAGTCAGTTGCTTCTCCAAAGTTCGCTTGAGTTTATTAAAATTATTTTAAATATTTTGTATTCCTTAATTAACTGTGAGTGAAGTAATTTTTTCTCTAGATTGGCACAATAAGTATGTAGAAAATTAACACATAGGAAATTCAAGCAAGTTGAGAGCTTTGCAGGTCTGAAACCTCAGTTACATTTGTTGAATTTTTACTTCTACATGGCTGAGTGATAGACATGTGTACTATAGTTTATATTTATGGAGTGTTTTGAAATTTCACTTCCAAGCTCTCAAATTGTCCACATCTAAGTTTATGTTGTACAAAAATTTAATGAATTAAATATCAATTTTATTTGAATATTGAATTTTCTTTTAATAATACTCATCAAATTGGCATTGATGAGATTCCTCTCAGATGACAACATCCTCATAATCATTTGAGTATCCCCGTAAAATATTATATGTTTGATAACTGATAGCATGTCTTTTTTAACCATTTCCTTTTAATCATTTGAAAATACCCTTAAAATTTATATGGTTGAAATTTGATGGTATGTCTTTTTACAATATTTGGAAATTTATAAATTTATACATTGCTTGCACTTAAGCTAATTTAGTTGGCATGCAAAGGAAATGTCAACAACACTTCCTGGGTGAATGACACACCCCAAATAATGATGTCCATGTGTTATCTTAACAAATCCATGAATTAATATTTTTTTGGATTAGTAAATTCGTTTTGCAGGTCAACTTTTGTCTTAGATGTCTTTCCAAGGGTATCTCATCTGTAAAGTTACCTAGGACTTATATCTCTCCTTTTCATTGTGGTATGGCATATAAAATTCTGATGATTTACCACTAAAACTCATCCCACCTAACAAATGTATAAATATTGTTATTAATAATATTGTGTTTTCACTTTATATTTCTAGGAGCTACTATTTTCAAATGCAAAAACCTACTTGCAAGAATGGTAAGGAGGACAATATAATTGTCAAGCACGTTTTCAAGAGGCTTTACAATCCTTCTTAATTATGTTTCTTATAACAATTTTTGATGTCTTACTTTTCTATTGATATCAATGAGTTCTGCAAATTAATGCAAGAACCTAATGATCCAAAGGTTGTACACTAATTTGACTTGTCCTATTGTTTTGCAAAGTTTCTTTAATCTTTTCATGAATATGACTATGTAGTACTTTTTGTTCATAGTTGTATTAGAACAAATATGAACTTTATGCTTTAAAAATACACAGTTCAACAAAAAAATAATTAACAATTATATCAAAATAGAAATGTTTGAATGAAATTATTGAAAAATACAAATGGTTGGGAGGGAAAAGGCACCCTGCAATTATTGCATGTATAAAAATCTCTTTGCAAGAGTCTATTGGTCATTTTTTGTGGTGTACGGTGCATGTTGAATGTTATTCATGTTTATATAATCCCAAACTGCAGCTCAACCTCGATCAGAATACTAGTAAGCAATGCCAAAATCAAGTTATTTTTAATGTTCCTTTTGCAGTTATTAACCTTGCAACCATTTTTATGGGATGTTCACTACAAAACATTTTTTTGTTTTTGCAGTATGTTTAAAAAATCATCACATAAAAATTTTGCATAAAAAATTTACACAACATTTCTATTTGCAATGTTTTTTGTTAATTTGATGGCAACATTCTTCCTTCATTTGCATTTAATACTTAATTTTTTTTAGGACAAAATCTAGATTTATCTAACTGTATTTCATTCCTTATTTAGCACTGATTATTAATTGTTTAATCTAATCACATATAACTAGAATTGCAACACATGCACAAACACGTACTCTCTAACTCAAATCCTTTATTTTCCAAAAAATTATGAGCATTTTGATATTTATCTCTTCATAATTATTCGTAAAGAGAAACAATTTCAATAATTTGACCATGTCAGTTGATTTGTCAATTTTCATTATTTACTAAAAACATGTATTAAATATCATAATATTCTAAGTTGTTGAAGCTTCAAAACTGAACTATAATTAGATTTTATTTTTGCACTACCACCTCCTGTCAGTGGAGGAGATGAGTGGATTGTATCTTTGGGTAGCCACTTCCACTTCCACCCACTGGAGGGAAATTGCACTTGATCTTCCCTAATGTCCCACCCTATGTACAAACCCGTCATCAAAATGGCGCACAGACAAGCCTATTATTAAATATGTTCTACATGGTTTATTTATTATTGTAAAATTATCTTTCTAAGTCTTGAGACATAACATGAACTATAATGTAGAATGTCATTCATTTCTCAATGCTCATCTATATATGTATAAAGGAAAAAAAATCTAAGATTAGTTTAGTAAAGATACTTAAATTTAACTCAATTAATTTTATTTATAACAATGTAATATAATATTTAAATGTTAAATTAAGAACAAAAGTTTGGAACATGCTTCATGCAACATATAACTCAAAAAATGTATTTTCATTTGACTGACACAAATATTAAAAACAATCGACATAATCATTGCACCATCTTCTAATGCAAGTGCTAGTATATAATATATAATAGAACAGACTTTATATTATAAACCAACTTTCTTAGCAAAAGCATAGGAAACCAAACGAATATTTGTTCCAAATGGATATCCATTTATAGAAGTATAAACAAAAAAATCTAAAACTTTATCATTTGGCATTTTTACCCATGGCTGCATGAAGAAGGGGAACACAAGCAAACAGATATCCAAGCAAACTGATATCCGTGTTTGAAAATAGCAATCAACTTAGGTATGTGATTTTTAATTGTTTTTCTTCAAAAAAAATTGTTTTAGCATTATTTGTTTTTACAATTTTAGTGTAAAATAGGTTTTTATATACATTTTAGTTTGTATTAAAAAATGTTAATTTTTTAAATTTTCAACATCAATCAGATGTTGTAATGGCTAAGAACCCAAATCCTCCTCCAAAAGGAAACCCAACCCATTTAAATCCTCCCTTACAAAACCCTCCTATCCATGACTTAATCAATGGTAATTTAACTAAATTGAGGAACATTTTCCAATTATACCATAGGCGCCCTCACTTGTCTACAATTAAAACCAATTTAGGATCAATAATTTCTAATGTTGAAACCCTCACCAACCAATATATTTTATTTTTAGAGTAGTGAGAGGACAAGAGGCAACAATATGTTGAAGGCTTATCATATGATCAAGTGAGGGAACTATACATTTCCAAAGCCCAATTAGTACAACCTTTCATCAATCCCAAAACTAGACAACTCATTGGTGTGTGTAAGCCCAAATATTTGATTAAATGGTGAACACATCAAGGTATCCTAGAAAATTTTTGGGATCGTTGGTATGGTTTTTGATAAACCACCCAACAACAATCTTGATGTCCCCAATATTTTCTTCGAAAACTATATGTTTATTTTTTCATAAGTAAGCTTATGAACTACTTTGATATGAGGAATTTCCAAGGTGTGGGTAGAGGAATGCCTCAAGATAGACTTGGGGAAAATCGAGTAACCCCAGTTATACCCCCTCCCATTCTTCCCCCACCTCCAATACAACACTTGGAGATTGTTGTAGATGCAACACATCAAAGTATCATGGCCATACATGCTTTGACTAACCAATTTATCACATAGAGCTCATAGTTCATGAAACCACATGATAGTGATGCACCTATTGGATCAGCTGCTATTGTATACCCTCCTCTTCTTTGCATATTTGTGTGCCCCATCAGTGAAGTATGTGCAACCACATATGTTTAGGTCCTCTTGCACATCCTACTAAGGCTCCAATGGACACATCTGATTATGAGGTCCATCATATGTCAGATATAGGAGATGAGATAATAGAGGTTGAAGCACATACTGGAGAGTCGTCGGGTTCCAGAGATAAGGAGGATGTTGGATCTTATCAACAACATACAATGGTAAGACTTAAAGTAATTTCATGGTGCATTTTATCTTAAATTAATATTTTATAGGATATATTAATACTATTGTATATTTATGTGTCGAATTTAACAATTGATGACAAAGGATCAAATCACACAAGTCCAAGAAGGTACCCTTATGGCCATTTCATTTGGCCTAGAGAGTAACTATATGGTATACTTTTTTGCACATACATGTTTATAATTTTTTTACTGTATATGCATATCATTTAAATTGTGATTTAAATATTAATTTTTTAAATCTATTATGATTGTACATGTACGTATATTGATAGTCTTGTTACATTGGTGGTTGTCATTGCACCAAAAAATTGACCTGTTAATGCCTGATACAACTGCCATATTTATACAAGATCCATAGGAGGCAGTTAAGCCATGTCATGAACCCATGTGCACTTCTAAACAAGGATACCAAGGGACACACCATACTGCAAAAATCCCCCCTAGCACAAGCAAGGGGTTCAAACATGTGACCTCGGATCTGATACCAATTGTTACATTAGTGGTTGTCATTGCACCAAAAGATCGACCTATTAATGCCTAATACAACCGCCAGATTTATACAAGATCCACAGGAGGCAGTTAAGCCATGTCACGAACCCAAGCGTCGCGTTGAACAAGGAGACCAAGAGACACACCATCTTGCAACAATTCTTATGTATTCTTTTCTTTTATGCAGCAACCTGTCGATTTTACTTCCATGATGACTACTTCTGAAACATTGGAAGAAGCATCACAACGGGTATATATTTTTTTATATTCTTGACATTATGATTATATGTACATGTGCATTTATAGTCTTACATTCTTGTCATTTTTATATAGGAAATTATCATATTTGGTTCATCCATGATGAGCCCTTCTATAACAAGAGAACAAAGCATCACAGGAGGTATGTGTTTATTTTATATTGTAGATGTATACATTTAGATAGGAGTAGATATATGTTTAGTTTATGTTTATTTTTCAACAATTATATATTAATTTGTATCAATTTTGTTTTACCTGCTATAGTCCTTTGCCCAATTTGGTAATGTGAGAAATCCTCAACCATTTCAATACATTAGGACTCCTAATCATCCTAGGGGACAATCATTTGCAAAACTTCTTACAAAAAAAGAGCAAGACTTGAGGTAATCAAGAATTCCATTTTAGATATATTATAGTTCAATATAGTGATTTTGATGTTAATTTGACAATTCTAAATTATAGTATATACGTTTCTATTTAGTAGTCTAACTTGTCAACCATTGACATAATTAATCTCATTTGTGGTTTGAATTGTTATTGTGCAAGCAACATCTAATCCACCAAGTACTTCGAGGAGGCTTGGTTTTGATGATCTAGCACAAGATTAAGATTTTCTAGAGATTGATACATTTAAGGATTGATACATAGTTATTCGGCGTGTATGACATATGTCGCATTTTGTAAAGCTTGTTTTGAGTTGGCATATATGCCAAATTTGTATATGCACATACACAATTATTCTACAATTTGATATATAAAAATTGATATTCAATCTAATTTTTTCATTGTGTGCATGTCTTTCTACTTTGAAACTTAAAAGGGGAATGTATAATCAGCTTAGAATGGTTAAATTATGATCAATAACATGTTATAGATTAATGAAATTCTAATTTAATAGAACTTAGGAATTACAATTGGTAATTCATCTATGTTAGTGTTAAATTTGGTTGCCTTGGACAACTTCACCAAATTTTATGACCATTTTTCTAAGAATTCAAGCTCATACAATGGCATAAAATCACACACATAACTTAGAAAGTAAATTATAAGGATTAAAAATCACTTTTTCTTTTATTAAATTGGAAGGAGACTATCAATAGATACACTTTTAAGATCAATGTACAATGGTTAATGATTCATATTAGCTAACATAGTTTCAAATTGAAGCACATAATCATTAATTTTCCATAAGGTAATTCTTACATTGTCTTAGTTTTATAAATACCACTTGATGCTCAATATTATGTTTATTTATGAAGACATTAGTCAAGTCTTACAAGAAATGGATAAAAGAAGCATGAGGTAAAGGGTGGAACCAATTAAGTTCATAATCTCTCAAGCTTTGTGGAAATAATTTTATAGTTAGTATTTTACTATAAATGTAAAATACAAATGTTGCTTTAAAAGAATGTAGGTGGGTCAAGGGTTCGATTATACTATTATGCATTGCAAACCGATCACTTTTTAGATATTTTTTTAAGATACTTTTTTAAATCATTTATATAGGTATTCAAATTTTTTAACTCACTCATAATGATGGCCACTTGGTGGGAAGAGTTAGGTCGGTGTAGAAATAAAAGGGACATGAGTAGACAAATGGGGAGTGAAAGAAAAAAAGTGACATGAGTAAATAAAGGAGAAATGGAGGAAATAAAGTGATCTGAGTGGACAAAGGTGTGAAATCTAACAAAAGTGACACAAGTGAATAAAGTAGCTATAGAGGAAATAAAGGGACATGAGTAGACAAAGGGGAGTGAAAGAAGCAAATAGGATTATTAGTAGTCAAACCAGAAGAGTGTATTTAGGTTGATATTGCTACATATAGGTATATGAATGAAAGGTGTGGATAAGGATGTGATATGTGAGGGTTGAATAACATTAGGTATGTAAGAGGCATGAGCACCAACCATATAAATAGGATGGATAAAAGGAGACATGTAGGATGGGTGAGAAATAAAATGAACACTATGGGAGGGTGAGTGATGTAAAGTATCTAGGATTTATAATAAGGTGGAAAACTCATGAGTAAGCTACAAGTAGGATGGATTTAACCTAGGCATAGGGAATATACCATATAAGGATCTTGAATATCATCAATGATTCTTGATATGAAATTATTATATTTAGGAAATATCTATTAATGATCACCTTGGTAAGAACATCAAAAAATAAAATAAAGCAAAAAAATATCTTCACCTATGGTAGCTAATTGATCACATGATTATTTCAAGTTATTAAGCATCTCATATTTTCTTTCTATTTTCAAAAATTTCAATGAATTCATCATGATCACAATATTCTTCGTACTCATCATAATGTAACATGTGATAAACATAAGAGGTTATGGAAGAGAGGGTCATGGATTGAACCTTGTATTTCATCAAAGAGAACCTGACACTCTTAAGATATTCTAAGGCATGTTCACACAATGATAGGTCGATGTAATAGTAAATTAAGAAACAATCTACTTTAAAGAATAGTCATGGAAGTTATGTGTTCACTATAATGTATGGAAATAAATTACACCCTACATAGAGGATATAAGGGTAAAACACAAAATGGATTAAACGAAATATATTATTAAAAGATATGAGATTGATTAATGTAAAGAAATATTTAAGTAACTAAAATAGAGAAATAGAAATGTTGAAAGGGAATAGATAGCTTATTTTAGTAATAAACATATTTATTACAAATTTGGCAATAAGCATTTTTTTTGTTTTGTGCATTCTAGACCAAAATCGATTGTGCCAACACATCTAAGTGGGCAGTTAAATGATAGGGAAGGGATTTGTTTGTTGTCCAAGTCACTCAATCATTTTGGATTGCACTATTCTGACGTAGTCTCTTAAGAGCCCTAAGCACAAAAGATTGCCAAACTATGACAGAGTGGTTCTTAGATCTCATAGCACCTAACAATGTTTGGTCTACACGTACAAGTCCATATGGAATCCATCCACATAAACCTCTCTCATTTTTTGTCAACTCAACACCATTTGTCCATGCCAACTTAGAATGGAAACTTGCAAAAAGTGTCAGTAGAGAGTAGTGCAAATTTGGCAATAAGCATATTTTTTGTTTCATGCATCCTAGACCAAAACTGACTGCACCAACATGTCCAAGTGGGCAGCTAAATTTTAGGGAAGGGCTTTGTTCATTCTCCAAGTCACTCGATCATTTCAGAGTGCACTATTCTGACATAGTCTCTTAAGAGCCCTAAGAGCAAAAAACTACCAAACTATGAAGAAGTGGTTCTTGGAGCTCATGGAACCTAAAAAAAAAATTCTTGCACGTACAAGTCCATGTGGAATCCCTCCACATTAACCTCTCTCAGTTTTGGTCAACTCAACACCAATTGACCATGCCAAATTAGAATGCAAACTCGCAAAAAGTGTCAATAGAGAGCAATGCGAATTTGGAAAGAAGCATTTTTTTTTCTTTTTAGACCAAAATTGATTGCACCATAACATCCAAGTGGGTAGCTAAATTTTAGGGAAGGGCTATTTTTGTTCTCCAAGTCACCCGATCATTTTAGAATGCATTATTTTGATGTAGTCTCTCAAGAGCCTTAAGAGCAAAAAATTGTCATATTATGACGAAGTGATTCTCAGAGCTTGTGTCACCTAACAATGTTTCATCTATATGTACAAGTCCATATGGCATCCATCCACATAAATTTCTCTCATTTTCGGTCAACTCAACACCATTTGGCCATGCCAACATAGAATGGAAACTACTAAAAAGCTTTAGTAGAGAGCAATGCAAATTTGGCAATAAGCATATTTTTGTTTCATGTATCCTAGACCTAAAATGACTACGCCAACACATCCAAATGGGCAGCTAAATGCTAGGTAAGATATTTTTTCATTCTCCAAGTCACCCGATCATTTTGGAGTGCACTATTTTGATGTAGTCTCTTAAGAGCCTCAAGAACCAAAAATTACCAAACTATGACGAAGTGGTTCTCGGAGCTTTGGCACCTAACAATGTTTCCTCTACATGTACAAGTCCATATGGCATCCTTCCACATAAACCCCTCTCATTTTTGGTCAACTCAACACCATTTGGCCATGCCAACTTAGAATAGAAACTTGCAAAAATTGTTAGTAGAGAGCAATGCAAATTTGGCAATAAGCATATTTTTTGTTTCATGCATCCTAGACCAAAAATGACTATGTCAACACATCCAAGTGGGCAGCTAAATTCTATGGAAGGGCTTTGTTTTTTTTCCAAGTCACCCAATCATTTCAGAGTGCATTATTCCAATGTAGTCTCTTAAGAGCCTTAAAAGCAAAAAACTGCTAAACTATGACAAAGTGGTTCTTGGAGCTTGTGGCACCTAACAATGTTTCATCTTCACATACAAGTCCATATAGCATCCCTCCACATAAACCTCTCTCATTTTTCATCAACTCAACACCATTTGGCCATGCCAACTTAAAATGGAAACTTGCAAAAAGCATCAATAGAGAGCAATGCAAATTTGGCAATAAGCATATTTTTTGTTCCAAGCATCCTAGACCAAAATTGACTGCACCAACATGTCCAAGTGGGCAACTAAATTTTAGGGAATGGATTTGTTCATTCTCCAAGTCACCCGATCATTTTGGAGTGCACTATTCCAACATAGTCTCTTAAGAGCCCTAGGAGCAAAAAACTACCAAACTATGATGGAGTGGTTCTCAAAGCTCATGGCACCTAACAAAATTTTTTTTGCACGTGCAAGTCCATATGGAATCCCTCCACATTAAACTCTCTTAGTTTTGGTCAACTCAGCACTAGTTGACCATGCCAACTTAGAATGCAAACTCGCAAAAAGTGTCAGTAGAGAGCAACGCGAATTTGGAAAGAAGCTTTTTTTTTTGCTTTCTGGACCAAAACGGATTGCACCAAAACATCCAAGTGGGTAGCTAAATTCTAGGGAAGGGTTGTGTTTGTTCACCAAGTCACTCGATCAAATCGAAGTGCACTATTCTGAGATAGTCTCTTACGAGCCTTTTGAGCATACACACGAACAAGAATACACTTGACATTCATGAACATAAATACACACACATGATATTACACTTGTCATTCATGAACATACATACATACATGCATCATGAAATTGTTTACGTATGACCATTCAAATCTAATCAATCTAGTTGCATAACATGTGCACTGTTAGCATACACATAAAACATCATATTCATCATCAATCTAGCTACATACTATGTGCATTCTTAGCATACACATAAAACATCACATCCATCGTGTAAATATAACTGCTCAAGTAGAACATTGGGAAAAACCAAGCTCAAATAGAAGATTTTGAATCCAAACTACATACTTTTTTACTTCTTTTCCTACTCTATATTCTTCTTCACATGAAGATAGTGATGTAGTTGTTTGTCCTCGTGTACAAATACATCAAAGAACCACCCTAAAGTGTAAAAATTGTATGCATATCATATTTTCCTCTCTATGGCTACATTTCATTCTCATCTCTATCACCCTAAAGTATACAAATTTTATGCATATCATATTGCCCACTCTATGGCTACATGCCATTCTCATCTCTACCACCCTAAAGTGTACAAATTTTGTGCATATCATATCTCCCTCTCTATAGCTACATGTAATTCTCATCTCTAGCACTCTAAGGTGATCCCTATCATTGTCCTTGTAGAAGCCACTCGTCCTCACTCACTTATCCAAAAACAAATAGACCTGCATATAAATATAGATAAATTGTTATGCATAAGCAACATGAACTAGAAACTAAATATGATGCAACATTAATAATCACTACTTATAATTCTATCGTAGATATCACCTTAAGAATTATATGGTGGATTTATTATCATTGTAACCTCGCCATTCTCCAAAATTGAGTGTAGCAGACTTACATATAAATATACACAAACTGTCAAGTACAAGCAACAAGAACTAGAAATTTTTAATTGAACATTCTCTCAAACCAAATGTGATGGAAGGTTAGGAATCACTATTTAAGAATTATATGTGGATGTCAACTTATGAATTATATGTGACCATTGCAAAAGTTATAAATATTGATCTCAATAGCCTTTCATCCATTTCAAATTATCCAAAAAACCTACACATATAAACAAGCGAATTGTTAAGAAAAGCAATCTTGAAGACCTATTTGAAACTCACCAATGGTGGATTTATTGTAATTGTAGCCTCCTCATGCTCCAAACTTGAGTGTAGTAGACCTAAATATAAATATAGACAAAGTGTTGAGCATAAGCATCATGGACTAGGATAAAAGTACAAACCTGTGTCACACTTTATTAAGGAATTCAAGGCCAACAGCAAAAAAAACAAATCTGAACTTCGACCACATAAAAGTGGTCTTTATGTTTTGAATTTCAAAATGATGTAAACTAATGAAATGTAGAAATATTGATGAAGTTTATTCTTGTGATTTTTCATATTTTTTTAAATTGTTTTGATTTTTTTTTTATCAATTTAAGAGTAGATTTTGGAATGCCAAAAATTTCAGGAAAAAGTGATGTTCATTTGACGTCAAGAAACTAATAGAAAAAAAATTATTTTCCCATTGACTTTTTTCTCCAAATAGGTAACTTCAATATCTAGTGCATGGAAAAAAAATTGAAATTTTGATGTATATTTTTCTCGTAATAACATTTTAAAGTCAAACTTTCTAGAATTTGATAGTTTTCATTTGACGTCAACTATTGTCTACTTTTTAATCATTTTCAAAAAACAAATTATACCCTTTAGAAGAGGACTCTCCTATAGTGCACCATATATTTTTCATTTTTTTTAATATGTTTTAATATTTTTTAAAATTTCTAATCAACCTCTTATTTAACTTTAACAACCTACCTGCATTATTTTATTTTTTTTAAATATATTAAAACTAAATAAAATATTTTTAAAAATTATATATTTGGATTCACCAATCCAAGATCTACAAAAGGGTATTTTTCTTTTTCTTTTTTAAACATTCTAACTAAAGAAATACTCAGTTAAAGTTGAAAGTTTCAAAAAATTATGCAAAAAAGCTAAGTTGGTTGGCAACTAGGATGCCACATAGATAGTTTCGGTAGAAATAGTTTCGACCGAAACCCCACACATAAAATGAGCCACATTTCAAAGCAACAAAGGAAAAAAATCAATTTTTTTGTTTTCGAGCGAAAGATTTTCCCTCGAAACTCTATGTACCATGTATAGGCCATGTAGTTTCGAGTGAAATGGGTTTGACCAAAACTGTTTAGGTCGAAATTGTTTCACTCAAAACTATTTATTTGGTTGAAAGTGTGACACGGTTTTGTACTTTTAGCCACTATAAATTTTGAACTAAACATTCTCTCAAACCAATTATGATACAAGATTAAGAATCACTACTTGTGAATTCTATGTTAATGCATTACCATCATTACCTCATTGTACTCATAACACAACCATGGATGTATTGATCTGAATCACTTAAAATATACCTTTGTTCTCCAAAAAACCTACACATATAAACAAGTGAATTGTTAAGAAAATCAATAGTCAAGACCTATTTTAAGCTCAACAATGGTGGATTTATTGTCATTATAACCTCGTCGTGCTCCAAACTTGAGTGTAGTAGACCCGCATATAAATGTAGATAAATTTCTATGAGAATAAACAATATGAACTATAAATTTTGAACTAAAAATTCTCTCAAATCAAATATACCTTGAAAATATATTGATCTACATAAACTACCATGAATATTTTGATCTGAATTGCTTGAAAATATACCTTTATTCTCTAAAAAACCTATATTTTTACATACCAGTTAATTTTTCTGCAAACTTTTAATGTACTTCTAATCCAACCCATATAAATAACATGAATCTATATAAGATGAACAATATCATATATGTCCCATACAAAAAAATATTTTCTACTCAAATGTGCCTAAAGGATCATCTCTTACCTTCAAAGCATCTAATATTGCTTCATGATTGGCACTACTAACTGTCCATGGTTATTTTATTCTTGGTTTGTCATGATGTCTCAATAGCTTAACATTTGTTGTTATAACAAGGTGTGAATACATGAGAATGGTTTTATGTTTCTTGTAGTCTTCAAATGCAAGTATGTCATTCTTTCTAATCATATACGTTTGTAAAGTTCCAATAACAACAATTGAACCTATAGGATACATGAACCCATCATCATCTATCATCAATTTTGTTAGCTTCTTCTTTCCATGTACACATCGTGCCAACTAATAGTCTGATCCCTCTTCATTCCCTTATGGTGCACAAACTAGATAGACATGTTATGGCTATACAAGATCTAAAAGATGGTCATAGTCAACTAAACTTTCCATTTCATCTTCTAAAGAGGATTATACTGTAGATAAAGGGGTTAGATACTATGGAATCCATGTATCTACCCGCCCACTTGACTCACATTGATCCCAATCACACTAAATACAATTTTGACAAAAACAAGCCAACTCTCATGTCCATATGGTCCATGCACTTGCATCTGAGCTTTGAAATGAATGCATCTTTGAATATTCTCTTATTGTCTGACATTCCAACTTCTCTCCCACTGTGCCCTTATCAGCCAGCCAAAAGAACCTACACACTTCTAAATCAGGTGTCCCTCCTCGTGACAATGCATAACTACACCAATCAATAATAGAACGTGCATCATTGAATGTTGCACCACCTCTAATCTTCATTTGTTCCTTAACCAAAGCTCTCTTCTCACATGCACCTACTTCATCATGCCCCCCTTTTCCATTCCCAACTTCAAAAAACTCCAAATATGAGGTACACCCCTCTGTACATGCATTCTACTCAACCAATAAAACATACGAGCATTCTTGAATTCCCTTCCATGAGGCATGTCTTTCAACTCACCTCCCCTTTTTATACTCCATTAAAACAATAGATTTGAGGTCGTCCCCTTGGTGATGAAATCCAAGGTAGGCCCCCTAAAAATAAATCAAGATATCACTTATTTTTCATGAGAAGAGAGCATACATAAGTGTACCTTGGAGTTAAAAATCGTGTAAATTTTAAACCCAAAATCCAAATGTGCAGTGAATTTTAACCCTATTTTTTATGTGTAAATATAAAAAGAAAATAAAGCATATAGAAAAATAAGTGTCTATAATCAAATCTTTTAAATGTTTTGCAAAACCACTAAGTTAGTAGTTTGAATGGATACAAGTCTTGGGCACACGAAAGAACTTGCATGTAGAGGTTAACCAAAAACAAAAAAATAAGTCAATCATATATGAAAATAAATAGCAAAAATAAATTGTTTACAATTTTCTTATAAAATTGTTGAAAAACAATATCATAGACAAATGTTTTAAGTTTGAAAAAAATGGCTAACTTTGAGAGATTATACCTAAATTCTTGAGAAAATTCTAATAATTTTACCTTTCCCACCACATAAAGCTCCAATTCAACTTTCCATCTATAAAAATTCAAAATTTTGATTTGTAATGAAAAAGTTACGAGTGATTTTGTAACACTTTTTTAAGGAATTTCATAAGGGGTGGACATGGCTTAGGCCCCTTTCTGGCCAACCTATAGATAGCCAAGTGACCAGGCCGAGCAATAGGGGCTAAACAAGTTGGGGAACTTAAGGTTTAAGCCCTTCTAGTTTGAGAAGAACTAGGATAACAAAACTACATTCGACTATGGTCTTATTGTTGCAAGTCTCTTGATCCTCAATGTGACTATGAGCCAACATTTTACAAAAAAAAATTAGATCTCAAGGCCCCATAACTAACAGTGTCCCCTAACCATGCATGGTCACCATTGACTTCAATTGTAAAGCTACATTGTGAGGGTTTATTCCACAACAATGATGCAAAGTTACGCTACAGTTTTGCGTTGCTACACTTCCAACACCATAGTGATATGATGGTGTATGGTTTGTTATTTCCTATGATGATTAATGCAATCCTGGAGCAAGGTTTTTTGTTTCATGGCATGATCAATGCAATCAAATCTAATATTACTAATTTATCCTTGTGACCTCGCAAAAACAAAAAACTAGATAAATGAAACCTACAAAAATGCTAGGCATGAGAATTTCACAAATAGACAATGAATATATTCAACAATTTGGTAGTAAAATAGCTAAAACCCTAGCAATTGATGTATACTCAATGAGTATACATAGATATTTATAGTGAATATATGCCTCTGACAGAGACTTTCTAATCTCTTGTTGCATATTCTTCCAACTCACCTATGTATACATCAAAAAATAACAACGATACTACATACACTTGAAATCAAAAATAAAAACCCTATCAAGTGTAAACTATTGGATAATGACAACAAAATAGAAAGAAAGCAAAATTTTATCTTTGGAAAAGATGAAGATTTAAAACAAAACAATAAAAACAAAGGTAGTTTTTTCGATGTTTGACACAGGTTGAAGATATTATATATATCTTGTTGCCTTGAAGGTTAAATCATTAAATTCAAGAGTAGTAGTTGTGTGAAGGTTGTAAACAGTTTCTTTGAGCAATAAGAATGTCGATACTTTGCCCCATGGATGTTTCCTTGACATATTGTCAAGGTTTTACCATGTAAATATGTCTTGTCTATTATTCTATCATTCCATTTATTTTTCTTATGTATTTCTTTGCAAAAAATTTGTGTTACAATATTTTAAGTTTATGGGTTTTACGTTTCCATTTCCACAAGTGGTATCAGAGCAATTATTTTGCAGCATCTATGTTAGGATTCGGTGTTTATTTTGTAGCATCAGATGGAAAAGGTTTCGAATGCAAGGTTTGAGGTGGAGAAATTCAATGGGAAGAATAATTTTGAGCTATGGAAGCTCAAGATGCATGATTTGTTAGTGCAACAAGGATTGCACAAAGTGTTGGTAGGGAAGTCAAAGAAATCTACAAATATGATTAATGAAGATTGGGAAGACTTGATACAAGAGCTCTTACCACAATTTGGTTGTGTTTAGCAGATGATTTTCTTTTCAATATTGTTGAAGAGGAAACGGTAGCAGGCTTATGGAGTAAAATAGAATCTTTATATGACAAAGTCATTGACAAATCAGATCTAGTTGAAGAGGCAATTATATAGTTTGTGAATGAAAGAAGGTATAAAAATTGTTGATCATTCAAATATTTTCAATACCCTTATATGTCAATTAGCTAGTATGGGTGTAAAAATTGAAGGTGAAGACAAGGAAGTTATATTATTGTGTTCATTGTCTGAATCCTGGAATCACTTAGTCACTTCTATTAGCTTTAGCACAACTAACAACCATGAATTTGATTCTATTGTGGGAGCTTTATTGTTTAAAGAGATACAGAGGAAATCTAACATAGAAACCTCCACATCAAAAGCAATGGTGGTTAGGGGTCGATCTACAAAAAAGGGAAGATTCGAGAGGTACATCCATATCTAAGTCAAAAGGCAAAAAGGGTAAGGGAAAATGTTGGTACTGCAATAAATCAAGGCATCTCAAGAAAGATTATTGGAAGAGGAAAGAAGAAAATGATGACTTCAAAAAGGAAGAAAATCCAGTTGAGACAAGTTCAGGTATGGTTGATGAAATTTTATCTATTTGTAATTCCTTATAGTATCATGAGAAATGGTTATTAGATTTTGGTGCTTCTAATCACGTGTTCCCATATAAGAATTGGTTTTCTTCTTACTAAGCTATTGATGGCAGTGTTGTTCTTATGGGAAATAATGTTTCTTGTAAGGTTGTTGGGATTGGGATCATTAAGATTAAAATGTTTGATGGTATTGTGAGGACATTAACAGAGGTAAAACATGTGTGATAACTCAAAAAGAATTTAATTTCGATTAGAGTTTTAGATTCTGGAGGTTATAAATTTACAAGTCAAGGTGGATCAATGAAAGTGTCCAAAAGCATTTTAGTGGTCATGAAGGCTACAATTAGTAGAAACCTTTACAAGATAGAAGGGAGTACTATAATAAATGAAGCAGCAATGGTATCTAAGGAAGAAATGAATCTAGTCATTTATGGCATCAACAACTAGGTCATATGAGTGAGAAAAGATTGAAGGTACTGTTGAACCGTAAGTTACTTCCAAATCTAAAATCTTTGGATTTGAATTTCTGCAAGCATTATGTTTATGGGAAGTAATCTAGACAGAAGTTTAAAGAAGGTAGTCATACAAGTAAGGGTATTCTAGAATATAATATCCATTCAAATGTTTAGGGACCATCCCCTATAGTTTCTTTTGGAGGATCATCATATTTTGTGACATTTATAGATGACTACTCTAGAAAGGTGTGGGTCTATATTCTTAAAAGAAAAGTTGATGTGTTTAGTGTATCTAAGCAGTTTCGAGTTTTGGTTGAAAAGAAAACTAGCAGATCAATCAAGTTTTTAAGAACAGATAATGGAGGTGAGTTCACATCTTTGGAATTTGAAAAATTATTATAAGTTGGGATCGAAAGACATAAAACCACTATTTACACTTCTCAGCAAAATGGTGTTGTTGAACACATGAATAGGACTCTTCTAGAGAGAGCAAGGAGCATGCTTAATAATACCAAATTGTAGCAAGAGTTGTGGGAAGAAGAAATCTCTACAGTTTGATATTCAGTAAACCAATCACCATCAGTTGTAATAGATTGTAAGATTCTTGAAGAGGTATGTACATGTCATTCTTGTGATTATTCAAATATGAAATTTTTATGGTTGTGATGCATATGCTCTTATTTCAAAAGATCGACATTCTAAATTAGACCCCAAATCTAAGAAATATATCTTGTTGGTTATGGTGATGGAATTAAGGGATATAGATTGTGGGATCCTACTACCCACAAAGTCATTATTAGCAGATATGTAATATTTGATTAATGTCCTCTCATAAAATTAGACATAGGAGAAGTTGATTTGAAGCAGGAACAAGTACCTCAACATCAGAAAATTCAATTGGAAACTCATCCATCTATAGACAATAGGGAGCAAGAAGAAGCTTTCGAAGAAGATGAGGATGCAAAAAATCTACAGGAAAATGTGGAAATTCCACAACTAGATCTAAGGAGATCTACATGGATCAGAAATCCAACTAAAAGGTATGATGATTATGTTTCATATGTTGCTTTGATTTCTAATGATGGGGAACCTAGTTGTTATCAGGAAGTAATGGATGGTGCTGAAAATGCTAAATGGAAAATAGCAATGAAAAAAGAAATGGATGCCTTGGAGAAGAATAAAACATGGAACCTGGTAGAACTTCCCAAGGGTAGGAAAGTTGTTGGTCGCAAATGGGTCTTCAAATTAAAGAAGGGTGATGATAATAAAGTTGAAAGGTACTGTTGATGCCAAAAATTGACGAGGTAACAAAGTCTTATGGGAAACTCAGTTTAAGGGGGACCTTTTGCACTAAACTAAGTAACCTCCAGATTTTTAGAGAAGTCGGCTTCTTCTATAATGGGGTTTGGAAAGGGAAAAGGAAGTGGATATAATAAAGTAAAGTTTAACCTAAGGCGATGCGCCAAGATTTGATGATGGGCACGATAAATCATAGATTTAAGGGCCTGAATGGTATTGTTGTATTCCAAAATATCAGATACTCAAGGTTATAGCATAGACAACTCATTTATTAACATAAAATAACATTGCATACATTTTTACTGCCAAGAAGAGTCATTAGACATGATCTAGGTAAGCAAACTTGCATTCAATGTATATAAAAGTTCTTCAAATGAATTGTCAAGACAATATAAAGCACAGTTCACAGTTTGATCAAAAGCATGAAAAATAGAAAGGTCAAACAATTGGCACAGTCTGAGAGTTTTGCAATTAAATAAAATAGTAATAGAGGCCTCGCGTCCTTTTGCTAAACCAGCATACTTTTCTCCAGTTTTCAGCCCCTTTCTCATCAACAGAGAAAGTATATATAGCAGGAAAACCTCCCACCACTTCAGAGAACAGCAACAGAAAAGATCTCGTGTTCTGCAATGATGCCTGAATCAGAATATACCCAAGGCCGTTACAACAGCATTAAGCCGGAACACAACATCCAGTCATCTCGGGCATAGGTGCATCCTCTGTAATGATGGCAGTGGTCCCAACCAGGCTCAATCAGATAAGTGTCATCCATTGCTGCGAATGATTATGAAAAGCAGCAACCAATAGCATTATTTAGTTCATCCGGCTTATCGCTCGCATGATAGATCAGCAGTTAGGCACATGGTAGTCTTTTGTTGCCCGCATGAGCCTTTCTCCCATCGCTGTTGAGGATTTGCAAAAATGCAACACGTGTCGAATGGGTCGAGAACCTTAACACAGCGGAGGTAACGCTCCATCAGCCGAGCGTAAAAGATGCATGGCAGCATTTTGCTGCCCATGATTGCTATTTCATCCCCGCATTGAAAGATTTGTGAATGGTTGCCACGTAGCAAGATGTGGGGCCCGCCAACACCTTTTAGGAATGAAGGCTTTGTGGAAGCACTTCGCAGCCCAACGAGGCCTCAAGGAAAAAAGAAACAAATGCATCCCATCACCGCGACACGTGGAAACACAGCAAAGTTTCCCAGGATCCGGAAGGAATAATGCTGATACCCGAAGCTGCGAAGAGTAGATGCACAAAGCGGTAGATCAAAACTTTGATAAAAAAAGTTGAGTAAACTCGGCGATGTACAGGTTGGCGCACACACAATACAAAAAGATAAACCCAAAGGGCGCTACTCAAATATTTATTTAACAGCTTTTGGCGACTAACAGGGGCGTTTCGACTAAGGAACGGAGAACCCAAAAAAAATTTGGTTCTACAGACCAGAGCTTTATCCATTGGGCTAATGGAGTCAGAGATTGGAAAGAGCCTCCTTCAAAGGTGACCATTCATCTTCGGATGACTTCACTATACTACGCAAATTCTTCTGTGCTCCACGTAGATCAATAGCTTCTTTGTGAGATAGCACATCGAGTAAACCGGCCTCTACTTGTAAATGAAATAGTAGCTGTGAGAGTGGTGAATAACTACCTCAATGTCGGCTACCGTTGGAGGATGGTTGAACTCCCTGAAAGCCTCTAGGTCTCCTTCCTTCTCTTCAATAATTGTCGCAATCTACGCAGTCATGGTAATAGAGCCATCCTCGAGGAATGAGGATGGAAGTCCCATCCTGCCAAACTCGTAGAAACATCCCCGCATGTTATCCAGTGTCTTATTCAAAATAGTCGTGGTTGCCTTAGTGCACTAAAAGGTGGAGTCGCAATGGATAAATTTATTTGTCATTTGGGTAGCAGCGTCCCAATCTTCAATACCCGCTCCGGCAAGGTTCTCATCCGAGACGGAGTATAGCTTGTTGAGCAAGTATTTTTCCTCAAGAACCTTCTCCAAGATGAACTGCGGGAACTGCTCAATCGTATCATGGGCCTCCTAGCTGAGCCTTGATGCCTTGTCAATAAATCGGAGGGTAGGTTGCAGTGTTAGGCAAAAGGTTTTGATTTTCTCCCAGTGAGAAATGTATAATTGTCTAACCAACAGAATGATATCAGGTTGTGTAGGGGAAGGCAGGAGAGAGGCTTTAAGCGAAGTAATCTCTGCGTCTCTTGAAATAATGGCCTCAGCCAATTTCGCATTTTTCCTTCTCTCAGACGCCAGCTGCTCCGCATAGTTGCTCATCTCTTTATTCCAAGTTTGCTTGGCTCGGGAGTGATTTGCTAAGTGCTCTTCTAGAGAAGCCTTTGTCTCTCGAAGCTCTTCCTCTATTTGAGCCTTTAGGCCTTTAAATTCGACTTCTTTCAATTGTATTATTTTCTCATATTGAGCTTGTTGGCGTTCCAACTCTTCCCTTTTTTGTGCCATCCCCTGACTATGCTCAAGGTGGAGGCACTCCATCTCTTCATCTTTCAATTGTATATTTTGTTCCGCCTCCTGGTTCTTCCTGTGTAGCTCTTTTATTATGCTAAGGTCAGCAACCTGAGTCTTCGCAATTTCTCCTTGAAGCTTGTTCCTCTCATCCTCTGCTGTCAGCACCCTTTTAGTCATGCGAGCAATATCTGTCTCTAAGGATTTCTCCTTCCTTTCTAGAAAACTAACCCTTTCCCTGGCTGCCTTAAGCTGCTCATCTTTCTTCTTTAGCTAGCGACCAGTTTTGAGGAAGTCAGAAGTGACTACCCGTTGTGTTTCCTCCATGATTTCAACTTTATCCTGCGGTCAGGCTACCTTCATTTCGAGTCCGACCACATATATCTCATAGTCTTCTGGTTGCATTTCTCCCTGAGGCTTGCTTACCCTTGGGTACATGGTCGCAAACTTCAATTCTTGTCGGGCTTCATCGTACAAAGCTTGTACTCTTGGCTCGGAAAAAACACTATCATCCTTCACCTTGCGTTTCCTCATTCTATTCGTGCGTGCCTCCCTTCTGCAATCTATCTGTGCTATGAATTCCGCTGGCGATTAAACTAGCCCACCTGCGAAATGAGCACCGGAAGGCAAGGCATAGGGATAGGTAACCTTCATGGGCGCAGGCATTTGTTTCTTCTGGAGAGTGACAGTTTGTAGAGAGAAGTGAGACATGTTCCATAGTTTGGTTTGAGAAACAACAGCAGGGCTAGTCATTTATAATGACTAGACTGAGGAATCAGCCGTAAGGCTCATTAGCTGGGAAGGGGGAGTTGTTAACGGGATGTTAGCCTGTTGCAATGGAAGAGGATCTGTAAGTATAGCGGAAAAAGAATGGGCACTCACAAGGGGAATGCCTTCCGAAAGCGAGGTGAGGAAGGTTTGAACATCAGCGGCAGACGTAAGCATACGCGAAGGAGTAATTATGAGCGAGTGGGCTTACGAAAACTGGGCGAATCCAACTGAATAGGTCAGACCAAAAGTAGAAGGTAGAGGGCTAGGACCAATGGCAGGGGCAGATACCAAGGAATGAGATGCAAGAGAAGAAAGAGCGAAATGTACCTATTGACTGGTTGATGGTGGTTCCAGAATCGTCAGCAACTCTTCTTCAGCCTCAGGTTCATGACTAGCAATGAGTACTCCTCCTCCGGCAAGATCTTGCGAACCCTCTCTGATAATATGTTGTCATTTCACAGGTGGAAATTCACTGGCTTCGGTAGTCATCTCCTTCTGCTGAAGTGATAGCCTGGCTGGTTTAGCAGCCCAAGTGAGTGTATGCGAGCCCCTTGATATATTAAAATGTACGTTCGTGGCCACATAGGCGGGCTGTCTTGAGACTTTCTCCTTTTGCACAGAGGAAGCCGATGTCGCCGCTTCCTCATCCTATTTGTCAGATTCCTCCCTCTCTTCGCTCCTATTAAAACTAGAGCTTGGGCTGGGATGGCCCTCTTTCCACCACCTTTCAAATTTCTGGTCATCCTTTAGTTGATTGTAAGGAGCATCCAACTATGCTATTTCCTGGCGATATCTCCAGAAAGCCTTTATTTTCTCCTCAATCCATTCCTCATCCTTCTTTAACCTATTGTACATGTCGCACTCCATGGGGACATTATCCTAGGACATAGCCATAGGAAAGTAGAACTTGTCGCATGGTCCTCTAGTATCTGGCGTAGGGATTTGCACCAATTCAACAAAATCCCCATCTTTGTCCACTCACGGGTTATACCGCTTCCCCAATATGGTCAGAAAATGTGGGTAACCCTCATATGTGGCTCCAGAAAGTCATCAAAACAGTTGTATTCCCACTTATCATTTACCAGTACCAAACTCAGATATGTCATCTTGTCCTCTAACAACTGGTCCGATTGCTTCCTTATCAGAGTCACCGACTTGAAATTCTTCAGACAAGTGAAGAATCCCTTCTTCTTGACCTTTTCGCTACTACAGAAAGTAAAATCAATGATACACACCTGTCGGAACATTTCCAGCATGAGCACTCTATCTGTGACACAAGCTAGGAGCAAGAAAGGTTTTCCAGTAAAACCCCACATTCAGAGAATTGTAAAATCTTTGACCAAGAACCAGTCACAAGCAGGAGTGAAGCTCTGAATAAATCTGGCCTGCTCCTTATCGAGCTGGATAATATCACTCTCTCTGATCAAATCATTCAAGATCAGGGCTATGAAATAGTCTGCAAATGCATAATAATCATATGATGCGGAAAGAAAAGGCGTCCATGTGGACACTGGTTTCCTTTTATTTTGCTCATCAAAAATTGATAACGAAAAATATCGGGCGAAGAAATCCGGGTTCTGATGCAGAGACATGTGGACCAAGAAGAAAAGAAACCTAAATTTTTTCTCCGCCTGATAATTCTCAATTTTTCGTTTCATTTCTTCAATCATAAACTCAACAAAATCATACTAGAAGAGTTCATGCTGCTTGCGAAATTGTATTGTCGGTCCCAGTTGAAAAGTCTTTATCTTCTCATCGGAGTCTCAGCTGTATACAAAGGCTAGCATGGACATGGCATCTTAGAGATCGTCACGAAATGCACCGCGTGACAATGGAATACTTGGAACTTTAGTGGCTGGGATGCCTTTCTTACCAGTCTCCTCTAACAAGAACTCTGAGCTAGTTTTCATCTTCCTCCATATTTTCTCTCCTTTGTTTGGGCGAAAAGGCTCGATATTTTCCTTCCTCTTACTTTGGTCTGGGATACATAACATGTATCAGATGGCCTCTAGAATGATATACACCTTTATGTTGCGACCTTCAATGTAGTGGGTATCGGGATTATAACGTTGGATAGCAGCATCAACAACTTTTGGGCAATAGTGCACCAGTGGGACCATGTATTGAGGGAGACCATTGTACCAAACTCTATTCATCGTAGACTGGTCTACCTTTGGTGCCGATAACCTTGCACAAGCCGCCTCTCTAAGGGACTTAGGGTTTTTCGCGAGCCTTGGGTCATAGATATTGTCCCATTTTTCTTCAACATTTTTTTGGTTTCTCCAATTCTTGGGTTTATTCAGCTCTTCTGTGTAGGCTCTCCTTGGCCTGCTGGGTATACCAAGCGTAGCATATGCCACATCCTCATAGACATATACCTCTACTAAAGAAAGAATAGCCATAAATAGCTCCTGGCTAATTTCTTCCTGCTTTGGCTGAGATGTAGATTCTGACATTTTTCTTTCTAAAGATTTCTGCAAGTACCTGGTTAGTTGCGACAATGCTCGGCTCTAGATACACATAAAGAAAACAACTCTGCACTTTTATTGTTGGCGTTTGTGAAAAGACTTTGAAATATTAATCATTTTCATGCAATAATAGCAACCCTTCTCAAGGTGGTAGGCGAAAGCATGCCTTTAGCATTTAATTCGGCATGTACCGTTAATTTTGCAAATTGTGCAAAATGAACTGCTTGCTATTTTGAGGCGGCTGGAGTTCATTATTGTATTTGGTAATCGTGTGATACGCTGTGATCTCCTTGGAACTTGAGCCGGCAATTTGCTTGCTAACCCTGTGTTAGCATGCGTTGGCAATTAATATCCCGGCCAGAATGATTACGCCAAGCAAATGATCATAGCCTGAAAAGGTATGAATATCGCCTTTGGCTCTGGGACGCGCTTGAGAGATGACACAATAGCCTACGGCCATACGTCTCACTACCAATGAGCGCCACCCTTTTAAAGCTAATTAATCAACTCCATTTAATCAAGCACGCATTGAGCCGTGCTATCAAGGATGTAACTGGCCTGAAAATGTGAGCAAATGCAGGCTCGCCCTTCAAAATAGCAACTAGCATAATATCACATTTTTTCGAAGTGGATTAGCATGCGTCTTGTCAATTTTCTATAAATAGGCCAATAAGCAATGAGAAAAACATACTTAGCATTTGAGAAGTGATAGGTCAATAGCAAAGTCTTAAGCAAGCCTTCTCATAGGTTAGGTGGTAGATAAGTTCGGCATTAGCTCAGAAGCCTAGGGATAGTGTCAAAGCAATAGATACTCCAGTCTGCCTGACCTCATATAAGTCACAGACGACATTCCTAGGGGAGATTTCAACTAGGAGACTGAAAAGGATGACCAAGAATAAGCATTCTCTGGTCTTGGTAGCCATAAAGTGGGTTTTAGGCAAGGATTGTCTAGAATATGAGAATAAGTATCGAGTGAATACTGACATATCATCCCACTTCATAGCCTCCATGCTGGACATCAACGTTCCTCAGCCAATCATCTTGAAGCTGGTTAAAGAATTTTTCCCAAAAAAGTACCTAAATGGTCTTAGTGAGGTCGTTGCTCATGCTGCCTATGGGGTAGGTCTACCATTAGCCAACGACCTGCGTTGCTTTATGGAGGAAGAATTCATCGTTTGGCTGTCGTTCCTCAGCGAATTCTGCCTACAAACCCGTGACCAGCACCAGCAAAGGGTTACTCAGGCCCTACACTTCATGTTTCGCAGCTACAACATGATATCTTTCTACGACGTAGACTGGTATACTGACTCAGGAACCTGGTGTTCCCACCGCCAATGGTGGTTGTGCCAAATGATGCTATCAGTGCTACCAAAGAACCTGTGGACGAGGAAGAAGTGGACGTTGCAGTTAATGCGTCAATTGCCACCAACCATGTCTTTGGATGAAAAACCCCTGCCTGTTGCTCAAAATGTCTCCCTGCCAACTCAAAATATGTCTCCCTGCCTATTGTATATAAGCCTGACAAAAAGGCTATCGTATATATAATAGCTCAATATACTTGTAAAATTTGAAATATGGCTTCCCAACCACTTTTGTAATGAAAGAACATATATGAATAGATATCTATCGTTTAAAGAAAATCCATGCTCTTTCTTTCATTCTATATTTCAGTTTTTCTGAGCTTGCAACTTTTATTTTCTTTTTCTTCGCACATCCAGGCGTGTTCTGTCTAAAGAAACTTTAGTGTTCCACCCACCAATAATAATGGGTTAATTCCGCAGAAATACAAATAATTTTAGAAAAAGATAGGCCAAAGAAACAAAAAATAAAATAAAAATGTTATCTACATATATACAAAATGGAGCTTAATGCTTAATGGAACAGCTTAAGATGAATCTCATTGATCGGGATTCCTAATAGTTCTTGTTCCATATTCTCCAGCTCAAAAGCGTTGTGCTCTTTGCATCAAATGATTTTAAAGGGACCCTCCCATAGGTTATCAAATTTACCGTGCTAACCTGGCTTCCTAGCCCTATTATCATACTTTAGCACTAAGTCTCTGCATTTTAGACTTTGGTCAGAAGCTTTCTTGTCAAACCATCGTTTGACCACCCGTTAACAGCTTGTCATTTCTATTAGAGAATTCTCCCTTTTTTCCTGTACTTCCAACAGTTCGGCGAGCTGAACCTCCATGGCTTCATTTTGTTCTATCTCAAGAGATTTCAACAATTGTATTGCTGGAATCTCCATGGAGATAAGTAATAGCGCCTATTTCTCGTATACCAACTCATAAGGTGAAGTCTTAAGGACTTGCTTAGGAGTTATGCGGTTTGCCCAGAGCGTTGTTCAGAGGTTTTTATGCCATTCCCTCTGGTGTTATGAGCCAATCCTTTTAAGGAGTCAGACTAAGCTTTTGTTTGTTGACTCCGCTAGACCATTTCCCTATGGATAATAGTTTGACAATGTTTTAAGGAATATGCCATTCTTTAATGCAAAGTGACATACCTTTGCACCTAAGAATGCTCTGGCGTTGTGCGAAATGATAGTTTTCGGAGGGCCGAACCTTGCCACCAGTTCCTCGAGGAAATCTACAATTTATGTTTTTGTTGCACTTTTAAGGGAAACAGCTTCCGTCCACCTTGTGAAGTAGTCTGAAACAGGGTAAGTGCACCAAGATGGTTCCCAAAAAGCGGGCTTAAGTGGCCACTTTTTTTTTGAAATCAAGAAATGCTAACCTTAGACGTGAAATTGAGGATAGTTACACTCAAAATTTTGAGATGGAACAAAAACAAGGATCGAAGTGCTCCGAGTCTACTTTCTAAACTACTAATTTATTTTGAAAATGGTTGAGATTAAAGGGTTCAAAAGAGGGATGTACAGAAATTGGTGTTGTTTTTGTCAGAAAAACATAACATGTAGCAACTCTTGTACGACCTGAGCACGGTGAACTTTTTTGTAGTATTTTTAAAATCGCTATGGTCAAAAGTTAGCTAATAGCATCTAGTTAGTGCACAATTTTTCTGATAATTTTTTAATGAATATTTGATTTTTTACTAATTTTCTAAGTGAGCACTTCCTGAAAAGCAAAATTTTGGTCGTGCTCCCCTTACAAATTTTTGAAAATAATTCATTTTTTCTTATTTTTATTTTTTTAATTTGTAGAATGGAATCTAGTTTCTAAAAATATAATTTATTTTAAATTTTGATAAACGGTTAATTTATAACAAAAAAAAAGACTAAACACTGTTTTTTTGGAAAAAAACAGACATACAAACAAAAGAAATTATGGATGAAAAGTTAACATTGTCGAAAAGTGAAAAAAATTACATAGTTGGATAGCTAAGAGAGAACCTAACATTACCCATGTTTTTTATTTTGTCAATATTGAACTAGATGCAATCTTGATGGTGAGCACGGACCCAATTATTTGAAAAAATGTAGAATTTGCAAAAACATGTCTCTAGCCTTGTTGGGAATGCCCTCCAAGCCTTTGGGTTGGTATTCCAAGGCAAATAATTTCACTTTTTTTTTGTTTTTAACGCGAAATAATGTGTGCGCGTTATCACGCGAGCGCATTTTTTTTAAAAAAATCATAAGTGGCCAGAAAATTGGTACCCAACTTCATGCACCCACCCAGCAGTCAGAATCCACTTGTGTCCGACACTAGAAACCAGGTTGATCATTCCTATGAATTCTAGGCCTCATTGCGCAAACAATTCGTCTACCACTATAGGTCTGAAGGGCATTGCAGAATTCTTCCTTCTGTCAGCGAAGAACTGGCATTTTTTACAAGCCCTCACCAAAGAGTGGGAGTCACTGAAAAGTGTGGGCTAATAATAGCCAGCACGCGTGATTTTAATTGCGGTGGTTTTGGCAGAGAAATGTCTACCTACAGCACTATTGTGGAATGCGTCGAGGATCCTCTTCGCCTGCTCTGAAGTAACGCATCGTAGGAGAACACCATTGAAATTCCTTTTGAAAAGGACTCTTATTTGCGTATATCTGCAATTCTACAGCCGATAATACCTCTTTTTTTAGGACGAGAGGCCTGGCGGATACTTTCCGGTTTGCATGAACCTCATTCTATCAATTAGCCAACCGCCTTCTGATTCTAATTCATTTATCAAGACAAGCTCTAGCTGCTCCTCTGCGACAGGTACTTCCTCGCTCTGTGCCATATACTCACATAGTCCTCTTCCTTTAATAGTTTCAGTATGCTTGACTTCAATGTCATATTCAAGGATCTTAGTGATCCAATTAGCCTTTTTCTCTATTATCTCCCCCTCTATGATATACTCACGCACACTAGAATGTGCGACATATACCAACACCTTGTTGTAGGAAATTAGATGGCGGAACTTTTTAAGTCCCTTTACTATTGCAAAGGCTTGTCTTTCGACAAAATTATAATTCGCCTCATATTCCTTTAGGGTCTGTGAATAGAACGCCACAGGATGTTCACCCTTTTCTTCGTTATCCTTTTGGGTTAAAATTGTAGCAATACTGGACTTGCTACTGAAAGCATACATTATAAAATATTTGGATTGATCTGGATTAACCAGAACCAGGGCTGTGGAAATAGCTTCCTTGACCCTTTCAAAAGTCTCTCGAGCTTCGGTTATCCATTTGAAAGTTTGATCTTTCTTCAGCATTAGGGTGATCGGCCTAATCATTCCCGCAAAATCGTAAATAAACTTGCTGACGAAATTTACTTTGCCTAGGAAAGACTGGCCACCTTTCTTATTTACCAAAAGGGGAAGTTCTTTAATAGCCTTTACTCGTTCGGGGTCAATTGAAACACCTTCTTTAGACACAACATGCCCCAACAGCTTACCCTACGGCACTCTGAATACACATTTTTTTGGATTTAGGGAAACCTCAAACTCCTGGCACTTTTGAAAAACTAATTCCAAATGATCAAAATGATCATCCTTAGATTTAGAGAACATAGTAAGGTCATCCAAATAGATTAGAATAAACTTATTGATTAGTTCGCTGAATGCGACATCCATCACCCGCTGGAATGTTGCCCCTACATTGGATAAACCAAAAGGAATTTTAGCATATGCAAATGTTCCCCACTTTGTGGTGAACGTAGTCTTGTGCTAATCCTCTTCTTTAACTTAGATCCAGTTATAGCCGAAGAAACCATCCAGCAGAGAGAACATTTTCGATCTTGCCACAGTTTGTATGATTGACTCCATAGAAGACAACGGATAGTGTTCTTTCAGAGATGCTCTGTTCAAGTCTCGAAAGTCCACACACAAGCGGATATCCCCATTCTTCTTTCGGACTGGGACTAGATTCTATACCCAAGTACTATGTTTGATTGGGAAGACAATGCATGACTCAATGAGCTTGGTTAGCTCTTGTGCCATTAGGGCCTCAATTTTAGGGTTCACTAGCCTTTGTTTCTGTCAAATTGGTTTTGCACCTTCTGCTAGCTCAATAGTGTGGTGAATGATGCCAGGATCGTAACCCTCCAGATCATCGTAGGACCAAGCCACTACTCCATATTTTTCGCAGAAACTGATAATATTTTCTTTATCATGGTGTCGGACATTTTTTCCGACTTGGAGATTCCTACCATCGAAGACCCGAAGGTCCTCATAATCACTTTGGTCCGCCACGAACTTCCACTTATCATTTCGGGCATCATTACAATCGAAAAAAATTTCAAGAGTGACCAATCCTTTGGGAAGTTTATTAGATTTGAGCTGCATAATTTGTCCTTCATAAGCCTCAGCGATCTTTGGTTGAAGCTGATCGGCGAATTCCCCTGAGTGCTGGATAAACGAGGCGATGTGTTCATCGCTTTCAAAGACTTGTCAACTCTGATCATTGTCGAGGATAGCTGGTCAGACTAGCACTCGTACTGAATGCTCGTTATGAAGGAGGTCAGAAACATGATCAAACTGAGCACCAATCACAGCCATGCGATCTGCATCACTATTTTGTCTTCAGGGAACGGTTTGGATGTTGAAAGCTTCAAAACTATCAATCAGGTCCCAAACTCGGTGCTGATAGAATCTCATACGGACATTCTTTGTTGCAGAAACTCCTTGGACCTGGTTAACTACCAGTTTGAAATCTCTAAACACAATTAATTGCTTAATGCCCATTCGTTTTGCAAGGCTTAGGCCTTGGACTAACCCTTCATATTCAGCCTCATTGTTTGAACAGGCGAAATGAAAGTGGAAAGGCCTCAACCATTTTTTATTTTGCGGGGATATTAGATATACCCTTGCTCCAACACCTACTTTGCTTCTTGCTTCATCAAAGTACAGTGTCCATAGCTCATTTTCCTGGTTACCTTCGGATCCTTTGGCAACCCTCGGTAGCGCCTGGTCTTCATCATAAATTACATACTTGCCCAATCCTATAGCATGATAATTTCCAAAAGGATCATTGTTTATGTGTTCACTCAACAGAGCATCCTCTTTATCATTCTGATCTCCGCTCACCTTCTCCTCTTCTAGCAAATCAACGCAATACATTTCTTGCTTGGTGATAGAGGTATGCGCTGCTTCAAAATTGATCAAGGCCTCATCCGCCACATGTTCAGAATGCAGAGCCTCCAATTCTATCTTCATTTTCGCGTTGTGCTTGGTCCTAAGTATCAGATGTGACAAATCCAAGGATAGGTATCCACCCACCTTTGAAGTAAACTCTCGAGATAGACAAAAACCAAACATAGGAGGAACATCTATGATCATTGTGTCATGCGGGACTGTGATACTAGGGCAGGCAAATAGAGTTAAAGGAAGTGCTTTGATGACACTTACAGTCTCAACTTTATTTCCATCAAGCTGCATCACCTCTCTTTTCATAGGTTCGTTGTTGAGTCCCATAACTTCGGCTATCTGTTTAGGCATAACCGTTGTACTAGCGGCAGAATCAATCATAACGTTGTGTAATAGCTTCTTTCCTACAATGAGAGTCAAGAAGAAGGGTTGAGGTTTCAACCTACTTCTGTCCTCGGCAGGAGATTCCTTTGTATTGTTTGTAAGAACCTTTGTTGGCAGTATGTGACAAACAACCTCTGCACTGGCAAATGGCTCTACTGATATCGGGTTGATCTCTTCTTGAAGCGCCTTTTGTAATAGCATCTTTTGTTCCGGGATAGCTAGAATGTCCCACAAAGACACATTAGCGGATGATTTCTTCAATTTCTCTACCACATTAAAAGGTGGCAAACTCAGAGATTTCTACTCCTTGGTTCTTACTATAATAATCTCCTTCTGTGGTTGAGAAGGTGAAGGGATGGTTGAAGCACTAGGAATTTGATCGGACACGCCTCTGAGTTGTGAGTTGTCCAGATGTGAAACAACTGGCTCACCGGTGAATCTCCTCTTTGAGCATGTGTTATAGTCAGACTACACCTGCAGTGTTTTGGATATGAATGCATCATTAGCAAACACCATTTCTTCTTCTTCCATCCAAGAGAAAAGTGCATGATCAGGAGCAATATCTGATTCTTGTTCTAAAAACATTCCTTGCATTTACACGGTAAAGACCGTGCTCTCCATTTGTGGTGAGGCATATACATAACCTCCATTTTCCATTGTCGTGCCTTAGTTGTGTTACTTTGCCACCTTCTATTGTAGGTTTCCACGCGAACAGTTCCGGGGCATATGTGCATCGTTGCAGGGGAAACACCACAGATTGATGTCATCAATAAGGTTGTCCTGCCTTGCGATTAATTCCCTACTCGAGCTTGGCGACGCACTCATCAGCGGAGTAGGCATCAGCACCATTTGGTTTGCAATCAGCGTTGGTGGATTAGTGCGAGGCGCACCCTGATATTAATTTTGTTGATAAGTAGACCGCCCGCCTTGATATTTTTGATGTGCGGGCCGCGGGGGCGTTGCTTGGTTCAGCTTAAGATTCGTTATGTCATTTTCCATGGTTCACAACATCTCCTTAAGGTCATTTATTTCATCCCTAGAAGAACCTGATGTAGAAGCCATGTTTTCAGGGGTGGCCGCATATGAGTACATTGATTGGGTAGTTGCGGGTGCACTAGTCGACGCGACCTCTTGCGCAGAGATTGATATTTCTGGGAATATCAGCATAATAGGTCGAGGAGGCAATTTTCCGCAATCTATCAAATGATTCTTAGCTTTGATAGCGGTACCATAAGCATCTGGTAGAGTAGCTCCTCCCAAAGACTTGATCATCACAGAAATTTCAGAATTGATGGACTTCAGATAAAATATAAAAACCAATTCGGGAGTTAGGCGGATGGTAACAGGGATCCTCTGCCAATTTGCGTGAAATCAGGCATTGAAGTCCGTCAGAGCCTCCTGGGGGGCTCGTTTTATAACGGATAGCTGGTAATACAATGAAGAACGATCTCCGTCATTCGAGAACATTTCATATAATCGATCTCTAAGCTCATCCTAGATGCAAATTGAATTAGGAGTTAGTGTTCGGTACCAATCCAGAGCCTTGCCTTTGAAAGACGTGGTGAGGAGCCTCAGGGCTACATTCTACGATGTAATACCGTGTACTAGACAAACGTCTGCCACATCCTGCAAATGTTCTGCTGGCATTTTTGAGTTGTCTCCGGCAAATTTGGGGATAGCTTTCATGGCCGAAACCGGGATAGCACCCCAGACAGTAGGCGCTACCGGGGCTACCAAGGGACTTCTGGTGTCCCATGCTATGTAGTTTCTATTGGCGGCCAACAACATGGTGAGAGGAAAGGGTGGTGGAAATGGAACGGTTACCGGCTGATTAGCGACCTGGACTATCCCTAGCGGAGGTACTAGTAAACTAGGATTATCTGCAGTTTGGGATCTAGTTACAGGGTGATGGCTCATACACCCTTCTACAAGGAAATTTCATTAAGTTCGGGTCCCACTGGGCATGCCAGAAAAAGAACAAACTGTTGACGCCAAAAATTGACGAGGTAACAGAGTCTTATGGGAAACTCAGTTTAAGGGGGACCTTTTGCGCTAAACTTAGTAACCTCTGGATTTTTAGAGAAGCTGACTTCTTCTACAATGGGGTTTGGAAAGGAAAAAGGAAGTGGATATAATAAAGTAAAGTTTAATCTAAGGCGATGTGCCAAGATTTGATGATAGGCACGATAAATCATAGATTTAAGGGCCTGAATGGTATTGTTGTATTCCAAAACATCAGATACTCAAGGTTATAGCATAGACAACTCATTTATTAACATAAAATAACGTTGCATACATTTTTACTGCCAAGAAGAGTCATTAGACATGATCTAGGTAAGCAAACTTGCATTCAATGTATATAGAAGTTATTCAAATGAATTGTCAAGACAATATAAAGCACAGTTCACAGTTTGATCAAAAACATGAAAAACAAAAAGGCTGAACAATTGGCACAGTCTAAGAGTTTTGCAATTAAATAAAACAGTAATAGAGGCCTGGCGTCCTTTTGCTAAAACCAGCGTACTTTTCTCTAGTTTTTGGCCCCTTTCTCATCAATAGAGAAAGTATATATAGTAGGAAAACCTCCCACCGCTTTGAAGAACAGCAACAGAAAAGATCTCACGATCTTCTGCAATGATGCATGAATTAGAATATACCCAAGGCCGTTACAACAGCATCGAGCCGGAACATAGCATCCAATCATTCCGGGCACAGGTGCATCCTCTGTAATGATGGCGATGGTCCCAGCCAGGCTCGATTAGACAAGTGTCATCCATTGTTGCAAATGATTATGACAAGCAGCAACCAATAGCATTATTTAGTTCATCTGGCTTATCGCCCGCATAACAGATCAGCAATTAGGCACGTGGTAGCCTTTCGCTACCCGCATGAACCTTTCTCCCATCGCTGCCAAGGATTTGTGAAAATGCAACACGTGTCGAATGGGCTGAGAACCTTAACACAGCGGAGGTAAAGCTCCATCAGCCGGGCGTAAAAGACGCGTGGCAGCATTTCGCTGCCCGTGGTTGCTATTTCATCCCCGCGTTGAAAGATTTGCAAACGGTTGCCACGTAGCAAGATGTGGGGCCCGCCAACACCTTTTAGGAACGAAGGCTTCATGGAAGCACTTCGCAGCCCGACGAGGCCTCAAAGAAAAAAGAAACAAATGCATCCCGTAACCGTGACACGTGGAAACACAGCGGAGTTTCCCAGGATCCGGAAGGAATGCCAATACCCGAAGCTGTGAAGAGTAGATGCACAAAGCGGCAGATGAAAACTTTGATAAAAAAAAGCCAAGTAAACTCGGCGATGCATAGGCCGGCACACACACAATACAAAAAGATAAACCTAAAGAGAGCTGCTTAAATATTTATTTAACAGGTACAAAGAAAGACTAGTAGAATAAGGGTATTCTCAAAAGAAAGGTATTGATTTTCATGAAAAAATTTCACCAGATGTTAAACTAGTTTCTATTTGGGTTGTTTAGCACTTGTTTCTTTACTTGATCTTGAGTTGGAGCAATTAAATGTTAAAAAAAAAGTTTTTACATGGAGATTTGGATGAGGAGATATATATGGAATAGCCAAAAGGGTTTGTTCAAGATCGCAATAGGAAATCTGTTTGCAAACTCAAAAAGTCATTGTATGGCCTGAAACAATCTCCCAAGCAATGGTACAAGAAGTTTGATTCCTTCATGGTGAACCAAAATTTTACAAGGAGTGAGTATGACCATTGTGTTTACTTTAAAAGTTTGAAAAATGATTTATTCATTATCTTAGTATTATATGTTGATGATATGCTTGTAGCAAGCAAAAGCATAGTTGAGATCAATGGATTAAAGGCTCAGATCACTAGACTTTTGATATGAAGGATCTAGGAGTAGCAAAACAAATTTTGGGCATGGAAATAAACAAAGACAAGGAACATGGTAAGCTTTGGTTATCATAACAGAAGTATGTGGAAAAAATTCTCATAAAATTTGATATGATGAATGTGAAACCAGTAAATATCCCTTTAGGTTCTCATTTTAAGCTTTCTTCAAGTTTTCACTATTGAGGCAAAGTATATGGTTGTCTCACATGTATGCAAAGAGGCAATTTCGTTGAAGGGTATTTTGGGTGAGTTTGGAAAAGTGCAGGACAAGGTGATTGTATTTTGTGATAGTCAAAGTGTTATACATCTAACTAAAAATCCAACTTATCACAACAGGACCGTGCATATTGTGATTAAATGCCATTTTGTAAGAGAGGTTATTGATGGAGGTGGAGTAACTCTTGAGAAAGTTCATACACTAGAAAATTGTGTAGAAATGTTTACAAAACCAATACAATTAGATAAGTTGAAGTGGATTTTGGCTTCTCTTGGCTTGCAGAAAAGGTGATGTGATGAGGGTGCAACCTGAGACTTAGAAAATAACCCACAAACAAGAGAATAATTTTATTATTCAGAAAATGGAGCTTTTTACATGCAGAGGATCTCAAATCCCCAAGTTCTACAACACATGCAAGTTACAGAAAGCTACAGAATAACCCTTTCGCAATATGCGAGCTTGTCCCCAAAAAGTTACCCAAAAATTAGAAACCCGCCCATAAATAGAGCTCCTCTTTAGTTTGGAGCCAAAACAACATTCAAATTTGAGTTTTTGGCAGTTTGGCGCCGAAAAATTACAACTTGAAGTTCAAATTTCAAAAGAACATTTGCAATTGTATCTTCTAGAAAGTGCGCCAACTTCCCAGGGCCATAACTTTTGATCCGGGACTTTGATTCGCGAATCGTTTGAACCGTTGGAAAGGTCTCGAAGTCAAGAACGCGCTTGAAATTCGCTACGCCGATTTTGGCAAGTTTCGGGGCTGATCCGGGAACTCTAAGTACCTCAAATCTAACTCAGAAGATTTTTAGGTGCAAATCTAGGAAACTAAAACTGTAATATATTTCAACCTAGGAATAGAAAATAAAAACCGTAAATTGGGAATTTCATTATGATGAAAAGGGTATCCAAAAATGTAAAAACATCTAAAAACTAGGAAACTTGAAATTTAACTATTTTTGGGTGATGCAATATTGCCCTTACACCACTACATGCTCCTGCATCATGATGAATGGGCATGGGCAAGTATCAAGTAAATTGTTGTCAAGGTGGAGATTGTTAAATAATAACAAAATAGAAAGAAAGCAAAAGTTTATTTTTGGAAAAGATAAAGATTTAAAATATTTTTGGAAAAGATAAAGATTTAAAACAAAAAGATAAAAATAAAGCTATTTTATTATATGTTTGACACAAGTTGAAGATATTATATGTATCTTGTTGCCTTGAAGGTTAAATCATTGTAATTCAAGAGCAGCAGTTGTGTGAAGGTTGTAAACAGTTTCTCTGAGAAATAAGAATACAGATACTTTGCCCCATGGATGTTTCCTTGACATATTATCAAGGTTTTACCACATAAATTTGTCTTGTCTATTATTCTATTATTCTATTTATTTTTCTTTTGTATTTCTTTGCAACTAATTTGTGTTGCAATATTTTAAGTTTGTGGGTTTTACGTTTCTGTTTCTACAACACAAACAACTTTTATCTATACAATACAAACTATATGGACGTATGGATGTTTTATAGTTGTACGATATACAAGAACCAAGAGACATTACAAAAACATCAAAAATTTCCTATGAGCAATATACCAAGTGTGTTGTCAAAATTCATCTACTGATCACTTATTTTGTCCCAAGAGAACATATAAAAACTTAGACTTCTAAAACCACTCAAAGGGATGTTGAAACCTACAAAACCAAGTTAATCAAAATCCACTACAAAACACAAAGCACACAATGAAGTTAGATAAGGGTAGAGTCCCCAATGGAGCCAGAGTGTAATACTCTAATTTGAAATTGAAAATAGAAACAAACAAGAATGAAAGTTTATGTTTAAGCCAAAATAAAACCTCAAATAGAGCTCAAAATGAAGTTCAAAACTAGAAAATAGCATAAACAACCAATTCAAAGTTACTAAAGAACTCCATTATAGACTTGATTTTCTCCAAGTGATTGAAATGTGGGTGCTCTTGTTGCACGAAATTATGCTTATTTTCATAACATATACTTAGCTCAAAATGTGATGATGAATGGGTAAGAGTATTCTTTAATTTATACTTTTTTGGAGAGGTAAGGGAAGGTAGAGATGTGATAGAGAGATCAACAATGGAGTATGAATGAGAGGATTTTCCTAGGATTGAGGAGAGTGGAGGGTTGTGATGGAGATTGTTAGAATGTGAAGGGTTGAAATGGACGGTTTTGATGGAGGTTGTCTAAATGGAGGTAGTTGCAACCATGAGGGATGTAAAAAACAAGTGTACCTAGGACCCCTTTATTCTTGAAAATTGGTGGAGATAATATTGCAACCATGAGGGATGTGGAGGACAAGTGTTCTTTAGTGTCATTTATTCTTGGAATTGGTGAAGAGAATATAGCTATAATTAAATAATAATAATATTTAATTATTTAGCCATGTGTGAGATGTAATATAGGTTTAAATAATAATAAAATTACTTATTTATGTAAAGTGGGATGAAAAGGACTAATTATTTAATTAGGTGAGGGTCATAAAATGAAAGGGACTTGCTAAGTGATGTATTTGATTGATTAGGATAAAGGTATGCTAAAGAAATATTTAGGTGTATAAATAAAATAGCTTTGTCTTTTTTTCATCTATTTATTTATGTATTTGTAGTAGTTTAAATAGATAATATGCAATATTCATATTAAAAATAAAACAATTTGTTAAAATAATAATTTATTTTCATTAAACTACCAATTCCTAATTTATATTCATGTTATCTTGATTTCCTTTATTGAATCTTTACACATTTTATTAGTAAATTTCTTATTTCGAAAAATGGGTATGTACTTTACAGGTTAACATATGAAATAAATAATTAGTTTTGTTTTCATTTCTTTACTAAACATAAAAAAAATGGATCTTCAACTAAAAATAAATAATTAGACAATATAATTACTTTAAGAAATAAAGTAACACTTAGATTATTGAAATAATTATTTTTATAAAATTGTTGCAATTATATACTTATGCACTTAAGATATGGACTATCTAATTTATTATAATTATAGACAATTAATATAACTATCTTAAATACATCTAACTTATGTCACAAATTTCAAAGTAGGTATTTCATATTTCTCTAGATCTTATAAATAGATTATGGATGGATATATTTAAGAAACCTATACTCGTACAATTACTTTTAAATGTTATTCTATAAGAATAAAATTGGTAGATGAAAATATAGATCTCTCTCTCTACAACCTAATGATTAATCATGGTGTGATCCAAAGAGAATGAAAAAAGCATTGATTAATCTAAAAACATTCAATATACAATATATATATATTCTCATCCTTTACTTGTTTTGTAGTCTCGTAACATATTAATCATGTAATTTCCTTTCGATGTAACCATAGCTTCTTCAAGTGCAAATGTTAATCTTACCATCTCATTTCCCTTGTACACAACCAATTGTTCATGGTATACATCATAAATCATGTCCTAATTATGATTGTAATGACTTATGTTCACTTTTAAATTCGAGAAATCTATCTCAAAACTATTTATATTTGTGGGAGATGTATATTATTCTCTTCCTAATTATAATTGTTGATACATTATGTACTTTCCATACCAAATACAACTATCACTTTTTTGAAACCAATTACATTTTTACATAGTGTGACAAGTGCTACATAAACTTGTCACATAGGTTGTCAAAAGAACAATTATATTACAAGGGACTACCAAAATGTTTTTTCATATTTGTATTCTTGAAATATTAAGAAAAAAATTCCTTTGAACTATTTTATTTTATTTTTGCATGCATCACCCTAATAGTTTACATACAAATTAAATATAATAAAAATCAATCCATTTTGTTTCCTCTAACCAAATATTCAACATCTAGAATGCTCAACTCCCCTACTAAATTTACCATTCACCACCACAACTATAATTATCAATATACAAATATAAAAATAACCCAAATTTTCTTAAAGTTTGCCATATTTCCTTGCCCAAATATCTAACATCCAAAATGCTCAACTCCCCACCAAATCTACCATTCCTTACCACCACCATGTGACCATCATTCACATTGATCTACCATTCATCACCACCATGTGACCATAATCACGCGTACAAATATGAAAGTAACCCAAATTTTCTTAAATGAAGCCATATTTCCTTACCTAAATATCTAACATCCAAAATGCTCAAACCTCCCCCCACTAAATTTACCATTCCTCACCACCACCATGTGACCATAATCACGTGTACAAATGTGAAAGTAACCCAAATTTTCTTAAATTAAGCCATATTTACTTGCCCAAATATCTACATCCAAAATGCTCAAACCCCCCAATAAAATTATTACCATTCCTCAACACCACCATGTGACTTGAATGTGAAAGTAACCCAGATTTTCTAAAATTAAGCCATGTTTCCCTACCAAAATATCTAACAACCTATGTATCTTTTATTTCCAATTCATTGCCTTTAAATTGATCTAACTTAAAAACAATCCCAAAAAACCCTTTTCCTTGAAAAATCCCTTTGTTGAATATTAAAGGAGCAGATAAAAACAAGAATTAAAAGTCATAGAATAATAACATAACAACATAACACAAGTTTTAACATGGTTCACCATAAATGGCTACGTCCACCAAGAAAGCAGGGAATAATCTTATATTAATCAATGATACAACACAATACATGAACTATACTTATACACTTGTAATCAGCTATGAACTCAAGAGTTGGGAGGAGATGAAAGGTCGAATGACCATTGGGCTTCACATCCCAACAATCTCCCCCATGAAGTCCAACCGTACATCCATGCATTGCACGACATCCACTGCATTTCCCCTGTGAACTTAGACTACAACCAGACCCATTGAAGATTTGAGTTTTGCCAATAACTGCTCACGAACAGAGCGAATCAATATTCTCCATGCCAAATCGGAGTTAACATCTCCTCTTACTAATTTCTCAGGCACAAACTTGCCCATCAAAACATTACTTTCTGTCGGTTCATAAAACACTTTCCTCCAAAATTTCTTGTCTTGCAGCGAAATTTTGGTTAGATTCCAAAAAGTTAAGAAATTTACCCGCAAGCAAGTCCTCTACACCAACAAGTTTGACCAACTTAAGCTTTGCAACGCCATTTCCAACTTCCGGAGCCAAATCTACAACCGGCTTGCGCATGGGATTTTCTTTTGGAGCCCATGATACTTCCCCAACACCTGGGGATTCATTCTCCTCCAAAACAATCCGCAAAGCACTTTCAGACCTTCCCTTGTCTGGTTCCTCTGCCCCTTTTTCTTCTCTTGCTTTCTTTCTCCCTTTGGATCGCTGTCTTTTTCTACATTTTTTGCTCTTCTTCAAATTGTCATACTCCTCATAATAAAAAAATATCAACAGTTTTTGCAAACGACACTTTCTTCTTCCGTGTTGCCCAATGATCTTCCTGAGGTGCCCTATCTTCAAACCAATACTCGGCATCGGGAGCCAGATCAACTCTTCTTCTGTGATCACTACCAAATTCCAACATGCTTATGAAATCTTCCATAACAAATTCACTTTCAGCATCTAATTCATCCAAAAAATCTTCAGTAGGATGAACAACTTCATTATAAAATTCTCCTGAGCTACAGGACCAAGACATGAGAACTCGAGCCCAATCATCCAAAGCTGCTACGTCCATTTCTGCTTAACCTATCCAAAGCTGCTACGTCCATTTCTGCTTAACCTCACGACCTTGCTCTGATACCAATTGTTGAATATTAAAGGAACAGATAAAAACAAGAATTAAAAATCACAGAATAATAACATAACAACATAACACAAGTTTTAACGTGGTTCACCATAAATGGCTACGTCCACTAAGAAAGCAAGGAATAATCTTATATTAATCAATGATACAACACAATACATGAACTATACTTATACACTTGTAATCAGCTATGAACTCAAGAGTTGGGAGGAGATGAAAGGTCAAATGACCATTGGGCTTCACATCCCAACACCCTTTAAATCAATCAAAGATTCTTAATCTTTTAGATACCCATCATAAATAAAACTATATGTTTTGTTTTAATTATATTGTATTATTGATTCCAACTCTAAATCCAATGTTCATTTTATAAAGTGAATCCCAATTCTGAACCCAGTAACGTTTATATTATTTAATTATTTATATTAAAAATAAAGCGGTGTGAGCTGCTTCCTTCAATATTCAATGTTCTAAAACCCATCGATTATCGTTATAATCCACTCCAAAAAGACAAAAGATACCAATATATAAGAGATGGTTTCCATCAACAATAATAATGTACAAGATTTTTTTTAATTATATATTATTTCCGTGGTTGGAACGAAAAAGAAATTTCACGGACACTTCAAGGCTAATGATCTAAAGATACGCGTGTGTTCCATATAAACATGATAGAGAAGGACATTAGAATATCAAGTAAACATTTGAGAGGACGCGTAAAGCCCCTTCTAGAAGGAAAGCGATGTTCTCTTGGACAATATCATAACGTTTAGAAGGAATCTTAAGCTCTCCTCATAAAGCAAGGAAAGAAGTCATTTGAGGGGAAAAAGTGCTTTGGTTAGTCCGCCCCACCGCCCATGCCTTCCCCGCTATCCCGTATAGCTAAACTTTTTACAGTGGTGGATGGAAATTTCTCATAATGGCGAGATGTCATATGTGTGTATAAACCAGAGACACGAAAGAAGACATTCCTGAGTATGCATATGTGCGCGCGCTTGCTTTTTAAGTGTCTTGTCATTGTATTAAGGAGCAAAATGAAGGCCATTTCTCCACATTTGCTTTGCTTGTGAAGATGTTTTGGCAGAATATGCAAACTCGTGTATTTGCCCTTTTCTATGGTTATGCAGAGAAACAAACCAGTTAATTTTGTTGTTCTCAGAAATTGAAATGGGCAGTATGACTGCCAATCAAAAGGATCGTTATAGATTTAAACAACAATTCGTCAAAATTTGACAAAGGCCTTCCTTCAATTTATGATACATTTGTCACGTTACACAACCCAAAAGGCCATATGACAACATCCGCTTTACATAACACAACTTCAAATCCTTTCTGGAGCAGATTCTCTTGATTGTACTCGTACGTGTATGCGGGAGTTATTCCTCCCCTCCACTTACTTTCCACAGAATAGATACGAAGGATGAAAAAAATGGTAAGAATTGTTTGTATGGTACACCTGTGAAGACTGCACTGGTTCCGTTACATTACACTGCTGTCCATGTCCACATTTATCGTATGAACAATTTTACTTGCTCAGAGCAAAAGCAATGCTAAGCTAGCTGCGACCTTCCTCAAACATGCCTCTCTCCACAGCCTGCATATAGATCCCAACAGAACGTTACTCTTATTTGGTGAAACAAAGTAATTCCACATCTATACATGTTAAATACATTTGGAGCAACTATATAAACTCATTAGATTTTGTTAAACTAAAAGGTAAAATTAAAATCCCCTTTCATTTTGTTTAACGAGCTATTGCTTTAGTTGAATTTGACATGCAATTTAGTGGAAATTAGGTAACTTCAAGATTTGACAAACAAGTAAATTAGTTGTTGCTAGCATTCCGCTTGTAGGAGGAGATCTAATGAAACGCACTCACAGTCCATAAATTAATGGAGTGCTATAACGGAATCATATCACATCTAGCCCCCCGCTGATCACTAAAGGTTCCAAAAGCCACTTGAAGAACCAGCTCATAGACCTGCACGTATCAGGCAGACTTGCACTAAATTACAGTCTCTCATACTATTGATCTACCATGATTTTTTTAGTACTAATCAACCTAGAAAAAGACTCTTGGATTTTCAAATATAAGAACCAAGGCATGCTACTGACCACACTCTTTAAAACATGGCAACCCTACCTGATGGCCTACAATAGATTCAATTATAATTCCCAATTCTGGGGAATTCTGCACTCCTACAGTGGTAATTCTTCTTTCATTAGATTTTGTCAGAAACCTTCAACCTTGAGCTACATTTCATGAAAAGCAATATATTTTCTGCATTTCATTTTGGTATTAAACCAAACTAATGTCAGTACCTACTAGATAAACACTCTCTTAGAGCGTGCAACTAATTTTTTGGCTAAACCAAGAAACTTGAACGTTTTTCCAAAAAAACTCAGTTTTAAATGTTAGGCTAAACTCGTATCATAGCCATTGATACTACTGAGGGATAATTAATAAAAGCATGGAACTAAAGGTCAGATCAAATGCACCAACATTTATACTCACCCGTGTTCTACTACCAACAAAGATCCATTGAGTTATGCTCTTAGCTCCTAGCGGGCAATGCCTTTGATCCTGCACCAGGAGAATTTGCATCCTCTCCCTCTGAATCGCTCCCAGAAGAGCTCCCAGAATCAGAATCTGGCATAAAAATATATATGGCCCACATGTTAATTTTTTTGTATACTCCCCAGATAATAAACCAAAGAAGATGCAAATACAACCCCCAAAACATGGCACAAGCAAACCTTACATCATGCATCCGGCAACGCACAATGACCCCCAAATAGTTATAACTAAAAACTAATAATTAGAACAGCGAACATACCACTTGAAGAAGAACCAGAATCGCTGCTAGAACTACTAGAACTGCTTGATCTGCTTCCCCCATCCTTATCCTTATCAATCTCTACGGGAGGGAAATTAGTCGATGGCATGTCATCGTCTATATCAACATCCTCTTCACCTTGATCCCCTGTTAAATCAAAAGACAAGCTTATGAAAATACAAATTAACCCAGACCAACCCAAAAATATTAATGTCCATGTGAATTTCAATATTAGCCCAACCCTACTCAAAGATCCAATCTCAAACAAACAAATCTCCCAATGAGTTTCATCCCAATCCAACCTAGAAATTTAACCTAGAAAAATCAGTCCAGAAAAAATGATCAGAATCTTACCCTTCTTGTTGGCTTTCTTTGGGGTATCATCCGGCACAGCATCAGGGGACTGCAAAATAGAAAAGGGCAAGAATTTATAGTCAACAACACAAACCCAAAAGCATTCATTTAGTAAAGAGAGACATTAAAATTTGGAAGAACATCCCTACCTTTTCCCTAGTTATAACCTCGTTATTTGCATTTATAGTTGCTTCTTGTATCTGTTCGGCCCCATTTGTTGCTTTTTTCTTGTTCTTGCTCATATTCTTCTTACAGTTATTGACAAACCTATCAAGCTCCCAAAGCGTTTCCGTATCAAAACAATCAATATCGACCTCTATCTCATCCTCCTGCTGGCACAATGCGGGATTTCTCTTCTTGATGATCTGAACAATATTCTCCAGCTTCTCCGGAGGCAGGCTCTGCAAACTGGTACTCAATTTCTGCTTCTCCTCGAAGCTCATTTCTCGCTTTTGTGGGTCTTTAGCCTTGGGTTTTTTGGGAGCAGGGGTTCGAACCGCAGAGCTACTCTTGGGCTTTGCTGCCTTAGGTGGAGGCGGCGATGGGCCAAGTATGGGTTCGGTTTTTTTCAGATTTTTCTTCTGTATCTCATTGATGGGTAGTTGTTTCACATTCTGACCAACACCGCCATGGAATCGGTTGTCCGACCATGAATTAAACTGAAACTGCCTTTTATCGTGCTCATATTTTTCAATAAGCGGCTTCCACCGCTCTTCAAAAAACTGAAGCAAAAACTTAGCCATGTTATGAACATCGTGCCCTTCTGGATTATATGTCATGGCATTATTAAAAGTCAATCTTATATCCGCCGCAAAATCATCAGGCAACACATACTGACCCTCATTAAGCTTTGATTTCACAGTGCCAAGATCCATGGGATTCTTAATTATTGCGTTATAGTCATGTAAACCTAGCCCAACCACATCCACCGGAGTATTGAAAACCCACGCGAATTTGTGTTTAATCAGCCTCGTAAGCAACACCCCGCACTGTTTCATCATTTCTGCCAGCTGTTTACCAGCAATCGGATCAACCACCGGCCTCTTCGGTTCCCTTCCATCCATCTTTCCCTGTGCAGATATTTTATGAATACCAGACTTCTTATTTTCCGGCGGTGGCATCTTATCCTTTCCTGTAAGAAACTCTGAGTTTCGATAGTACTGATTTGCCTTTGGAGTCCGTTTTTCCTTTGCAGCTCCACTGTCACACCCCATGGTCATATTGCTCTCAATGCTAAGCGGCAAAGGCCGCTGACCATGGGTTAAACCTAAACCTTGGTTACCCGCCATACCCGAGGTCACTTCTTTGCCACCGTAGTTATTGCGCGCATCGTTTCCGGAAAATTGAGAAGCGCTATAGCTAGCGTTGACATTGGAATAACCACCCCCGCCGCACCTTAACTGCACTTCCTTGGCCTCTAACCTACTGTACAAACTCCTAACCTGTTCTAACTCCTGAGTTAACTTTCTCCTTAACTCTCGAACCCTATCTGCAGAGAAAGAACTAATATTAAAAGTAACAAAAGTGTCCACGTTACGCAGGCCCCCATCCATGGCTGCAGCATCATGGTTAACGTTGATGGATTTCCTATTAAAGCTGGAAGAATCGTCGGACGCCATTCCCGCCACCTCTAGCCTATCGTGGCCGACACCAGCCAAAACCAGGTCACGGCTGCTGCCGCCGGCCAAAACCAACTCACGGCCGCTGCCGCCGCCGGCCATAACTAGCTCACGGCCGCCGTTGCCGTTACCGTTGCGTGACTGCTGTAAATCGAACCCGGGCTTCGATGAACCCGTCTTGCCTGAACCCTTCCTCATGTAAACCTTTTTCTCCGCCCAACGGTGCTGCTGATCCCGCGTCTCATCTCGACTCGCCAGCAGCGCGGAAGCCATTCATGCGAAGAAAATTTTCCGGTCGCATCAGCAGCATCAAAAAGCCTCAGATCCCTTCCTATGCGGCTCATAGAATTATTGCTTCTCACGACCTGAAACCCCAATAATGATTTCTACAGAAAGGGTTCCGGCCTACACCGGATCGAACCAGCAGCTTTAGGCCACGGTTCTGTGGCCGTATCGGGTAAGGCCAAATCCCGGCAGAGCTTCTGAAAGGCCAGATCCGCAAGATTAAGTACCAAATGCGCTCGCACAAGCAGAGCTCCTAAATTGCCTTTATAGGCTTTGTGATTTGAGATATTTTCTGTCGGCAAAAATCTCACCGCTAGGCGCTGGAAAAATTGCCTCGGATTTCTGAAGAAATCGGGAGGAATAGCACAAATTGCCGCAAGCAGAAAAAATTTACAAGAAAGAGAATGCGAGGACAAAAATAAGGGTAAGGGTTTCACAGGCTAACCCTCGATGCGATAATCTGCGACCTACACCGTCTCTTCTTAAAGGCGGTAAGGCTGCCCGCCATCTCCTCGGGCAGCATCCCCGCCGTCCATCTCATCTCCCCGGCGGCCCTGGGGAGTCCCCACATGCCCGTCCCAGAGTACCCTCCAATGCCTCATCGACGGCCGGGATGCACTCTCATGCTTCTTTAACACTTTCGATACGTGTCGTTGCCACCGCCGTTGGTTTTCCAAAGATCGCGTTTTTAAGGGTTTCATCTGGTTTTATAGAAGTCGGTATACAAATTGAAGTCGATTTTTTAGGGCAACGCTTTTTGTCCGTCGGTATCATCTGTCACATCTGGATGACGTGGATCATTACGTCACTTAAGAAAACCCGGAGTAGCGTCCTCCTACTTGGGATGCCAGCTGTATTGGGTATAAGATTTTTTCTTTTGCGCGCCCCCGTTTTGGTTGAAGCTTATTAAGAAACTAGGGTTTTCGCAGGAAGGAATTCATGGCAGCCACAAAATGTGAAATCCCTTGCAGCGCTTTCATCCATAATCTATCAGTATGAAACCCTACCCTGGAGAGTGATGGGAAAGGAGAAGTAGATTCTTCTTGTCTTTGGTTTCGTAAGGAGACAGGAGGGTTAGGTCGTGGGTAGTGGAAAGCATGGTCTGGACAAGCAAAACCCCCACGAAGACGATACAAGAGACTTTCAGATATGGTTGGTACTCGTGATGGGGAGCAAACCTGCATGTGCTTCAACTCAAATTAATCAAGTATTAAATGCGAAGGTGCAAAATTGTTTTTTAATTTATTGGTTTTCAGATTTTTTTTGGTTTTTAATATTATTTAGCATGTTTTTGACATATTAATTTATTTATTTTGAGATTTTTTATTTTTGACATATTAATATAATAGTATTTAGTTATCATTTCTTTCTTGTTTTATGTTCAATATTTTTTTTGAAATATTTGGAAAAATGGTTCTACATATGAACGATAGTTTTTGTATGGAAACATGGGTTCTCTTGAAAACTTCCTCAAAGAATTTTTTGAAAGTAATAGCTCTAGTAGAAAAGATCTAATTTTTTTTGGTTTACCTCTTAAGTTTAAAAAATATATATATTATATTCCCTTGTATTGTGAGCCTCCACACCACACTCGACCCTAAATCACTAAAAGATAGCTCTATTTTTTCCATTACAAATTATTTTTACATGCCCAAAAAACATAAACGAAATTGAAGGAAAAAAGAAGGCATTGTGAAGAGTAGGTGCAACTTGAAATAACAAAACTAGGGCGACAATAGTGAGCAATGAGCATTGAAAAAAGTAGGGTAAGAGCAGAGGTAAATGTATGTTTTTTTTTTTTTCTTTTTGTTTTTTTTTTTTTTTTCAAAGTTTTGAGGAAGATATTTTTTCTTTCATTTTTTTTTTTCTCTATTTTCAATTTTCACTTATATTCTTTTGTTCACAAAACAAAATGAGCAAAACTGTGACACTAGTGGATATGAAATGGAAGAAAGAAATATTAAGTTTTGGACTTACTTAGGCATTCATCAAGGTGTGGGAGTGTTGTGGGTGAAGGAGAATGACCACAAACCCATTTGAGTGTCCCTCCATTATCTTGAAACCTAATGCAAGAGCATCCTTAGGCATCGTTGAATTCTTATATTATTCTAGAAAGTGACTTTTAAAGTTTATTTCAATTGTTTTTATGTATGTTAAATTTGTGGTTACCGATCTCCAACAAACCCCAACTATAAATTGGTTAACGGTTTTGAGAGTAGTAAGAATAATTATTAATGAATGTCATACTAATGTTTGAGGACGATTGGAATAAAATATTATAATTTGTTTTGTAAGCATCTTCTAAGTGGATAGGTTTGCATAATTGTGATTATTTTGTTTGTGATGAATTATTTATAGTTTACACCAACAAAGGAGTGATAGAGAAGTTTCATTCAACCAATGACAACACACTTTGAGCATTGCAAGGAGATTCTTCGCCATCATTAGCATTTAGATTTTGAAGTTGTTACCACTAACTACGCACATGTTTCATTATGTTTTGGGCTTAGCATCATCTTGTAGTTGATGCAAATCATTTGAAAATGTAGAGAATGGTATTTATATGATATTTGGGATTGTTTGCAAGTGACAAGGAAGACAAAGAAGAGGAAAGTGTAATTTGAGAGTTAGAGAGTCCAAGGGAAGGATGAAGGTATGTGATGGGGTCGATATTGAAGTAGGAGCTTAATAGAGGGACATGTAAGAGCATAGTGGATCTCATTATAGTAGAGAAGTTTTGTAATCTAAAAGTTATATTGTAGATTGAGCTTTCACAACAAAGTAGTGTAGAGGTTTCTCTACTTGAATTATCATTATGCGACAATTACAACAAGATGTGGAAATTGTAACAATATAAT
>VDFB02047230.1:299672052-299709614 GCA_007258455.2 Sequoia sempervirens
AATGGAATTTGGAATCTCACACACCACAGTAGGACATGACATGTGCATTTGTCATTATACTTGATGGATAACATTCTTGCTTGAATGAAAATTGTGATTTGGTTAAATAGACGAACTTATTTATCTCATTATTCGTATTACCACGTTTGTTTCAAAATTAAATGAATATGCAACTGATTTGCATATAATTACCATGGATAGAACAAATATGATATTCATCTTTTGAAAAGAACATAAGCTTTTGATATGGAAAACAATAATGTTCAATGTGGTGCTTTATATAAACATATAATATATGTGAGTAAATATATATATATATACACACACATGAATAAATTTGCATTAAGGATTTTTCATCGATAGAAATTCTTCTATGTGAATATATCTGAATATATGGGAAGAATAATGAAAAATAATGCTCAAATATTTTCCCTTCACATTGAAGAGGTTGATTCCCTTCTAGAATATGCACAGGTAATGGGGGAAGTCGGCGGCTAAGAGAGGGTGGCATGTTAAACACACCCCAAAAATAGCCCACTCAATGAATGGATAGGGTGGTGGGCGGATTCGAATACAAAAGGTAAAAAAATCATTAGAGGATTTTCAGGGAAAAAGCAGAAGAAAGAAAGGCATGAAGGGGGGGGAAGCAAAAGGTTGATGTTTCTATTCGACTAAGAAGTTGAGGTGACAATCTGCAATTTATTGAGGTAATCCATTTACCATTTGATGTTTCTATCTTGAGTCAGTAATTTCCTCTCGAGTGCTCAATGGGTATCGATTTCCATAATGATAATCTTGTTTGCTCTTTACCACTGTAATTTGTGGTCTTGTTTATCATAATATCATTTGTTATGTTGTGCTGAGAAACCCCATTTTGAGGGCGAAAACCCCAACGACCTCCTCGTTGTTTGTCAAGATCGACATGCTATGCATGATCGATGCAAGGGTGGCAGATGGGCTTAGTCTGCGGGTTACCAAATCTATCATTATTTCATTGTGTTTACTCTGATAGAAATCACCGAATGAGGTGGTATTCACTGTAGTTAATGCAAACCTTGTATTCATTCAAGAATCTAGGTTCATTGTTATAGAGGTTGAATGGTAGATCCTCGGCTTCAAATGATTTTTATCATTCTTCCCCTTATGAATTTATCCATGGGTGACACCTTCGCCAACAATAGAGTTTCCAATGAACGATGTTCATCGCTCTTCAATATCTTTGAGCACCAATGTATTTTCTCTGATTCGGTGGCGAGCTTGAAGCCATCGAGACCGACATTATGTTAGTATAAGTATTGTAAAATGGGTATCGACTTTGTGTCGTCCCATCATGGTATCAAGGTCGAATGACCCTGATACAATTGGTAATATGTGGATTAAAATGCCTATATAATTTCTTAAGGGTTATCACTAAAAGATAGTGCATGCAGGGTAATATGTTGTTTCATGTATATTATGGCCTTAACAGGCCGAGGGATATTGAACCCTCATAGCGTTTTATTTGAACTTTTCTTTGTTGATTTGGTGTGCATATATGAATGAATATATGTGTGTGTGTGAATGTGTGTGTGGTGTATATATATGTGTGTGTGTGTGTGCATACACACCTGGATGCTCTTGTGTAGAGCCATCTCAGTTTTCAATGGCTTATGCATTTTTGTTTCATAGGTCGAGAACCCCTCAGGAATGAGGATTGACAACCATAAAGAAATCTTTAATGGGCATATATGTTTGCATGTTTCCCATTAGATACCATGAGTATCGACCCCAAGTTTTTTGGTTAAATCAAACCAAGATGTGTGAGAAGAATGGCTTAAAATTTTGTGTATTATCTTTTAGTCCTGGTTCTATTTTATTAGTGGTAATGAATGTGGAACAAGATGAATGGTAAACTGATGTTATGATCTAGAACAGAATAAAACAACTATCAGAAAGTCAAAAGGTCTGAAATGTAAACAAATCGACTCTTTGCTTGAATAGCATAAAATAGAGACTTGATCTTTTTGGAACTTGGAGAAACTATTGAAAACTGATGAAAAGATGTTATTTTTCTTTCTCTCATTATGAATTGAAAACGATCATTATTGTATGATCAAACTGTTTATCTGAACAAAGTAATGTTCATTATGATTAGAGAGAAAAATTGCTTACAGATTAGAAACTTGTTTTAAAATTTAAGAATGTATAAGCATATTTCCAACTATGATAACTTTCAGGCATATATATGTACCTACATAAATGCATCATTTATGCACATGCACATACATTCGGTTTACCTTATTATATCATCTTTACTTTACTCATTTGAGTATGACTATTTTATTTTCATTTGCAAAGAACAAAACTGTATAAGTGAAACAATGTTGAATTGCAACATGGACTTAGGAAAACTAGATTTATGATGAGTAAGATGAATGGTTATACTAGATTGTTTATGTTTTACTTGCTTGATGAATGATGGAATGGAATGATACATGAGTACTGGGACATACTGTAGCACTCTAGAAATGGATGCTAATAGATGGTCTAAAGGGAGGGATACCCCTTTAATATGATCATATTTTCTTTCGGGAATGGGTGCCAAAGAGTGTAGATTTGCTTTTCCAAATCTAACCTGAGCTGCATTTTATGTAGCATGAGCGTGTCCAAGCTTTGCAGTCATTTTAATTATTATGGAAAAAGATTGTTCAATATTCATCCTCTCTCTATTATTTTATTTATTACCTAACACGGAACTTGCATATTCTAGCAGTAGATAGAAATGCATGTAGTTAGGCATGCATAGATTCCACCTTGCAAACTATATCTCTTGCTAAATGTTCCATGTAGGGTCGGGTATTCTTCGATGGGCTGAAGAATTTCGAGGAAGCATCGCTTCGTGGTTGGGTGGAAAAGAACCTCACCCATGTTCTTGTCCACAAGTGGAGGTGAGCTGTCATAAGGGAAAATCATATTGGAATCCTATTTATGTACTTGTATCATTGATGTAATAGTTGTATTGATGAAGTTGATGTGAGTGATGAAATTGATGTAATTGATGTATTGACTATTGAGGCGATTGATTGCCAAGTTAACTTGTAAATTGACTATTGACATTTGGAAATGAATATATATGCAATTTTATTTATTTTTCATATTTATGGACATGAAATTGCTAAATAGAAATAGATGTGGGATTTATGTCATAAATCTTATATTCATAATGCCAATTTATAATTTATTGAGGAAAATTCAGTTGAGCATGTTACATAGTCACATGTGCAATGCAAGGATGTAGACTTCCAATTCATGTTTTGAAGAAATCATAAAGGAGGTTAGGGCCTTAAATGTTGTATAGGCAGTCACTAATTTGGCATGTGTGTGAAAAGTAATTGTCATAATGGTAGAGGGTCTTAAAAGCACATATTTTGGACCCCATGTTGTGTTGATGTATTGAACAACATATTGAAAAGCATAAGAAAGATAGATCTAGTAAAGCAAGTGGTGGTAGAAGCTAGAGATATATTTAGATGTTTATTTGCAACCACCGCACCTCACTTTTTTCCCTTAGAATTTTTTTGAGAAAGGAATTCCTCGAACCAATGGAGACTAGATATGTGAATTATTTCATTGTGTTAGAGAGGATGCTTGATGTACATAAAGGCTCTACCGTTGATGATGTTTAATCTAGAGTGGGGTAGTTGACCTAATGCAAAAACTATTGAAGAAAAAGGTAACAAAAAAAGATCCTTGATGACAATTAGCAATCCACTGCACGAAGTAAGAGAATTTTTTTATCAAATTATTAACTTCGTGTTTGTAACTTGATAATCCTATTCATGTTTGTATTACCACCTACTCCTTGTCATTTAAGTTTTATTCTTTTTTTTTAATTATTTGCAAATATGTTTGCTCCTTTATTTCTCTTGTTGTAGATGTATTTAGATATGCTAATAGAAACTCTCCTAGTCTTGGAGAGATTTATGGTATATTTGATAGCACACTTAGGTGTATAAATCAAGAAATTTGTGATAGTAGCCCTAATTTGAGAGTATATGAGTAGTGTGTGTGAAACGTGGGAGAGTTAGCAAATCAACACAAACACTAATGAGACATATTATATTAGAGATTTAATCAATAAAACTTAATCAAATTGAAACAAGATTAAATTCCTAAAAATGTTTCATTGTTCTCTATTCTCAAGGATTTATTAAACCATATTGGCTCTCAAATTTTGTATATGCACTATGGTTGTTAAAATGACAACTTGAGAAACGAGATGCTATTCAAAAGCCATGATGCTATGATAATGGAGATATTGATAAATGGATAATGTTGTTAAACTATGTGATACAAATGCTTGTGATATGAAGCTAAAATGATTCTGCATATGCTCAAATGACCATTGATATGATGAACTAAAATACAACTATAAAAGTTTTGTGTCTATCGTGTGGTGTACTCAGTCTTGGTGTCGTCGGTGTTAACGACATATCGTGGTTGATGCGGTCTCGGGAGTCTTTGGGTGGCGGCGGGGAGCATTAAAGTCAGCTGGCCACATCTTGGTTGATATTGGCCCTCTATTCAGCTCATTAATTCAACCATGAACAGCTCAGTACATTGCGGTGGGGAATGTTTTGATGGGACGCGGGCGACGGGCTAGGTTTTAAAGTCGTTTGAGGTTTGCTTTTTGGCATCTTTCCCTAATGGAATTCATGGAGTCTCCGACAAGCTTTCCCTTAGGAAGGAAACTCTGGGCTTTCTATGGTCGTATCCACCATGGCCGTCTGAATTCAGTCTTTAAAGTGTGGGATAATTTGGTTATGGGTGCAACAGAGCTTTTGCTTGGGGAAGAATTCATGTGTTTGACGGAGTGTTGGCAGAAAAATGTCGATATTGCGGCTCGCTTTATGGCTTCACTCCTGGACCTGGAGGTGTCGCGAGCAATGGCAATGCTCATTCCTAGAAAATTGGTATGGGAGAATTTGTTAGAGGGTGCCATGGATGTGGTTATAGTTGTTGTTCCTGGGGTTGGGGTGCTAAGGCCGCAGGATTTGCAGCGAGCGTTGATTCCTAGGGAGCAAGTAGAACTTTTTCCTTTCATTATGGATATTTTGGGTGATGAACTTTGCCGACATCGTGACAGGGCGAGGTGTGGGCTAATATTTCTGAAGCACTTCCTTTTTCTAGCACTGTCTGGTGGTGTTGACTAGTGAAGCCTTTTCCGCGACTTCCTATGTGTCTTGTGGGTTGATTGAGGTGCTCGTGTCTGTTGTTTGATGCTTTTCATATTTGTTTGCTTGTCTCTCTGGGTGGTGGGTATGTTTGTGGTTGGTTTTTTGTGGGCACTAGTCGGTTTAGTCTGCAGGTGGTTGTTAGGAATGGTCGTTTGGGCACAGTCTCTGGTCTGAGTTTTTGCTGTCTACAGATAATTCAAGTGTGTGATAAAAAGAGGGTGATCCCACAATAGTGATTTATAATTTTTGGCCAAACTAGACACTGAAATATTTCTTTTTAACTAAATCTTCACATTTGAGCACCTATAGCAGCTAAACTATGAGGAATTTGAAGATGATGCAAACTAGAGTCTCGTCACATTTTGTATGTAGATTCTAAAAATATTTTTTTTCAAAATTTTTGGAATCAGATTACACTTCTTTTTCCATCTATGAAAAATGGTTTTTTTTAGAAAACAATATTTTTAAAAAGTGACGCACACCGTAGAACGCATAACTTTTTTCTATGAAGGATAAAATTCTAATTCTTTCGAATTTAGATTTGTAATTCCGATATATAGTGTTTCCACTTGGTTAGATAGCTTTTTATTGAATATTTTTTCTTTAATCAAGTTTTGAAGTCAAACCAATTACAATTTAGACATAGTGCGACCGTATAACACGTAACTTTTTTTGTATATATCGAAATTCAAATTTTTTTTGTTGGATCAAGGACTTCAATATCTGGTGCATTCATATTTTTCAAAAAAAAAATTGATAATCTATTATTTTTCCACATTTGCAGAACAAAGACCTTCATTTTCGATGAAAAACCTATGTTTAATAAAACTAAAAAAACAAATACATAATAAAACCAAAACATATTAAAATTATATTCATTAGATAGCTCGTTTCAAGGTCTACCTGATTCAAGTTGGGTTCATGAAGTCTCCTCCATTTTAATACTCAACCCAAGCTTTGAAGGGCAAAAATTCTGGTTTTTTTGGTGCTAGAGAGCAGGGAGGTGGGAAAAGGGGGGTTCGCTAGAACCAGGTGAACCCCCTTTCAAAAAGGGGTTTTCATTATTTTTTTGGTGGGATGGGGTCCACCTTGCATTTAACTGGTTCGCACGAACCAGGGTTCATTCGAACTCTTTTTTGGTTCACTCAAACCAAAGGGTTCATTCGAACTCCAAAAACGAAAATTTTTGGTATGGGGTCGTTTTTTGCCACTTTTCCTTCCTCACTCAAATTGTAAACCACTTTTGTGGGTTTACCCAAGACCATGTGTTCAAAGTTTGTTGAAGATAATTCTAATTTAATTTCATGTGACCTTGGTGAGGTGGCATGAAAAGTTGTAGACATGTGCTTGAATTCCAAATTTGGGATTAGTGAAAATGAATTAAATAAAACAAACTATAGAAATTTGTTTATTTAATTAAATTAGAGAAATGTGATTTTAGATTTGGAGAATTAGAAGATATGAACTATATAAATAAATTGAAAATTCATTTGTAAGTAGATGAAATATTAATTAAATAACTAGTATTTAATTAATTAAATGTCTTAACCTATTTTAGGTGTATACATTTTGCCCCTCTTTGAAGTAATGTGTTTACACGTTGCTTCAAAGAAAAATTTGATGCTAATGCGAAGAAGAAGAAAAAAAAATTCAATGCCCCAAACATTGATTTTCAGGTGATGACGGATATATGCCCCCTCAGGAGATAAATCAGTGAATTTTTGAATTTTTAGGATTTTTTGAAAATTTTGAAAAATTTGATGATTTTTCGATGATTTGATGATGATCTCAAAATTTTGTGATTCAAAATCGATTTATCTCCCGAAAAATGATGTATAAGCCACCTGGTGATGATTTGATGAATTAAAACCCCTTTTAAAAATAAAAATAAGAATAAAACAACCCCATAAAAATGCCACTTAATTAACCTTAAAAGGTTAAAAAGTTGGATTAGAAGTTCATTTAAGCATTTGTGATTTTGAAAACTTGAGAGTGATTAGCAATTTAACACTTTGGAGCATAATGGTGATCCCTTGCCACATGCATCAGTTCGAGTGGGTCAAGCGTCACAACCACCCAGCAGCGTACGGTCCTCTGGTATGTACCCTGAAAACTACCTTGTTATTTGTGCATTGTATTTTTCTGCTCTTTTTTCTCATTTGAATTGGATTTTGTTTTTTTAGAGCATTGAAAGACCGCAATAGCGCATAGAATAAAGTAGCGCATAGAATAAAGTAGCGCATAGAATAAAGTAGCGCATAGAATAAAGTAGCGCATAGAATAAAGTAGCGCATAGGGTTAGCAATTAGTGCATAGGGTGTTTACATTAGCACATAGGTGATTTAGCGCATAGGTTGCCCGAAATAGCGCCTTCATGAACTATTTTAGCACATTCGTGAACTTAGCGCATAGGGGAATTGATTTAGCGCATAGATTAAATGATGTAGCACATTGGATGTTTCGGCACATTGAGACCCTATTCCAGCGCATAGATCAAATGAAATGGCGCATATGATAGTTCAGCGCATAGAACCTCTGTTCTAGTGCATTGATGAATTTTTCTGGTGCATAGGGTTTTTCAACGCATAGAAAGACTATTTTAGCACATTGGTGAAATTTTAGACTAGATTGATGATTTCGCGATTAGACTCCTTGAGTTCAATGATGTTTGATCATGTCAGCCTTTATGTTGATGATGATTGATGATGTTGATAGATTAGATGTCCATTGATCCCATGATAGGTGAGATTCAATGATTGATATTGATAATTGACCTCATGATAGGCGAGGATCAATTGATAGTTTGATTGATTAAATGACCTCATGATAGGCGAGGTGCATTGATTGATTGATAAACCTCATGATAGGTGAGGTTGAATTGATTGATGAACCTCATGATAGGCGAGGTTGAATTGATTGATTGATAAACCTCATGATAGGTTAGAGAGTGTTTTCCCAGGATGTGGGATTTGATTCCACACCTAACGCCGCCTGATGTAGCCATGATTGCACAATGTGGATTATCGTCTCTTATTGATATGACCTAGATTAGGATCAACAGGGGGTTGCTGACAACTTTAGCGGGAGGTGGCACAGTGGGCATAACACCTTCCATTTTCCCACTGGTGAGACCACTATTACCCCAAAGGACATATATCAGATTATGTGAATACCCGTGGTAGGAGAGTTCGTCTTGTATGATTCACAGGAGCAGGGCAGGACTGATGCACTGTGTAGAGTGTTTGTGGATGAGCATATATGCAACTGCAAGATCCCCTGGAGGGATATGGTTGATGCTTACACCACTTTTCCTTCTATTCTTGTCGGATTTATTGGAGGGTTCCTTTGTCCTAATCGCAGGTCAAAGGGATTGTCAGTCGGATGGGACTGGATTCTTGAGAGCATGATTGCTTAAGGCACCAAATACACTTGGGGATGTTGCATGCTCACTCATTTGTACCATGATCTACACCAAGTGGTCTACCTTTGACGAGCTAGTTTATCAGTGGGGGTCACATTGCTTCAGGTCTGGGCCTGGGAGCATATAGCAGTCAGTCGCCCAGTTGGAGATAGACAACGACCTGCCATGAGGCCATACATTCACATTTATGCTTGTTGACTTGCTCAGCCTAGACTGGACAAACTAGAGTACTGGAGGAGAGTGCTTGATGATCTTGAGTCTGTGGTATGGTGGCCCTATCTGGATTGCGAGTAGTGCCCATAGGATGACACGGAGATGGCATTTTTGTGTCAGTCCATGTACCTGATTGGGGCGGACCCGGTTCATTATTGAGAGATCCTTAATGTTGCAAGTACTGAGGCAATATGGCAGAGTTCAAGGCATGCCCCAGGGACTGGCCCATTATGCATGGCGATGATAGGATGCTACAGAGTGGGGACTAGTTTTGTCTTATGATGCAGTCGTGCAACACTTCCAAGGATTACAGGCTGTCATTTAGGAGGTGCATCCAAAGATCATCGATTCGCCAATATTAGAGGAGTATGCACAGTATATGAATCACACATCCATTCCCTCGGATCACCATTCTGAATGAGCCAGTACCATTATTAGCGAAGGAGAGGGCAAGAGGTCATGGGCGCAAGTGGCCGAGAGAGGAGGAGGAGGAGGAGGATAGTAGTGATGACAGTGATGATGATGAGAGTGATGGGGGAGGTGATGATGAGGGTGATGGGGGAGGAGATGATGGTGGAGGAGGACCAAGGCCAGATATTGGAGAGATGAGAGTGCCTCGCAAGAGGCGACGTGTGGAGGTTCGGCTACCTTCGCCACTGCAACAGACATAGATTGTAGCTTTACAGGTGCAGGTTGAGACACTGCAGGGTTAGCTGGAGCAGGCTCAGGTTGTGTTAGCGCAGGTCCAAGGGCAGGTTCAAATATTGACAACTGAGAGGGATGTTGCTAGACATCAGGTTTAGCAGGTACAAGCTCAGGGTTAGGGACAGGTATAGCTGCAGGGGTAGGTTGCCACACTTATTGCTGAGGGATACCTTGAGACAGCGGGTGGAGCAGGCCAAGGGTGTCTCTGAGAGATTACAGCAGGTTGTAGCGGTTGTCGATTCATTAGATTATTTCAGAGTATTCCATGGTTGTGATGATAAACTTATGTTTCTTGGATGAAGATGGATGAATCTTGCCTATGAGGTCCAATCCCCACTGACAAAAAGGCCATGTTGATGCAAAAGGTTGCAACTCTTGTGCTAGTGCATGTATCAAGTTTCCATGGATTTGACATTTTGTGCACCTTTTGACATATTGGAATGACTCCTCCATATTTGGCCAATAATACCCCAAACGCAGGAGTTTCTTAGCTAAAGTTAGGCCACTTGAATGTGTGCCACAAATACCATCATGGACCTCACGTAAAGTAGTTTCAGCTTTGTTACGTTCTAGACACCGAAGGGGAGTACCATCAAGACCTCATCGATAAAGCAAATCGACTATTAGGGTGTGTCGAGCTCTTGTCGGATGAAATTTCATTTTTGGTTCCAGGATAAATTGGGTGGGAGGGTATTGTCTTTCAGATAGGTGTAGATTTTCCCTTAGGTAGAAGTGTCAGCCTCAACTAGATGGTAGATGACTTGGGCTTCGAGGTTGTCATAGGATGGGTTGAACAGTTGTTCCACCATGAACTCATAATGGGCTCGTTTCTCAAGAATCTGTAAGAGAGAAGCAATGGTAGCCATGACATCAACAACTTTGTTGTCGCCTCTAGGAATCAGCTCAAATTTTATCTCCACAAAGTACTTTTTGAAGTCATCAACCATTCTTTTATATGTCATTAATTTTTCAACTTTTATTTGGTAATCATCATTCACCTGGTTAATGACTAGCTGAGAATCACCATAGACATGTAAATTTGTGATCTTCCACTCAACTACTGCTTTGATTCCAATGATCAATACTTCATGTTTGGTTGTGTTGTTGGTGCAAGGAAACATCAGTCTGTAGGAATTGGGAATGGTATGTCCTTGTGGTGAGATAAACAAGATTCCTGCACCTGATCCATGTTGTGTATAAGAGCCATCAAAGTACAACATCCATTGTTGTGTGGATATTGTAAGGACATTAGCATCTGGAAATTCAATATTCATTGCATGATTGTCTTGCAATGGTGCTTCAGGTAGTTGATCGACTATGGCTTGACCCTTGATGGCTTTTATGTCCACGTATTGGAAGTCAAACTCACTCAATATCATGACCCATTTAGCTAGTCTTCCTGTTAGGGCAACTTTACTGAGTAGATACTTTAATGGATCAATTTTAGCGATGAGTTTGATGGTGTGAGTCAGCATGTAATGTCTGAGTTGTTGGGTAGCAAATACTACCACAAGACAAGCTTTTTCAATGAAGGTGTAATTGATCTCATAACCATTCAAGGTCTTGCTAATATAATAGATTGCCTTTCCTTTCTTGCGGAATCTTCTTGTGCTAATAAAGCTCCCAAAGATATCTCAGTTGTTGCAATGTAAAGTATTAATGGTTTTCCTTCAATTGGTGGTACTAATATTGGTGGTGACATCAGATATTGCTTGAGTTGATTGAAGGCAGCTTCACATTTCTCATCCCACTTGAAAGAGACATTCTTGTCTAGTAAGTGGTTGAAAGGGTGAGTTTTGTCAGTGAGTTGCGTGATGAGCCTCCTAATGGATTGAAATCTTCGTTGCAAAGATTTGAGTTGACTGATGTTTTTAGCAGGAGGTATCTCCATGATGGCTTTAACTTTTGCAGGATCCACCTCAATACCTTTAGCCGATACAATATACCCCAAAAGCTTAGTTGATGTTACATCGAATACACATTTCTCGGGGTTCAACCTCACATTGAATTTCTCCAGTCTAGTGAAGATCTTGTCTAAAATTTCTAGATGTCCCTCTCTAGTGAATGATTTGGCCAATAAGCCATCTACATAGTCTTCCACAAAAGTGTGCATCATGTCATGGAAGATGGTGGTCATTGCTCTCTGATATGTGGCTCCAACATTTTTCAACCCAAAAGGCATTACATTCCAGCAGAAAGTGCCCCAAGGACATGTGAAGGTTGTTTTGTCTTGATCTTCAGGTGCTATCTTTATCTGATTATACCCTGAAAAGTCATCCATAAGTGATAACATTTTGTATCCAGCAGGCAAGTCTACGATGATGTCGATGTTAGGGAGAGGAAAATCATCTTTTGGGCAAGCTTTGTTAAGATCCCTGAAGTCTATACATATCCTGATGCTTTTGTCTGGTTTTGAGACTGGCACAATATTTGATATCCACTTGGCATAGTCAATAGGTCTGATAAATCCCACGTCCAGTAGCTTCTTTAATTCGGCTTTTACCAAGAGGGCGATATGAGGGTGCATTTTTCTCAACTTTTTCTTTACTGGTTTTACACCAGGTGGTAGTGATAAATGATGCATGATGAGTTTTGGATCTATGTCTGGCATGTCAACATAAGACCAAGCAAAGTTGATTTTCCTCTCTTCAAAGAATTTAGTGAAACTGGGTTTTTCCTCCTCTATCATAGATGTCACTAGATGCAGGGTCTTCACTATTTCATTTGTGCCAACATTGATAGACTATGTAGGCTCAATCAGGACTAACGATCTCTCCTGATAGTGCTCGAGGAGAGTGTCAAATCTCCCATCTCTCGATGCCTCGGAGAGGTTTTCACCTTGAGATACACTCTTTGTTTTTACTTTTTCTAGATCTAATAGTGTCATTAAATGGTTTTCACCATTAGATCTGCTTTTGGTATTCACTTTGCAACTGAAAGATTTGGCACTCCCCTTGTTTGAAGTTTCGTTATGAGATTCAATGATGGAACATGTTTCAAGGTTATCAAACAAAGGAAGTTAACGATGACGTCATCATTTGGAAAGGTGGGTAGATCAAACAGCTTAGATTGGTCCCAGTCAATCAATTCGAGGTGTACTAATGGCATGGAATCGTCAAATTGACTGAGGTCAGAAGGGGTAAGCATCATGATAGTAATGTCGTCAAAATGTCCAATGGCAATATCAAGGTTTAAGATGTTACTCTCTTCCAAAGTATCTATCTCGCTAGAAGAATGATCTTCTTCACTTGAGTCATTGATATTTTGTGATCCAATTTCAAGTGGTCGATAAATCGAGCTCTGTCCCTTTGTACGTGTTGGTCTATACTTTTGTACCACATCAATCTCCTTATCGTGACAAGACTCTTCAGAGAGGGAATCCCATTCATATTCATTGGAGTCTATTTCTGAACTATCTCTCAATTGAAGGATTCTCTTGACAACTTGATGTTTGGTTTCTTCTTTTGCTTCTTCCTTGTACCCTAGTCTCGTCTTGTCCTAAAAAATTCATTGTGATAGGTTGTATCGGTTCTATGATGTCATCTTTTCTTTTACCAATAGGATCTTTTCCCTCATATCCCATCTTTTCCAGGATTGTCTTGCCTTTGCCATTATGCTCTGGTAGTACATTTAAAGTGGATGCTTGTGATTGCTTTTCGTCCTTGTACAACCAATTCAAAACCTCCTTGTCTTCTAATTCATCCACTAAGGTGCCTACTTTTACAAATTTTCCATCAATGAGTGTGGTTGGTTGTGATGATTGTTGTCTTGATGTTGATGGTTGTCCATATGACTTAGGAGAAGATGAGAGTTGTGATAAACACAAGGATTGCTCAAATGAGTATTCCCCCATTCCTTTATCTTTTAATTGGATCTTTTCAACCTGTTTTGATTTGAGTTGACTTTCGTGATTCGATGGAGTAGACTCACTGATACCCTCATCTTTTGATTGGTCCTTTTTCTCCACCCACTTTGACAAGGCATTTAGTTGTTTTTCATTGTTGGATGAACCAAGAGTTGTAGCTTCCCTGTTGTGTGGCACAAAAGTGTCTTGGTTTGTTCTAAGTGTTGCAGTATTGGGGGTTGTTGGAATCAACAGCTATAGTGATCTCTTGTCCATTAAAAGGAAATTTCAAACACTGGTGATATGTAGAGGGTACAACTTGCATCTCATGGATCCACGAATGTCCCAAGAGTATGTTGTATGTCAATTCTTTGTCCAGCACTTGGCATACTATATCTTTGACAGCTGGTCCTACTTGAATTGGTAGGACAATTAATCCTTGGGAGGATCTTTCTTCATCATCATATGCTTTTATTGAGATTTTCCTTCTAGGATCGATAGCATTTTCAGAATATCCAAGTGCACATACAAGTTTTAGACTGCAAATATTTAAGCTAGCTCCTCCATCTATTAGAACACGTTTTACATGATGTTTGTGGATTAAGACCTCGATGTGGAGAGCAGCGTTGTGCGGATGGGTGATGGATACATCATTGTGTTCAAAAAACAATAGGCAGTGTGGTGCAGTCAAATGTCCCCCATAGTCTAAAATTGGCAAACTTCCAGATTGTTCGGTACTGTGGTGGTGACTATAGCTTGTTCTAAGATTTCCTTGTGAGCGGGTGAAATCTTGAGAAGCTCTAATATGGATATTTGAGTGGGTATCTTCTGCAACTGATCAACAATGTTATATTAAGTTGCAGAGACATCAGTAGTTGCTTTGGACATGGGAGGGGTAGCTCCTTTCAATGTTACCTTGGCTTGTCCTCTTGTGATTGCATTGATCGGTGAATTGTCTTATTTCTCTCTAATTTTGATGGCATTAATGTGATTGTCATTCGCAGCAATATTGGTGATCAGATCTATTGGCACAAAGTCATTGATTTGATGTGAGGTGGTGTCGATATCGTGGTGATGATTTTTAGTTGCAATGATGTTTTGTTCATGTTCAATGATGTTGTCGTTTATTGGGTCACCAATTACAGTAAGATATGGTTTGTCATGGGTTTGATCATCAACCACCTCACTATGGAGAATAGTAGTGACATAAATATAGTTCACCTTTTTGCCTTTGGTGTTCGATGACGAGGACTTCCCTTTTTCATAGTTTGGTAGAGGGTTCTTGAACGCTCCATGATCATTGTTTGTTTGGAGTCCTACAAATATGGTCTTGTTGTCAGTCAAGTCTTGTATCAAGTGTTTCAATTGCATGCAGTCATTGGTTTTATGCCCTTTGTTTCGATGAAAGTCGTAGAAATGTGCATCATTCCACCATGGAGGCTTAACTTGTGGCTCACAATTTCTTGGCTCTGGTAATGTTATGACTTTAGCTTCAAGAAGTTCCTTTAATGTTGATTATGATGATTGTCCCAAATGTGTGAACCTTCTTCGATTGGAGGATGTGTGATATGATGGTGTTCTTGATCTAGCATTACCTTGATTGTTGCTTTGGTTGACATTTTGGTTGTTGTTTTGGTTGTTGGGTGGATTGTTGTTTTGATTAGTTTTGGTGGCCGCTACTGTCAAGTTGAATACAAGTTTTGTATTTTGGTTTTCAACTGTGTCATCATTATTACCCACGCTCTTGTTTCATTGCCAAAACTTTGGTTTGTCACCATTGTTGTAGTTGTTAGAGGAGTTTGATGTGTTGTTGTCATTGTAAAGTTTTACGACTCCTCTTTTAACCAAATCTTCTTCGATTTTAATCCCATTTTCAATCAATTTTTTGAATATGGGTGGACATTGCAATTCCAATCTATAACTCATCTCGTCATTTATGTTATCAATAAAGATTTCCATCTTTTCTTTTTCAGGTACGGGACGAGAATATCTTGTGAATAACCTTCTCCATTTTTGCAAAAACACAAGGAACGGTTCACCCTTTTTCTGTTTCAAGTTGCAAAGCTCCTTCATTGTTATGTCATGTTGAATGTTATAAGAATATTGAGTGATGATTTTTTTTACCAATTCTTCAAAGGTTTTGATTGGTGGTGTGAGTTTGGAAAACCATTCAAGGCATTGTCCACCTAGACTTCTTGGGAACAACCTCATCAAATAAGTTTCTTCGTGAGCAAATTCAAGACTCATGGTTCTAAATTCCCTCACATGATCAATTGGATCTATTTTCCCATTGTGTTTGTCATACTTTGGGAATTCGCAGTGTTTGGGAAAAGGGATTATATGGATATCTTGATCAAAAGGATATGGAAAAATGTCTTAGATCAAGTATCGTTTTGAGGTTCCCCTTTGCATGTCAAGAATTTGTTGTTGAAGGTTCTTCATTTGATGAGTTAGGGCAACCACTTGTTCTGGATCATTTTCAGGATTTTTGGGAGGTGCTTTCAATTGATTCACATCAAAATGATCAGGCAATTTCACACCTTGTTTAGCTAGCATAAGGAGGTATTTTTCCCCATTTCTTTCGAAAATATTTTCTAAGCACTTGTGGAAATTCAGATCTTGTTCAACATTTTGGATATCTTCCTCAATTATTTCTTCCCCTTCATTGTTATGGATTCCATGGAAAGGATTCTCTTCAACTTCAGCCATGGTGTTTTGTGTTTCACTATTTTGAGTTTCGATGTTTTGAGTCTTGATGTTTGGAGTTTCGACGCTTTGAGTCCTAATGTTTTGTGTTTCAATTTTTTGTGTTTCCAGCTCTTTTTCCTTGATTTTATGCTTTTGTAAGCTTGTTTGGATGGGCATACAAGTGTTATACTTTGACTAGACTTTGATCTTTGTTTGGAATAGTGCCAAGGATTACAACTAAGTCTAATAGAATGACAAATTCTATTGATGAGAATAAGTTTAATTTGATTGTATGTTTTTGTTTCATGATGAAAGGATGATAAATCTTGATGATGAAACTAGGCTTAATAATCAAAGATATGATAAGTTTGATGATTTAGGCACTTTGAGATGTTTAGATCTAGGTTTAGATTGGAGAATTCCACTTGTAGAGGTCAGTTTTAACAAGTTTTGTGGTACCTGAGGAATGATTCTGGATTGAAAAAGATTCTAAATTTAGGCTCAAACTTTGAAACAGGGGATAAATTTAACTCTCGGGTTTTGCATTTAATGGATGCGCTAAAATAGAGCCTGGATGCGCTAAAAAATTTGACATATGCATTAAAACAAAGGGTGGATGCACCAGAAAATTGCATAGATGCACTATAAGATTGTCTAAACGCACTAGAATAGAGAGTCGATGCGCTAAAATATGCATTAGATGCGCTATAACAGAGAGTGAATGCACTAGAAGATTGTATAGATGCGTTATAAGAATGCCTGCATGCACTATAACAGAAGATGGATGTGTTGTAAGATTGCACAGATGCACTATAAAATTGACTACATACTCTAAAATAGGGGATCTATGCGCTAAAAGACTACCCATATGCACTATAAAACTGATTGGATGCGCTGGAATAGAGGACGAATGCGCTATTCTAGAAAATTTCAATGTTTTTGGCAGTCTGTCTTGTTTTTAATCCGTGAATATGAATGTCACCAAGGTGTAATTTGTTGAACAATGAATTTTGCTTGGTTTTTAGCTTGTAAGTTGCAAGAATCAAGCATTCAAATGGATGATTTTTGAATCAAGGTTTTCACTTCCATTGTGTGATGCTTTGTTTGAAATTTGTTTGAAAACACATTGGTAAAACACATCAAACATGTACAACCTAAGGTTGTGTACGACAATATTCACTGGATTCCCACTTGGATTTTACTCCAACTACGCCTACTTTTAGCGGATGATTAGATGCTCAACCCCATTGGCTCCCTTCCATGAGACTCACTTCTCAGGGCAGCCAAGCATCAATACCCATAAATCTCCCATGGCATAATTCTCATCTCTACTAAAAGCCGCAAAAATGTGGGACGACTTGAGAACGACTGTTCTTGTGCTAGTAAATAGAATAAAGATTTTGGCCTTCTAAACAAGAGGTTCTAGTATAGGCATTTCGTTTGTGGGGAATCATCCATATGGTAAAATACCATGTTGTTGCCCTTCTTGTTAGAACAATCCTTGTGATACTTGAACTTTCCTCAAGTACCCACATTTATATCCCGGTTGGAAGTTGCTTGGCTTTAGCGTGTTACCAGTTGGGTCATTCCCTTGGGTGATTACTTTTTCCCACAAGTCAGACCCTCTATGGATAAAACAAAATAAAAGAAAATGGGTCTAGCTTTTTGGTCACCCAATTAAAGGGAGAGCATATGCCTACCATTCATCAAGCACAAAAGACATGGTGTTGTTTAACCTTCTAATTAAGCTAGATGTCTATCTTAATCAAAAGAAAGCATTAAATAACTCCAGCCCCTACATAAATCATCAGTAGTTTGATAAGATTGTTTTTGACCAGCGTATAAAAGTACTTACAAGTAGAAAACACCAATTAATTCTCAGATTTTTTAAATTTTACAAATTTAAACAGATGCGCTAAAATAGTCATCCAATGCGCTAAAATATCATTCAAATGCGCTAAAACAACTACTCTATGTGCTAAAATAACTTATGTATGTGCTAAAAGAAGTAATGAATGCGCTAAAGTATTGATTGAAAGCACTGAAAGACTCCCTAAATGTGCTAAAACATTTGTTGGATGCATCGAAAGAAATGTCGTATGCGCTGAAACAAACCCTAGATGCACTGAGAGAGTTGTCGTATGCACCGAAATAGAAGTCGTATGCGTCGAAACAAACCCCAGATGCGTTGAAAGAGTTGTTGTATGTGCCGAAAGAACTCGCGATCGCACTAAAACGTCACCTCTAGCTTGTTAAAAAAAACATTTCCAAAAAATTGTTTAAAATGGGGTCTAGCCCCATGGTGGGCACCAATTTATGCGTGTGTGAAAAGTGGGAGAGTTAGCAAATGTAATGCCTCGCCACACAACCCCAAAGGAAACTAATACAACTAACATTTATGACACAATTTTAAAAAAAAAAAACAATTAAAGTGTATAAATTAATAAAATTGCATTACATTTAAAAGATTGCAAATTATTCACCTAAGTCCTTTGGGGTACACAAGGTAACCTTACATAATCCAACCCAGAACGAGATGATAGACAAAATTCCAAATTCCATTAATGTAACCCATTCATTCACTTGTCTTCAATTTTAAAACGTTCATAAATGATAAAGCAATACGACAAATTAAAACAATATGATAACCATACACATATACATAATAAGATAAACATGGAAATACAATGAACAGATTTCCACATATACAACACGAGCATTAAACAATATTTACAAACATAGATTAAGAAAGCATTACATAGTATGATTACACATTACATCAGCTTCCACTACATCTCATGGAATAAATACATAAGTTTACATCATAAGACTTCCCAACACATGTGGAAGTAATACATCAATACAAAAAGTACAACTGCAGTATAAAGTATACATCTGGCACAAGGTGAACTCTGGATCATGTTGTATCTGCAAAGCACTGCACAACTACTGGCGTGGGACCCAACGGGGTGCATAACACGTTCCACCCAACCACCCCCGTGCTAGGAGTAAATAAGGAAGGATCCCCGACCAAGATCATCCAAACAGAAAACAACAAGACTCAACTCCAAACAAGAAAGACATGAAAATGCAAAGGAAAACATAACATCAAGAGACCACTTCCAGAGGCTAGCAAAAATAACAAATCAAGGGAATGCTAGAGGAGAGTGTCATCGCACAGTCCTACATGGGTTATCCTGACTGCCTTTCTCTAGGCGTCGACCCCCATCTATGGTTATCCTGACAACCTCTCTAGGCACTAGCCCCATAGGGTGACTTGTGCGGAACAATTAACCTCTCATGGAGACAAGGCAACGATCTTGCCAACCATGGCCTTCTCAGTCCACCCTTAGTCTACGAAAGCCCTAACGGGTGAACAAGGCACCATTACTTATCTTGTTAATGTTATTACTACCCAACCCCCTAATTTATTTAATTAAGTTATCACTTATTACACTAACTCTTATGTGGGTTATCTTGACTACCCCTTTGTGTGTCGGCACCCACAAAGAGCCACTCTCCCTAGAAACCCAAACCACAAAAGCCAAAGGTCCAAGGGGTTGTACCAACATAAGGAAGTATTGAATCTCAAACGGAAACATATGCGAGGCACAATCATCTCGCCAACATCCATATACATAGATACTCCAGAAAATCAGTACAATCCAAACATAAACTCATAATCACAAATACAATCACAGTATTTCCAAGTACCAAATCCAATGACAATTCAATAAACATCAATTTTACTCTCACCTTTGGAAGCCTAAAATGCCAAGTAACCAAAACTCCTACAGAGGATAAAACGACCTTGAGGGTTCCCACATGCCCATAAACCGACTCAGGCAAAAAGCAAATGACTCAAGGGAAATTAAAGAATAAAGACCACTTACACAATCTCAAGATACAGTTACAAACAAGAAATTCTTTTAACTCAACAATCACAATTTTTCAGAATATCCAAAACAACAATCTAACTCCATTTTAAAATAAACTTATTGCAACTACAAACACACGATTCCATCCATGAAATATAGACATCAAATTTACCCAATATATATATAATTCAATAAAAATCTTATAATACAATTTATTAAAAACACTTGCTTTTAATCTAATCAATCACAACATATAATCATACATTACAATTAACATCATATTTTTTTTATACATTTATGCATCCAAGTATATATACATATATATATATATACATACATATATACATACATATGCCTACGTATATATACATATATATATAATGTATATACCATTATATATTTTCCATTTAAAATAGCATAACTAAAAAATAAATCACAGCTGATAACTTTATATATTATATATATACATATACATATATACATACATAAAAATATATATATATAAAATTATATATATATATATATATATATATTTATACATACATATTTATACATACATATTTTCTAATAAATAACAATCTCATTCCCTATATATATATACCTAGATTCTAATCCTGAAAAGAATCGGGTTAAATTTTCTGGTTTGTTAAAAAAAATGCATTTATACCTGTTATTGTTGGCTATGTTATTTTAAATAAAATAAAATAAAATTTTATAAATAAAAATGATTTGGGTTGGGGGAGGGGCGGCGATGTCGTACCCCAACCCCCACCCCCTCTATGTGCGCCATGGTGATCATGGGAGGGTTGCATGCAGCGCAACCCACGGTTGCGCACAACAGTCTTTGGTTGTTGCACGCAGCCTTGGGAGGGGCTACGGCCTCCCCATATGGGGAGGTTCGCAACCTCCCCTGTAGGCTTAGTTTTTTTAAATAAATTTTAATTTTATTAAATATAAATTTTAATTTATAAATTTTATTTTTATTTAATTTGTTTTATATTAATCTATGTTTATTATATATATATATATATAATATTGATGTTTGTGGGAATTAAATAATCAAGTTGATTTTATATTATATATACATATATATATATGTGTGTGTGTGTGTGTGTACGTAGAAATATGTATATATATACATGCATATGTACTGGATGAAAAGATATAAAAATACTTAGAATGTCAGTTTCAATGCTCGATTTCATGTTGTAACTGGACAAATTAAAAACGAATATTTTATTAAATTAAGTTGAATGATTTTTATCAAAATTAAACATATTGGGTAAATTGATTGTTTATATTTCATGGTAGAAATCGTGCAATAAGTTATTTTAAATTGTGTTTGCTAAGCTATAGAAAACTCGTGTTTATAATGAAATCTTGAAGTTGTGTAATTGTTCAACTCTTGAATTTTTCATTGAGTCAATTGTTGTTTTGCTTGTGTTGGTTTATGGACATGTGGGAAACCCTTAAGTTAGTTAACCCTTCTATAGGAGTTAAAGTTATTGTTTAAGGCTTCTAGAGGCATGGAAAGTTTGTGGTTTATTATGATGTCTATTGATTTGATACTTCTCAATATTTTGATTGTAGTTGTAATTTTGAGTTTATACTTGGGTTGTACCTGTTTCATGAGTGTTTATGAATATGATTGTTGGTGAGATGATTGTGTCTCACGTATGTTTCCATTTGAGATTCAGTACTTCCTTATGTTGGTACAAGCCCTTGGAACTTTGATTTTATTGTTTGGGTTTCTAGGGAGAGTGGCTCTACGTGGGCGTCAACGCACAAAGGGGCTGTCAAGATAACCCACGTAAGAGTTAGTGTAATAAGTGATAACTTAATTAAATAAATTAGGGGGTTTGGGTAGTAGTAACATTAATAAGATAATTAAGGATGCCTCGTCCACCCGTTAGGGCTTTCACAGACTAAGGGTGGGCTAAGAAGGCCATGGTTGGCAAGATTGTTGCCTCGTCTTTGTGAGAGGTTAACGGTTCCGCACGAGTCACCCTATGGGGCCGGCGCCTAGAGAGGTTGTCAGGACAACCATAGATGGGGGTCGGCGCCTAAAGAAAAGGTAGTCAAGATAACCCATGTAGGACTGTGCGATGACACTCTCCCATAGTTTCCCTTGTGTTTGCTTTTGTGCGTATCTAGAAGCGGTTGTGTCTTATGTTGTTAAGGCAATTGTTTCTTGATGTTGTCTTTGTAGCCTCCTTTCAGTTATTCAATGTTGCATATATGCCTCATGGCAACTTTATTGGTGTTGGTGCAAGGTGCCCTTGGATTTTTATTGTTGATTGATTTTGCGATCTCATTTGGAGGGCTTGGAATTTTGTTGTTGTTGGCACCTCTTATGGTGATTTAATGTTGATCTATGATTTTGGAAATTGTTTCTTGTTGGACTTTCCTTTAGCAATCCCTTGATTTGTTATCTTTGCAAGCCTCTGGAAGTGGTCCCTTGATGTTATGTTTTCCTTTGTGTTTCAAGTCTTTCTTGTTTGGAGTTGAGTCTTGTTGTTTTATGTTTGGATGATCTTGGTCGCGGATCCTTCCTTATTTACTCTTAGCACAGGGGTGGTCGGGTGGAACGTGCTATGCATCCCATTGGGTCCCTTGTCAGCAGTTGTGCAATGCTTTGCAGATACAACATGATCCTGAGTTCACCTTGTGCCAAATGTATACTTTATACTACAGTTGTACTTTTTGTATTGATGTAAATTACTTCCACATGTGTTGGGAAGTCTTATGGTGTAAACTTATGTAATTATTCAATGTGATGTACTGGAAGTTGATGTAATGTGTAATCATACTATGTAATCCTTTCTTGATCTATGTTTGTAAATATCGTTTAATGTTCGTGTTGTATCTATAGAAATATGTTCATTTCATTTCCATGTTTATCTTATTATATATATGTGTATGGTTATCATATTGGTTTAACTTTGTCATATTGCTTTATCATTTATGAATGTTTTAGAATTGAAGATAAGTGAATGAATGGGTTACATTAATGGAAATTGGGAATTTCGTCTTTCAATTTTTGTTATGGGTTAGTTATGTAATGTCACCTCGTGTACCCCAAAGGACTTCGGTGAATAACTTGTAATCTTTTAAATATAATGTATACAATAATTTATACACTTTAATTGTTTAAAAAAAATATTGTGCCATAAATGTTGATGCATTAGTTTCCTTTGGGGTTGTGAGGCAGGGTGTTACATTAACCATGGCCTTCTCATCCCACCCTTAGTCTGTGAAAGCCCTAACAGGTGGACAAGGCATCCTTAATTATCTTGTTAATGTTACTACTACCCAAACCCCCTAATTTATTTAATTAAGTTATCACTTATTACACTAACTCTTACATGGGTTATCTTGGCAGCCCCTTTGTGCATCGACGCCCATGTAGAGCCACTCTCCCTAGAAACCAAAATAACAAAATCAAAGTTCCAAGGGGTTGTACCAACATAAAGAAGTACTTAATCTCAAACAGAAACATATGCGAGGCACAATCATCTCACCAACAATCATATTCACAAACACTCATGAAACGGGTACAACCCAAGTATAAACTCAAAATCACAACTGCAATCAAAATATTGACAAGTATCAAATCAATAGACATCATAATAAACCACAATTTTCCGATGCCTCTAGAAGCCTTAAACAATAACCTTAACTCCTATAGAAGGGTTAACTAACTTAAGGGTTTCCCACATGTCCATAAACCAACTCAAGCAAAACAACAATTGACTCAACAAAAAATTCAAGAGTTGAACAATTACACGATTTCAAGACTTCATTATAAACACGAGTTTTCTATAACTCAGCAAACACAATTTAAAATAACTTATCGCACAATTTCTACCATGAAATATAAACAATCAATTTACCCAATATGTTTAATTTTGATAAAAATCATTTAACTTAATTTAATAAAATATTCGTTTTTAATTTGTCCAATTACAACATGAAATCGAGCATTGAAACTAACATTCTAAGTATTTTTATGTCTTTTCATCAAGTACATACACATGTATATATACATATATATATATAATAAAAAATCAACTTGATTATTTAATTCCCACAAACATCAATATATATATATATAATAAACATAGATTAATATAAAACAAATTTATATAAAAAAACTAAGCCTACAGGGGAGGCTGTGAACCTCCCCATATGGGGAGGCTGCAGCCCTCCCACGATCACCATGGCGCACACAAAGGGAGCGGGGGTTGGGGTACAGCATCGATGCCCCTCCCCCAACCAAAATTATTTTTATTTATAAAATAAAATTTTATTTTATTTAAAATAACATAGCCAATAGTGACAGGTATAAATGTTTTTTTTTTAACAGAGCATAAAATTTAACCTGATTCTTTTTAGGATTAAAATCTAGTTTTTTTTATGTGTGTTTGTTTGTATTTCTCTAAGGGAATGGGATTGTTATTTATTAGAAAATATGTATATATATATAGATATATATATTTGCAAAATATGTTCTAGTTAAATATATACATACATATTTTCTAATTAAATATATTCATACATATTTTCTAATTTTTAAATTTTTTAGACTCAGGAATCGTAGCACGACCCCATATAAATTGTAGGCGCCTGTGTAAAAATTTTAACGGACCGGCGGCGCTGGCTCGACACGCCTCCGATACCACGGGGGTGGGGGAGACTAGACCTCATAACCAACCTCCTGCAACAAGAAAGATTTAGCCAACCGAGCTAGGGCCCCAACCCATACATATTTCTAATTAAATATATACATACATACATATATATGTGCATATATATATAATTAAATATATATGTATATATATAATAATAATAAATAAAATAGAAATTAAACTATAAATAAACAAATTTTAAAAAAATTAAAATTAAAATTAAAAGCCTCCATTGAGGAGGCTGCGAACCTCCCATTTAGGGAGGTCGCGACCTCCCCAATGGCCGGACGCAGCAACAAGAGGTTGTTGTGCCAACAACCACTTGGTCTGTTGTACGCAACCCTTGCAAGCTACGCACAGCAGTCCCTTGGCATGTTGTGTGTAGTCGTTGCAGAGCTACCAACAGGGGGTAAAATGGGGTTTGGGTACAGACAATGTCGTCCCTCCCCCATTTCATTATTATTATTATTTTTTAAATAAAAAATAACATATTTATATAATATTTATTATATATATATTTTTTAAAACCAATATATAAATATATTTAATAGGTATTTATATATTTTATAGACCAGAACATATTTTTTTTACAAATATATATATATATATTCTAATAAATATCAATCCCACTTTGAGAAAAATACAGACACACATATGTATATATACGTACATATTTTCTTTTAACACAGAATATCATTTTAAGGATAATCTCCATTTTGGGGCAAGAATCCAACTTCACAGACACAAATAAATAACTTTCTCCAAAAGTAAACACAAATTTTCTCCAGAAAGATATACGAATTTCTCCTACACAAACTATATAATCAGCAAAAGGATTGGGGAGAACAAATTAAAAACAAGGATTTGCATTCAGCCAAACACAAAATTAATACATTTCAAGCACTTTCTTCTTTTTTTTAACAGTATAGTTTTTCCAAGAAATCATTCAAACAAACACAGATCTAAACACTACTTCCAATCACATGTAAAATAAATAATAATCAAAGAACCTGGAGTCCTACTCTGAACGGAGTGTCGTGCATGGCAAACTTTTTCTTCAATCTTTCAAATCAGCCCTTCATGAAATCTCCTCTCAGCAACTTTATCCAAATTTTTCCCTTGAAACTAAATTCTGTATAATTTTCTTACAGAGATAATTTTGCAAACAAATTTCTTCACCAAGAAATAGAAGTTAAGAAAACTTCTCCTCTCTTTCAATTAATTAAAAAGAAACTTTTTTTAGTTTTGAAAACTAAAAATCCATCCAAGAAGCAAGTTTCCCTTCTTTTTTTTAATTTTCGAAAAGAACTAAACATGCATTCATCCTTTTCTTCATTTTTTTGATTTTTTCTCCTTTTTAAATGACATCTTTTGTTTTTATTTTTATTTGATTTTAAAGCTCATCATTATCACACTAAAGTAATTAAAAATCACTTTATTTAATATTTATCCACAACTTGATAAAAGTCATTAAATTATATTATTTCATTTTACAAATAACAATTTATAATTATAACAATATTACTTATTAAATTTATTAATTTATATCCTTTTAATTAAATAAACAACATTTAATTTAACATTTTTAAAACTTAATAAATTTAAATTTAATAATTAACTTAACCACATTTACTATCATGGCTGAAAGTCTTGGAAGAAATTTGAAAAGGTTGATAGATCAAAGATCCCTTTTTGGTCTTAAACCGTCCTCTAACAATTTGATCTGTTCTCACCAACAGTTTGTCGATGATACCATGCTCTTAGGCAAATCTACTTTTACGGAGGGAAAGACTTTGAAATCTCTGTTGGATGCTTATGGGAGGGCATCTGGCAAGTTGATTAATAAACAGAAAAGCTCTCTCTTCTTCTTTAATACTCCTGAACACAGACAAAATAAAATTGCCAGAATCCTTGTTGCAAGGTGGAGTCTTTACCATCCACCTATCTTGGTTTACCTCTAAGCCTTAAACCCCCAGAGTCCTTTTGGATTTCATTGGTTGAGAGGTTCAGTAAGAAGCTAGCTGGATGGAAAGGAGCTTTGCTAAGTCAAGTGGGTAAATTACAACTCCTCAAAGCTATTCTTCAAAATCTGTCAATATATGCTTTAAGCCTCTTTAAAATCCTTGCCAAGTATGCGGATGCCATTGAAAAGATTCAAAAAAGATTTCTTTGGTCGGGTGTTGAAGAAAAAAATAGGTTTCCTTTAATAGGATGGGATCTGGTGTGTAGACCTAAAAAGACTGGTGGTTTAGGTCTTAGAAAAATCAGAATGGTTAACAAGATACTTCTAGCTAAACAAATTTGGAGGATATTTTCGTCCTCAGGGGAATGGACAGATTTCCTGACTAGCAAATATTTGGAGAATAACAGATCTCTTATAATTAAGATGGACTCCCACCTTCTACCTAGAGGTTCAACATGCTGGAATAATTTGATTACTGGAAGAAAATTTGTTGATACTAGTGTGGGTTGGCAAGTCAGGAGTGGAAACCAAACTAGATTCTGGGAGGACAGATGGTTGTTTAATGAGCCCCTTATCAAAATTGAACCTTTTTGTGGGTGGGCTGATATTTGCAAAGCTCTACTTGGTCTGTATGTTAAAGATTATTGGTTGAATGGAAAATGGGTGGAACTGTGTCTTGTTAGTCAGGATCTTGCTCCTGTTCATTCATCCTTGATGGCTGTCAGACTTAGCCAGGATCAGTTGGAAGATCATCTTGTTTGGATCGATGAACCATCGGACAATTATTCCATTTCGTTCGCTTTTTCCAGGCTATCTTCTGTCCAGGTTCCTCCTCCCTTCTGGTCGAAGGCTTGGTTCAAACCCCGATTCCTAAAGTCAACATCTTCTTTTGGATCCTTCTTCAAAATAAAGTGCTCACAATTGATAATCTTTGTAAGCGTGGCTTTCAAATACCCAATAGATGTTATCTTTGCAAGATGGAAGTTGAGTTAGTTTCTCATTTGTTTCTTCATTGTCCTTTTGTTGTCTCGATTTGGGAAAAATTCCTATTACTGGCAATTATCTTGGGTTTTCCCCTTGTCTATCGAAGACTTCTTTATACAATGGAAAGCCCCAACACACAATCCTGCTCTTGTGAAACTGTGGAATTTTTCTTTCCCTCATGTTGCTTGGGGTCTATGGAAGGAATGAAATAACAGAATTTACAGAGATAAAGAATCTTCAATGGCCATTGTGTTTGATAAAATAATTAGATTATTGAAAGAAAATCTCAATACTATCCCCCAGATGATTGGTAATACTAAGAAAGTGGCTTGTTCGTCCTATGATCTCACGGTAGCCAAGGAATGGAACATTAATCTTGATATTTCCTATGTCCCTAAACATGCTAAGAAGGATAGGGAGAGTGTCTGCTGGACTTTTCTGCCTAATGGTTGGATCAAAGCCAACTTTGATGGGGCGGCTAAAGGTAATCCTGGGGTGGCGGGTTGCGGCGGAGTCATAAGGGATTCTTTTGGCAATTTCTCCGGTGCGACTGCCACTCCCCTTGGTTCTCAAACCAATCACCTTGCTGAGGCTGCTAGAGCTTTTCATGTTATAAATTTGGCTCATAGTCTGAATTTTAAAAACCTCTAGCTTGAAGGGGACTCTAAAAATATTATTGAAAGTCTTTTAGGTAGGTCCCCCCCTCATGGACTATAAAGTCTTGGATTGATGATGCTATTTCGACTCTAGCTAAGTTTGATAATATAAAGATTTCACATGCTTATAGAGAAGCCGATGTTGTGGTGGACTTTTTTGCGAATGAAGGGGTTAAAAGTAAAGGATAGTGCACTTGGCTGAATATTAGTGATTTAGGTGCTAATGTTCATGCCTTATTGAACTATGATGCTTCACATGGGCAAGATACGTGTCATTTCATTAATGATGATAGAACGGGGAAAATACATCACAATCATTAGATTGCATGGGGCCAAGCCAAATTACTTATCCGGTAAGTTTGCTTAACATGCTTTGTGCGCTCACTGGTTTGGCGGGACCTTTTTGAGTCAAGATTTCACCTCTGTCTGCTTTACTGTGCTTGTCAATATGGGAGGAGATAGAAAAAGAGTTGAGCCGGACAGCTTTGAGATGCATACTAGAAACACTAAAGCATGGAGTAAAGTCAAAAGCGGGGGTTTACTTCCTTTTCTGGAAAAACTTCATGGGTCTAATCAGGAATCTACAAAGCATTTTGAGAGGAATTGGGAAAATGGGGAATTAACCCTTTTTGGTAGGAAAGTTTAGCTCAACAAAAACCTTATAGCTGAAGTGACTGGCATGTCCACTGAAGGACACAAATTTTTTTGGGACAAGTTTTTCTCTGATGAAGCTGTGGTTAGATTTTCGAAGAAAGATAAGGAAAGATTGAAACTGGTGAAAATTTCTAACAGTTTCTTTGAGGTCGACACCATTAAAGCTCTCTAGAGAAAAAAATTTTGCATCATCATGGAGTACATTACTCTAGATGGTCATTTCACTAGGGCTTACGGCTATCACTTTGCTTTCCTCAACCATTTTCGCTACAAGGTCATGGTTTCTCTTCCCCACTATCTTCTCTATTCTTTAAGAAAAAGTTTGGATGACCATAAGAAAAACCCAAGAAGATATCTTATTTTGCATACTGGTTTGATTAGGTTAATTGTTGAACACTTTCAAAATATGTCGGCCCCTGCTAAGTTCGTTGTTTCCTCGGAATCCAAGGAGGAGGATACTAAACCTAGTTGTTCGAGAATTTGCCCAATTTGAGCCCGATGAGGATTGTCCCGAGTCCACCCCCTGTTCAGACTGGTAAGAAAACTCAAAACCATAATCCCCTCCATCTATTTGGCATGTTGTTTTTGGTCAGGGAACATCCTTCTTGATTCTATCCATCTCCACTGTTCATCCCTCATGTTTGAATTTGGACTGTCGATCATTGCCACATCACAAGATGCTTGGAAAATTCTATAAATACAACCCTTTGCTATAGTATTTTGCGTCTCACATTTGAGTAGAGTTATTATGCAGGAATAGTTTTGGAGCATTGGAGCATTTGGAGTTTAGAGTTAGCATTGTTTAGCATATTAACAAGTTTGCATTGTAGCAACATGTTAACTTAGAATCATGCTTTGCTTTATAGTTGCATTTTAAATCATGTTTTTCTTTTATAGTTGTATTTTTTTTTGGTACGTAAATATTGTATTTGTATTGATATTGGAAAAGATTTTACATTCAGCATTCTACTAAAGCTTGCCCTGTTTCTAAGCCTGGAAGCTCTACTTTCATAAACCTTGTCTCTTATTCTGAAGACTCTCCTGATTCTGAGGATTATGGCGTTAACAAGAATTCATCCTCTGTTGTCCCGTCGTCAAATAGAGTTGTTAGAATTGATTCCCCTGGAGCCTTCGACCCTGCCAAAAATTGCTTCAATCATGATAGGGAACCCTCTGCTGACTTCCTGGGCATAGCTAGGAATAATGTGACGAACCATTTCAGAATGTCGAAATGGGTCTTCCATGAAATCAATGATTTGAAAATAAAAAATTGGGCCCTCCAAAGTAAATTGGAGGAAATGAGAGATAATGTTTTGGTGTTAAGCAAGAGGGATGAAGAGCGTAAAGATCACAATGCTAGTAAAGAGATCCAGGACGGTGTGGGCAAGGACAAAAGGATTGAAATAGATTTGGAAAAAATGAAACATACTATGAAGATAATTGCAGAGCAGAACAATAGGATGGCAAGACACAATGCCATTATTATCAATGCGATGACTGAAAATTTGGACAAAGTCAACAGGGGTCCTTGGTGGTTGACTTGGAAGAGCTGAAAGATAAAAATCAGGAAGAGGACATTGGGATATCAAAGAGAACCAGGGCGAATTTTAAAAGGAAGGCACCCCCAACACCACAGATGATTCAAACATTCAAGAAGGGTGTTCAGGACATGCAGGCCCTGGAGGGTGAGACTGAGTCTATTTTGAAGACTTTGGGTTAGGTGTTGCTGGTTTTTTGGCTTGTGTACCGGTTGGTTTTTTTATTGAATTTCCTAGTCTTTTGTGGTTGGCTACTGCGTTTTCTAGTTTTGTCCTTTTTTGCAGCCTATTTTTTCTGCTGGATTCTTTTGTCCTCTTTCTTTTGTTGTAAACTTGGTGGTTTCAGGTCCCTGTAAAACCCGTTTTTTCTTTTATCATAAACATTATTAATCTACCAAGAAATTTCAAACATAAACATTAATTAAATGACACATAAAACAAAGATTAAAATCAATGAATAACACAATACCATGCAGAACAAAGACGGGATCGTGAACGACACTGTTACACACAACGGGGGTGACGAACTTGGGACGGGGACACTTCCTTATAAACTCCCTTTCAACTTCATGCCCTTTGGGTTTATGGGACACGCTCAAACCTGTCACGCAGGTGGAGTCGGTGTCCAGTACATGCATCATGCCTGAAACCAACGTCAAGTAGCATATAAATCTCCAATATAGACATACCATGAAAGGAAGTCGTGGGGTAGCAGGGCACTCGCGAACGAGTGATGCTACTCCGTCCTTTCACCAAAACCCACTAGAATACACATCATAATCCATATCCATCACAACATGAAACCATAACATCACCACAAAATATTAATGAAAACAATAACATCTCCAGATAGTACGATCACCACATATCATCACATAAGAACAATTACATATCCAGATAGTACAAACACCACAAATCATGTATCATAAATCAACATAAGCAATATCATATGCATCAAACCAAACTAAACTATAAATCCACACAATTCAAACCGGTGAAATAATCACCATCACAGTCTCAAGTACACAATTGAACATAAAGAGTATCTAAAAAGTATCAGCAATACGAGGGGTATTACAACAAATCAACACAAACACCAATGAGACATATTATATTAGAGATTTAATCAATAAAACTGAATCAAATTGAAACAAGATTAAATTCCTAAAAATGTTTCATTGTTCTCTATTCTCAAGGATTTATTAAACCGTATCGGCTCTTAGATTTTGTATATGCACTATGGTTGTTAAAATGACAACTTGAGAAATGAGATGTTATTCAAAATGCAAGAAATCTAAGTGATGAAAGCCATGATGCTATGATAGTGGAGATATTGACAAATGGATAATGTTGTTAAACTATGTGATACAAATGCTTGTGATAAGAAGCTAAAATTATTTTGCATATGCTCAAATGACCATTGATATGATGAACTAAAATACAACTATAAAAGCAAAACATGATTTAAAATACAACTATAAAGCAAAACATGATTCTAAGTTAACATGATGCTACAATGAAAACTTGTTAAAATGCTAAACAATGCTAGCTCTAAACTCCAAATGCTCCAATGCTCCAAAACTATTCGTGCATAATAACTCTACTCAAATGTGGGATGCAAAATACTATAGCAAAGGGTTGTATTTATAGGATTTTCCAAGCATCTTGTGATGTGGCAACAATCGACGATCCAGATTCAAACATGAGGGATGAACGGTGGAGATGAATAGAATCAAGAAGGATGTTCCCTTGACCAAAGACAACATGCCAAATAGATGAAGGAATCAAGTGTGAGAAAAAGACCATGTGTTCAAAGTTTGTTGAAGATAAATTCAGAATTATTTAATTTCATGTGACCTTGGTGAGTTGGCATGAAAAGTTGTAGACATGTGCTTGACTTCCAAATTTGGGATTAGTCAAAATTAATTAAATGTCTTGACCGAATTTAGGTGTATACAAGTAGCATATTAAGCCTGTTGTGATGAGGCAATGGAACACTATGAACACCCTACTTCATCTGAAAACCTTTGTTCAAAATCTCATATGGAATGCACCAAAGGCTAGAAAGCTACCTCCTTGTGATAATGAAGAGGTGAAAGAAGAGTTCATGAAATAGAAATATGTATTCAAGTGAAGAGTCAACTTTACTTCACACACAATGGCTTGCCTTTGCTAATCTATGTGGTCCAATATTCACCAAACTAGAGTGTTATGCCTTGCATAACCACCCCATTTTAAATTTGATTAAAATGGGACCCTCTTTTGCTTTCGCTCTTTGTGTTTTTTCTCCTTCGATTTTGAGGTTTTGTTTTGCCTTGGTATGTGCTTAATATGTTTATCTTGCTTGCCCAAGTGTTTTTCCCAAATTGAATATTGAAAATCTTATGTTTTGGGCAAAGTTTGTGTTTTTACCCTAGTTCAGGATTTTCTGGTCCGGCCGGATTTTTCCGGATTTCTTTCAAACTTCGGTTTCAATGCTGTTGTTCGGGTTTTTGAGCCAATTCAGGATTTTCTGCCCCATCCGGATTTTCCCAGATTGCACTCGAAGTCCAACTCGACTTTTTTTATGTTGCAGTTTGGAGATTTTTGGCCTTCGCGGAATTTCGCTTGGGTTGGATTTTTTTGGATTTCTGTCTGACCGTCGATTTTCTCAGTTTGGTCATTTTTTGGAGCTTTTTGTCATTTTTCTTTATCATTTGCATTCTCCTGAGTTGAGATGTTCAATCTTGTTGTGCTTTAAAACGTTATGGTCTTGCTTGGAGTTTGAATTCTTGTGTTTGGGCATTTCATGGCTTGCCCTATGCGTTCATGGTTAAAATCTAGGGTTTCATGCCTAGGGCGTTGCCATTTCATCTTGATCTGCTTTTGATTGAGCCTAGGACTCGAAGAAGATCTGTAGGAGGCTCATGTTAAGCGATTTTTCGTGCTTAGGGTTCCCAGGTTTGTGACCTTCAGTCAATTTGAGCGAATTTGTGTTGAATTGTTGCTTTTTGGGTTTCTGTCAACCTCGGGATTGTCCGCCCTGGTCAGATTTTCCCAATTTTTTCGGATTCCTTCAGTTTCCCAAAAATGTGCTAGTGTTCAGAGTTTTGTGCTCTTCGCAGAATTTTGATCAAGCCAGATTTTTCTAGATTTTCTGCCAAGCTTCGAGTGACTTGAGATTGTTGACACAGGAATGATTCTAATGATAAAGTTTTATGTTTCCATGCTTGTTTTGATGAATTTCACAATGTTGTATGCATTCCTTCTGGCTGGATTTTCTCGGTTTCCTTCAATTTTCCAAAGTGCAGAGTTCTGAGTCATCCGTGAAATTTCGGTCTGACCGGACTTTTCTGAATTCTCTACTATGCTCTGTGGAATTTAAGAAATTGGATAAAATTGATGAATCTAATGATGAATGCTTAAACATATCTTGCTTTAACTTGTTGAATTTCACTATTGTATACTGCTTGTGTTCATTTTGACGATCCATTGTTGATGCTTAATGGATAATTTAATGGTTTTATCATAATTTTAAGCTAACACTTGGATGAAAATGTTGTCAACATTTGGATTCTCACACTGGTGTTTGGTGAATGCAGGCTGAGTCTAGCAAGGCAACGGCTGGAAAGGCTTAGAAGGGCACAAAGGGATCACCCATCTCTGAAACAGGAAAAAGGAATGAAACTATACATGAAGAGTAGGATTCCTAAGAGCAAGATGACATCAGCCTGGTTCGAGGTTTCAAGAAACGAATATGAACACCCTGCTGCGAACAACTAAGTCTATCATGGGGTACAGTTCTGTTGGGCACCAGCTGGATGGTGTAGCGATCTACTGTGTAGTCATGAATGAATATCAATCCAGCAAGAGAGACTGGGACAATACGATGGGGCAGATTTGAAGAATAACATTAATGCTATTGAATGGCGAACTAGGGTTTCGCCTATGCCACTTGCGAATAGCTTGCAGAGGACGTTCTTGATGACGAAGGCCAGAATGGAGCAAGGTATGGGTGACATGGGAGAAGCAGTTAATGTAAAGTTGCATTGAAAGTTGTGCTTCCTCATTGTTTCACTTTGCTTCTTCTTCACGCGTTTTGGTCCAAATTATGAGGCAGATCTTGGGCCGATTTGGTTGGTGCCCTTGCATTTAATACACGCTTGACTTTGTTTCAAATTCTTCTAGGGCCGACTTGTTATGTAACCAACTTATTGTAAACCCTAACTGGGTCGACGCATCTGACGCGTTTTATAAATATAGCATTTCGCCTCTTTTGTAAGGGTTAGAAAGTTGTTAGAAGAGCTAGAAGAGTTAGAGAGTAGTTAGATAGGTTAGAAGAAGGGTGAAGGAAGATTCATAAGGTAGAGAATGAAGGTTAGAAAAAGCGAGTTAGGGCTTTGAAGGAAGTTAGACATTTTTGCAGTTCAGTAGGAAGAGGAGGTGAAGTATCTTCTTGATTTTTCTTACCATAAATGGAGATAGTTTAAAGACATGGGTTTCTATACACTGGTGATCTTGCCAGATTTGTAAATGTTGCTTATCTGTTTCATTAACAATAGGAGCAGCCAGATTTAAATTTACTTTATATTGTGCTCTAGAATGGTATTCATTTTGGGTTAATCAGTTGATTTGAAAAGCTTTCAAGGAAATAAATTTTATCTTATGTTTTGTTTGAATGATAATTCACAATCTACTATTAAAGTTTTCACTGTGAATGAATGAAACTTTGTATCAATTACAAGTTAATTTTATTCTGCAGTTTTAGTTTAGGAATTCCTTGGAAGGCAACAAGTCTGATTAGTTGAATGAATCAACATTCTTTTCAATTTAAAAACCTTGATCTATATTTTTCTATTTCTTTAAAACCCTTGGTTAAAGTAGGTTTAGATAGATGTTTGATCTTGCAACAATCTAGAAGCTCAAAACTAGCAGGCCCCTTGAACATTACAACCATATTGACCACTTTGTGAAACAACAACATTGTGAACCAACATCAAAGACCTTTGGAGGTGATTAGTTTGATTAATGATTGTCTCTTTAAGGAGAGGTGAGATTCTTTTACTTTTATCTTACCTGCATGTTGTGGGTCAATTTGGCACGTCAACATAGAGGTGGAAGTAGACAAAATTGCATTAGTTCAAAGTGATCCTATTATATATACACGACAAGTGTAACGCCTTGCCATGAAACCCCAAAGGACAACACATCTAACTAACAATTATTACACAATTTTTTTTTAAAGTGAATCAACATAAAGTTCGTACTAACAATAACATAGAATGTAATCCACATGTACAATTACACTGACTCCTTTAGGGTATCAGACTGCATTATGAACATATCAATTATCCAAACTAAAGATACATCATAAAATAACTAACAACAAGAGTTCAAGTAAATCCACTACTAACAACAAGAGTTCAAGTAAATCCACTACATTATATATATATATATATATATATATTATGAACCAACCAACACTTTTACAACTACCCATATAAGGGGTAGATCATTACACTGTTTACAAGATTACATCAAACTTCCCTTATAACAACGGGAAGGATTCACCAATTACATAATGAGATACAACTGAATGAATATAATACATAGCATCAATATTATCTCCAAATCTGGTAAAGCTTTGGAGCCACTGCAAACGGTACAACTCCATGCATCACGAACTTCAACTAAGAACCCAATGGAGAACATAGCACGTTCCACCCAACCATGTGGAACCCTAAGGTCCACTCCTCGTGCTAGGAGATGACAATAAGATCTCACCACCAGAGCAGACAAGAAGACAACAATACGACATGACACAAAAGGAATAACATGACTCTAACATACAAATACTACAAACAACTCACAACAATGACACCGCTTCCAGAGGTTTGCAACAATAAAGTGAACACAAGACAAGGGAATGCTAGGTTGCTATAGGGAGGAGTGTCATCACATAGCTTGCTATGGGTTACCCTGGCATAACCTTCCTAGGCTACCAGACTCCCATTGTGGGTTACCCTGGCCACTTCTACTGGTCGTCGGACCCCCATACGAACTCATGCTTTTCAACATACCTTTTAGTCGGACCAAGCAGTTGATCTTGCCATTTCATGTCTTCCCACTCATCTCAAGCCTAAACAAGCACTTGAGCCATGAGTGAGGCGTTGTCTTGATTAATGTGAACTACCCAACCCCCTAATTTATTTTAGGTTATCACTGATTAAGAAACTCTCAATGAGTCACCCTGGACCTGCCACTTTGTGCACCGGACCCCCATTGAGAGCCACTCCCCCAACTAACAACTAGAAGACCCAAAAATATCCAACTGGGTAAAGCCATTTGCACAAAATCACAAATCACATGCACGTACACATAAAACAAGGCTTGAACCTTCTCACATAAAGTCTCCACAGTTAACAATTCCACAGTGCTAGGCCAAAACCCACATAATCATAAATCAAGTATAGAATTAAGTGTTCACAAAGAACCAACATGAAAATCCAATCATAAATTAAACTCTTTTCTCCAACCTCTGGAAGTCTAACAATAACAATTTGGCACAAAAGGCTCCCTCCATAAGACAATACCCAAAATCAGCTCAATATCAACCAACCATAATAATCAATAATAAAGAAAACAAACACAAACAAAACATCCATGGGAGACAATAATGCAATCACTCAAACAATACCCATAAATCAAACACAAAGTACAAAACAAATAATTAAACAACCATTTAATCCAATAATCAAGACACAATCAATCATTTAATCATGACCAAGAAGACATTTGCACCTTTGTAATTGGACTAGATAGTTTAACACTTACACATCTAAATTACACAAGTATATATATATATCACAATAAACCAATGTGACCGAGATATTATTATACACTACCACTCATTGAATAAGAGACTATGAGGAAAAAACATTTAAAAAGACTCACATTTATTTATTCAAAAATTTCCCTCGATTTCATAATTGTAAATAAAACAATTTCTTTTCCTTTCAATATAATTCTCTAATTTACTTATTTACATACCCAAATAATCATAAACAAAATTATTATTTTCCCAAACACCAAAGTACATAATCATATATATATATATATATATATGTATATATAT
>VDFB02047230.1:299709714-299789223 GCA_007258455.2 Sequoia sempervirens
TATATAATAAACATAGATTAATATAAAACAAATTTATATGAAAAACTAAGTCTACAGGGGAGGCTGTGAACCTCCCCATATGGGGAGGCCGCAGCCCTCCCACGATCACCATGGCGCACACAGAGGGAGTGGGGGTTGGGGTACAGCATCGCTGCCACTCCCCCAACCCAAATTATTTTTATTTATAAAATAAAATTTTATTTTATTTAAAATAACATAGCCAACAGTGACAGGTATAAATGTTTTTTTTTTAACAGACCATAAAATTTAACCTGATTCTTTTTAGGATTAAAATCTAGTTCTTTTTGTGTGTTTGTATTTCTCTAAGGGAATGGGGTTGTTATTTATTAGAAAATATGTATATATATATATATTTGCAAAATATGTTCTGGTTAAATATATACATACATATTTTCTAATTAAATATATTCATACATATTTTCTAATTTTTTAAATTTTTTTAGACTGCAGGAATCAAGTAGCACGACCCCATATAAAACTGCAGTGCCCCTGGTAAAAATTTTAACGTGACCGTCGGCGCTGGCTCGACACGCCCTCCGGTACCACGGGGATAGGAGAGACTAGACCTCATAACCAACCTCCTGCAACAAGAAAGATTTAGCCAACCAAGCTAGGGCCCCAACCCATACATATTTTCTAATTAAATATATACATACATATATATATATTTATCATATATACATACATATATATAATTAAATATATATGTATATATAATAATAATAATAAATAAAATAAAAATTAAACTATAAATAAACAAATTTAAAAAAAATAATTAAAATTAAAATTAAAAGCCTCCATTGAGGAGGCTGCGAACCTCCCATTTAGGGCGGTCGCAGCCTCCCCAATGGCCGCACGCAGCAACCAAGAGGTTGTTGTGCCAACAACCACTTGGTCTGTTGTACACAGCCCTTGCAAGCTATGCACAACAGTCCCTTGGCATGTTGTGTGCAGTCATTGCAGAGCTACCAATAGGGGGTAAAATGGGGTTTGGGTACAGACAATGTCGTCCCTCCCCCATTTCATTATTATTTTTATTTTTAAATAAAAAATAACATATTTATATAATATTTATTTTATATATATATATATATATTAAAACCAATATATAAATATATTTAATAGGTATTTATATATTTTACAGACTAGAACATATTTTTTTTATAAATATATATATATATTCTAATAAATATCAATCCCACTCTAAGAAAAATACAGACACACATATGTATATATATGTACATATTTTCTTTTAACACAGAATATCATTTTAAGGATAATCTCCATTTTGGGGCAAGAATCCAACTTCACAGACACAAATAAATAACTTTCTCCAAAAGTAAACACAAATTTTCTCTAGAAAGATATACGAATTTCTCCAACACAAACTATATAATCAGCAAAAGGATTGGGGAGAACAAATTAAAAACAAGGATTTGCATTCAACCAAACACAAAATTAAAACATTTCAAGCACTTTCTTTCTTTTTTTTAACAGTATAGTTTTTCCAAGAAATCACTCAAACAAACACAGATCTAAACACTACTTCCAATCACATGTAAAATAAATAATAATCAAAGAACCTGGAGTCCTACTCTGAACGGAGTGTCGTGCATGGCAAACTTCTTCTTCAATCTTTCAAATCAGCCCTTCATGAAATCTCCTCTCAGCAACTTTATCCAAATTTTTCCCTTGAAACTAAATTCTGTATAATTTTCTTACAGAGATAATTTTGCAAACAAGTTTCTTTACCAAGAAATAGAAGTTAAGAAAACTTCTCCTCTTTTTGAATTAATTAAAAAGAAACTTTTTTCATTTTCGAAAACTAGAAATCCATCCAAGAAGCAAGTTTCCCTTCTTTTTTTTTAATTTTCGAAAAGAACTAAACATGCATTCATCCTTTTCTTCATTTTTTTTGATTTTTTCTCCTTTTTAAATGACACCTTTTGTTTTTATTTTTGTTTGATTTTAAAGCTCATCATTATCACACTAAAGTAATTAAAAATCACTTTATTTAATATTTATCCACAACTTGATAAAAGTCATTAAATTATATTATGTCATTTTACAAATAACAATTTATAATTATAACAATATTACTTATTAAATTTATTAATTTATATCCTTTTAATTAAATAAACAACATTTAATTTAACATTTTTAAAACTTAATAAATTTAAATTTAATAATTAACTTAACCACATTTACTATTATGGCTGAAAGTCTTGGAAGAAATTTGAAAAGGTTGATAGATCAAAGATCCCTTGTTGGTCTTAAACTGTCCTCTAACAATTTGATTTGTTCTCACCAACAGTTTGTTGATGATACCATGCTCTTAGGCAAATCTACTTTTACAGAGGGAAAGACTTTGAAATCTCTGTTGGATGCTTATATGAGGGCATCTGGATAGTTGATTAATAAACAGAAAAGCTCTCTCTTCTTCTTTAATACCCCTGAACACAGACTCAATAAAATTGCCAGAATCCTTGTTGCAAGGTGAAGTCTTTACCAACCACCTATCTTGGTTTACCTCTAAGCCTTAAACCCCCGGAGTCCTTTTGGATTTCATTGGTTGAGAGGTTTAGTAAGAAGCTAGCTGGATGGAAAGGAGCTTTGCTAAGTCAAGCGGGTAAATTACAACTCCTCAAAGCTACTCTTCAGAATCTGTCAATATATGCTTTAAGCCTCTTTAAAATCCCTGCCAAGTATGCAGATGCCATTGAGAATAACAGATTTCCTGACTAGCAAATATTTGGAGAATAACAGATATCTTATAATTAAGATGGACTCCCACCTTCTACCCAGAGGTTCAACATGCTGGAATAATTTGATTACTGGAAGAAAATTTGTTGATACTGGTGTGGGTTGGCAAGTCAGGAGTGGAAACCAAACTAGATTCTAGGAGGACAGATGGTTGTTTAATGAGCCCCTTATCAAAATTGAACCTTTTTGTGGGTGGGCTGATATTTGCAAAGCTCTACTTGGTCTGTATGTTAAAGATTATTGGTTGAATGGAAAATGGGTGGAACTATGTCTTGTTAGTCAGGATCTTGCTCCTATTCATTCATCCTTGATGGCTGTCAGACTTAGCTAGGATCAGTCGGAAGATCATCTTGTTTGGATTGATGAACCATCGGACAATTATTCCATTTCGTCAGCTTTTTCCAGGCTATCTTCTGTCCAGGTTCCTCCTCCCTTCTGGTCAAAGGCTTGGTTCAAACCTCGATTCCTAAAGTCAACATCTTCTTTTGGATCCTTCTTCAAAATAAAGTGCTCATGATTGATAATCTTTGCAAGCGTGGCTTTCAAATACCCAATAGATGTTATCTTTGCAAGATGGAAGTTGAGTTAGTTTCTCATTTGTTTCTTCATTGTCCTTTTGTTGTCTCGATTTGGGAAAAATTCCTCTGTTACTGGCAATTATCTTGGGTTTTCCCCTTGTCTATCAAAGACTTCTTTATACAATGGAAAGCCCTGACACACAATCCTACTCTTGTGAAATTGTGGAATTTTTCTTTCCCTCATATTGCTTGGGGTCTATGGAAGGAACGAAATAACAGAATTTACAGAGATAAAGAATCTTTAGTGGCCATTGTGTTTGATAAAATAATTAGATTATTGAAAGAAAATCTCAATACTATCCCCCAAATGATTGGTAATACTGAGAAAGTGGCTTGTTCGTCCTATGATCTCATGGTAGCCAAGGAATGGAACATTAATCTTGATATTTCCTATGTCCCTAAACATGCTAAGAAGGATAGGGAGGGTGTCTATTGGATTTTTCTGCCTAATGGTTGGATCAAAGCCAACTTTGATGGGCCGGCAAAAGGTAATCCTCGGGCAGCGGGTTGCAGCGGAGTCATAAGGGATTCTTTTGGCAATTTCCCCGATGCGACTGCCACTCCCCTTGGTTCTCAAACCAATCACCTTGTTGAGGCTACTAGAGCTTTTCATGTTATAAATTTGGCTCATAGTCTGAATTTTAAAAACCTCTGGCTTGAAGGGGACTCTAAAAATATTATTGAAAGTCTTTTAGGTAGGTCCCCCCCCCTCGTGGACTATAAAGTCTTGGATTGATGATGCTATTTCGACTCTAGCTAAGTTTGATAATATAAAGATTTCACATGCTTATAGAGAAGCCAATGTTGTGGTGGACTTTTTTGTGAATGAAGGGGTTAAAAGTAAAGGATAGTGCACTTGGCTAAATACTAGTGATTTAGGTGCTAATGTTCATGCCTTATTGAACTATGATGCTTCACATGGGCAAGATACGTGTCATTTCATTAATGATGATAGAACGGGGAAAATACATCACAATCATTAGATTGCATGGGGCCGAGCCAAATTACTTATCCGGTAAGTTTGCTTGGCATGCTTTGTGGGCTCACTGGTTTGGCGGGACCTTTTCGAGTCAAGATTTCACCTCTGTCTGCTTTACTGTGCTTGTCAATATGGGAGGAGATAGAAAAAGAGTTGAGCCGGACAGCTTTGAGATGCATACTAGAAACACTAAAGCATGGAGTAAAGTCAAAAGCAGGGGTTTACTTCCTTTTCTGGAAAAACTTCATGGGTCTAATCAGGAAGCTACAGAGCATTTTGAGAGGAATTGGGAAAATGGGGAATTAACCCTTTTTGGTAGGAAAGTTCAGCTCAATGAAAACCTTATAGCTGAAGTGACTGGCATGTCCACTAAAGGACACAAATTTTTTTGGGACAAGTTTTTCTCTAATGAAGCTGTGGTTAGATTTCCGAAGAAAGATAAGGAAAGATTGAAACTGGTGAAAATTTCTAACAGTTTCTTTGAGGTCGACACCATTAAAGCTCTCTGGAGAAAAGTTATTGCATCATCATGGAGTACATTACTCTAGATGGTCATTTCACTAGGGCTTACAGCTATCACTTTGCTTTGCTCAACCATTTTCGCTACAAGGTCAGGGTTTCTCTTCCCCACTATCTTCTCTATTCTTTAAGAAAAAGTTTGGATGACCATAAGAAAAACCCAAGAAGATATCTTATTTTGCATATTGGTTTGATTAGGTTAATTGTTGAACACTTTCAAAATATGTCGGCCCCTGCTAAGTTGGTTGTTTCCCCAAAATTTGAGGAGGATGATACTAAACCTAGTTGTTCGGGAATTTGCCCAATTTGAGCCCGGTGAGGATTGTCCTGAGTCCACCCCCTGTTCAGACTGGTAAGAAAACTCAAAACCATAATCCCCTCCATCTATTTAGCATGTTGTTTTTGGTCAAGGGAACATCCTTCTTGATTCTATCCATCTCCACCGTTCATCCCTCATGTTTGAATTTGGATTGTTGATCGTTGCCACATCACAAGATGCTTGGAAAATCCTATAAATACAACCCTTTGCTATAGTATTTTGCGTCTCACATTTGAGTAGAGTTATTATGCAGGAATAGTTTTGGAGCATTGGAGCATTTGGAGTTTAGAGTTAGCATTGTTTAGCATTTTAACAAGTTTGCATTGTAGCAACATGTTAACTTAGAATCATGCTTTACTTTATAGTTGCATTTTAAATCATGTTTTGCTTTTATAGTTGTATTTTTTTTGGTACGTAAATATTGTATTTGTATTGATATTGGAAAAGATTTTACATTCAGCATTCTACTAAAGCTTGCCCTGTTTCTAAGCCTGGAAGCTCTACTTTCATAAACCTTGTCTCTTATTCTGAAGACTCTCCTAATTCTGAGGATTATGGTGTTAACAAGAATTCATCCTCTGTTGTCCCGTCGTTGAATAGAGTTGTTAGAATTGATTCCCCTGGAGCCTTCGACCCTGCCAAAAATTGCTTCAATCATGATAGGGAACCCTCTGCTGACTTCCTGGGCATAGCTAGGAATAATGTGACGGACCATTTCAGAATGTCGAAATGGGTCTTCCATGAAATCAATGATTTGAAAATAAAAAATTGGGCCCTCCAAAGTAAATTGGAGGAAATGAGAGATAAGGTTTCGGTGTTAAGCAAGAGGGATGAAGAGCGTAAAGATCACAGTGCCAGTAAAGAGATCCAGGACAGTGTGGGCAAGGACAAAAGGATTGAAATAGATTTGGAAAAAATGAAACATACTATGAAGATAATTGCAGAGCAGAACAATAGGATGGCAAGACACAATGCCATTATTATCAATGCGATGACTAAAAAATTGGACAAAGCTCAACAGGGGTCCTTGGTGGTTGACTTGGAAGAGGTGAAAGATAAAAATCAGGAAGAGGACATTGGGATATCAAAGAGAACCAGGGCGAATTTTAAAAGGAAGGCACCCCCAACACTGTAGATGATTCAAACATTCAAGAAGGGTGTTCAGGACATGCAGGACCTGGAGGGTGAGACTGAGTCTATTTTGAAGACTCTGGGTTAGGTGCTGCTGGTTTTTTGGCTTGTGTACCGGCAGGTTTTTTGATTGACCTTCCTAGTCTTTTGTGGTTGGCTACTGCGTTTTCTAGTTTTGTCCTTTTTTGCAGCCTATTTTTTCTGCTGGACTCTTTTGTCCTCTTTCTTTTGTTGTAAACTTGGTGGTTTTGGGTCCCTGTAAAACCCTTTTTTCCTTTATCATAAACATTATTAATCTACCAAGAAATGTCAAACATAAACATTAATTAAATGACACATAAAACAAAGATTAAAATCAATGAATAACACAATACCATGCAGAACAAAGACGGGATCGTGGACGACACTGTTACACACAACAATGGAGGTGACGAACTTGGGATGGGGACACTTCCTTATAAACTCCCTTTCAACTTCATGCCCGTTGGGTTTATGGGACACGCTCAGACCTATCATGCAAGTGGAGTCGGTGTCCAGTACCTGCATCCTACTTGAAACCAACGTCAAGTAGCATATAAATCTCTAATATAGACATACCATGAAAGGAAGTCGTGGGGTAGCAAGGCACTCGCAAGCGAGTGATGCTACTCCGTCCTTTCACCAAAACCCACTAGAATACACATCATAATCCATATCCATCACAACATGAAACCATAACATCACCACAAAATATGAATGAAAAAAATAACATCTCCAAATAGTATGATCACCACATATCATCACATAAGAACGATTACATATCCAGATAGTACAAACACCACAAATCATGTATCATAAATCAACATAAGCAATATCATATGCATCAAACCAAACTAAACTATAAATCCACACAATTCAAACCGGTGAAATAATCACCATCACAGTCTCAAGTACACAACTGAACATAAAGAGTATCTAAAAAGTATCAGCAACACGAGGGGTATTACAACAAATCAACACAAACACTAATGAAACGTATTATATTAGAGATTTAATCAATAAAACTTAATCAAATTGAAACAAGATTAAATTCCTAAAATGTTTCATTGTTCTCTATTCTCAAGGATTTATTAAACCATATTGGCTCTTAGATTTTGTATATGCACTATGGTTGTTAAAATGACAACTTGAGAAACAAGATGCTATTCAAAATGAAAGAAATCTAAGTGATGAAAGCCATGATGCTATGATAATGGAGATATTGACAAATGGATAATGTTGTTAAATTATGTGATACAAATGCTTGTGATAAGAAGCTAAAATTATTTTGCATATGCTCAAATGACCATTGATATGATGAACTAAAATACAACTATAAAAGCAAAACATGATTTAAAATGCAACTATAAAGCAAAACATGATTCTAAGTTAACATGATGCTACAATGAAAACTTGTTAAAATGCTAAACAATGCTAACTCTAAACTCCAAATGCTCTAATTCTCCAAAACTATTCCTGCATAATAACTCTACTCAAATGTGGGATGCAAAATACTATAGTAAAGGGTTGTATTTATAGGATTTTCCAAGTATCTTGTGATGTGGCAACGATCGATGATCCAGATCCAAACATGAGGGATGAACGGTGGAGATGAATAGAATAAGAAGGATGTTCCCTTGACCAAAGACAACATGCCAAATAAATGAAGGAATTAAGTGTGAGAAAAAGACCATGTGTTCAAAGTTTGTTGAAGATAAATTCAGAATTATTTAATTTCATGTGACCTTGGTGAGCTGGCATGAAAAGTTGTAGACATGTGCTTGACTTCCAAATTTGGGATTAGTCAAAATTAATTAAATAAAACAAACTATAGAAATTTGTTTGTTTAATTAAAATAGAGGAATGTGATTTTAGATTTGGAGAATTAGAAGATATGAACTATATAAATAAATTGAAAATTTATTTATAAGTAGATGAAATATTAATTAAATAACTAGTATTTAATTAATTAAATGTCTTGACCGATTTTAGGTGTATACAAGTAGCATATTAAGCCCATTGTGATGAGGCAATGGAACACTATGAACACCCTACTTCATCTGGAAACCTTTGTTCAAAATCTCATATGGAATGCACCAAAGGCTAGAAAGCTACCTCCTTGTGATAATGAAGAGGTGAAAGAAGAGTTCATGAAATAGAAATATGTATTCAAGTGAGGAGTCAACTTTACTTCACACACAATGGCTTGCCTTTGCTAATCTATGTGGTCCAATATTCACCAAACTAGAGTGTTATGCCTTGCATAACCACCCCATTTTAAATTTGATTAAAATGGGACCCTCTTTTGCTTTCACTCTGTGTTTTTTCCCCTTCGATTTTGAGGTTTTGGCCTTGGCATGTGCTTAATATGTTTATCTTGCTTGCCCAAGCCCAAGTTGAATATTGAAAATCTTATGTTTTGGGCTAAGTTCGTGTTTTTACCCTAGTTCAGGATTTTTTGGTCTGGTCGGATTTTTCCGGATTTCTTTCAAACTTCGGTTTCAATGTTGTTGTTCGTTTTTTAGCCGTTCGGGATTTTATGCCCCATCCGGATTTTCCATTGCACTCGAAGTCGGCTCGACTTGTTTTATGTTGCAATTTGGAGATTTCTGGCCTTCGCGGAATTCTGCTTGGGTTGGATTTTTTTGGATTTCTGTCTGGCCGTCGGTTTTTCGAGTTTGGTCATTTTTTGGAGCTTTTTGCCATTTTTCTTTATCATTTGCATTCTCCTGAGTTGAGATGTTCAATCTTGTTGTGCTTTAAAACGTTATGGTCTTGCTTGGAGTTCGAATTCTTGTGTTTGGGAATTTCATGGCTTGCCCTGTGCATTCATGGTTAAAATCTAAGGTTTCATGCCTAGGGCGTTGCCATTTCATCTTGATCTACTTTCGATTGAGCCTAGGATTCAAAGAAGATCTGTAGGAGGCTCATGTTAAGCGATTTTTCGTGCTCAGGGTTCTCAGGTTTGTGACCTTCGGTCAATTTGAGTGAATTCGTGTTGAATTGCTGCTTTTCGGGTTTCTGTCGACCTCGGGATTGTCTGCCCCAGTCGGATTTTCCCAATTTTTTTGGATTCCTTCAGTTTCCCGAAAATGTGTTGGTGTTCAAAGTTTTGTGCTCTTCGCGGAATTCCGGTCAAGCCGGATTTTTTTGGATTTTCTACCAAGCTTCGAGTGACTTGAGATTGTTGACACAGAAATGATTCTAATGATAAAGTCTTATGTTTCCATGCTTGTTTTGATGAATTTCACAATGTTGTATGCATTCATTCTTCATTCAAATGATCTATTGGTATCCGTTCTAGCTGGATTTTCCTGGTTTCCTTCAATTTTCCAAAGTGCAGAGTTTTGTGTCATCCATGAAATTTTGGTCTAACTGGACTTTTCTGAATTCTCTGCTATGCTCTGTGGAATTTAAGAAATTGGATAAAATTGATGAATCTAATGATGAATGCTTAAACATATCTTTCTTTAGCTTGTTGAATTTCACTATTGTATAATGCTTGTGTTCATTTTGACGATCCATTGTTGATGCTTAATGAATAATTTAATGGTTTTATCATAATTTTAAGTTAACACTTGGATGAAAATGTTGTCAACATTTGGATTCTCACACTGGTGTTTGGTGAATGCAGGCTGAGTCTAGCAAGGCAACAGTTGGAAAGGCTTAGAAGGGCACAAAGGGATCACCCATCTCTGAAACAGGAAAAAGGAATGAAACTGTACGTGAAGAGTAGGATTCCTAAGAGCAAGATGACATCAGCCTAGTTCGAGGTTTCAAGAAATGAATATGAACACCCTGCTGCGAACAACTAAGGCTATCATGGGGTACAGTTCTGCTGGGCACCAGCTAGATGGTGCAGTGATCTACTGTGTAGTCATGAATGAATATCAATCAAGCAAGAGAGACTGGGACAATACGATGGGGCAGATTTGAAGAATAACATTAATGCTATTGAATGGCGAACTAGGGTTTCACCTATGTCACTTGTGAATAGCTTACAGAGGATGTTCTTGATGACGAAGGCCAAAATGGAGCAAGGTATGGGCGACATGGGAGAAGCAGTTAATGTAAAGTTGCATTGAAAGTTGTGCTTCCTCATTGTTTCGCTTTGCTTCTTCTTCACGCATTTTGGTCTGAATTATGAGGCAGATCCTGGGCCGATCTGGTCGGTGCCCTTGCATTTAATACACGTTTGACTTTGTTTCAAATTCTTCTAGGGCCGACTTGTTATGTAACCAACTTATTGTAAACCCTAACTGGGTCGACGCATCTGACGCGTTTTATAAATATAGCATTTCGCCTCTTTTGTAAGGGTTAGAAAGTTGTTAGAAGAGCTAGAAGAGTTACAGAGTAGTTAGATAGGTTAGAAGAAGGGTGAAGGAGGATTCAAAAGGTAGAGAACAAAAGTTAGAAAAAGCGAGTTAGGGCTTTGAAGGAAGTTAGACGTTTTTGCAGTTCAGTAGGAAGAGGAGGTGATGTATCTTCTTGATTTTTCTTAGCATAAATGGAGATAGTTTAAAGACATGGGTTTCTATACACTGGTGATCTTGCCAGATTTGTAAATGTTGCTTATCTGTTTCATTAACAGTAGGAGCAGCTAGATTTAAACTTACTTTATATTGTGCTCTAGAATGGTATTCATTTTGGGTTAATCAGTTGATTTGAAAAGCTTTCAAGGAAAGAAATTTTATCTTATGTTTTGTTTGAATGATAATTCACAATCTACTATTAAAGTTTGCACTGTGAATGAATGAAACTTTGTATCAATTACAAGTTAATTTTACTCTACAGTTTTAGTTTAGGAATTCCTTGGAAGGAAACAAGTCTAATTAGTTGAATGAATCAACATTCTTTTCAATTTAAAAACCTTGATCTATATTTTTCTATTTCGTTAAAACCCCTGGTTAAAGTAGGTTTAGATAGATGTTTGATCTTGCAACAATCTAGAAGCTCAAAACCATCAGGCCCCTTGAACATTACAACCATATTGACCACTTCATGAAACAGCAACGTTGTGAACCAACATCAAAGACCTTGGGAGGTGATTAGTTTGATTACTGATTGTCTCTTTAAGGAGAGGTGAGATTCTTTTACTTTTATCTTACCTGCATGTTGTGGGTCAATTTGGCATGTCAACATAGAGGTGGAAGTAGACAGAATTGTATTAGTTCAAAGTGATCCTATTATATATACATGACAAGTGTAACGCCTTGCCATGAAACCCCAAAGGACAACACATCTAACTAACAATTATTACACAATTTTTTTGTAAAGTGAATCAACATAAAGTTCATACTAACAATAACATAGAATGTAATCCACATGTACAATTACACTGACTATGTCCTTTAGGGTATCAAACTGCATTATGAACATATCAATTATCCAAACTAAAGATACATTGTAAAATAACTAACAAGAGTTCAAGTAAATCCACTACATTATATATATATATGTATATATATATATATGTATATATATATATATATATATATTATGAACCAACCAACACTTTTACAACTACCCATATAAGGGGTAGATCATTACACTGTTTACAAGATTACATCAAACTTCCCTTATAACAACGGGAAGGATTCACCAATTACATAATGAGATACAACTAAATGAATATAATACATAGCATCAATATTATCTCCAAATCTGGTAAAGCTTTGGAGCCACTGCAAACGGTACAACTCCATGCATCACAAACTTCAACTAGGAACCCAATGGAGAACATAGCATGTTCCACCTAACCATGTGGAACCCTAAGGTCCACTCCTTGTGCTAGGAGATGACAATAAGATCTCACCACCAGAGCAGACAAGAAGACAATAGTACGACATGACACAAAAGGGCTAACATGACTCTAACATACAAATACCACAAACAACTCACAACAATGACACCGCTTCCAGAGGTACACAACAATAAAGTGAACACAAGACAAGGGAATGCTAGGTTGCTATAGGGAAGAGTGTCATCACATAGCTTGCTATGGGTTACCCTGGCATAACCTTCCTAGGCTACCAGACTCCCATTGTGGGTTACCCTAGCCAATTCTACTGGTCGTCGAATCCCCATACGAACTCATGCTTTTCAACATACCTTTTAGTCGGACCAAGCAGTTGATCTTGCCATTCTATGTCTTCCCACTCATCTCAAGCCTAAACAAGCACTTGAGCCATGAGTGAGGCGTTGTCTTGATTAATGTGAACTACCCAACCCCCTAATTTATTTTAGGTTATCACTGATTAAGAAACTCTCAATGAGTCACCCTAGACCTGCCACTTTGTGCACCGGACCCCCATTGAGAGCCACTCCCCCAACTAACAACTAGAAGACCCAAAAATATCCAACTGGGTAAAGCCATTTGCACAAAATCACAAATCACATGCACGTACACATAAAACAAGGCTTGAACCTTCTCACATAAAGTCTCCACAGTTAACAATTCCACAGTGCTAGGCCAAAACCCACATAATCATAAATCAAGTATAGAATTAAGTGTTCACAAAGAACCAACATGAAAATCCAATCATAAATTAAACTCTTTTCTCCAACCTCTGGAAGTCTAACAATAACAATTTGGCACAAAAGGCTCCCTCCATAAGACAATACCCAAAATCAGCTCAATATCAACCAACCATAATAATCAATAATAAAGAAAACAAACACAAACAAAACATCCATGGGAGACAATAATGCAATCACTCAAACAATACCCATAAATCAAACACAAAGTACAAAACAAATAATTAAACAACCATTTAATCCAATAATCAAGACACAATCAATCATTTAGTCATGACCAAGAAGACATTTGCACCTCTGTAATTGGACTAGATAGTTTAACACTTACACATCTAAATTACACAAGTATATATATATATCACAATAAACCAATGTGACCGAGATATTATTATACACTACCACTCATTGAATAAGAGACTATGAGGAAAAAACATTTAAAAAGACTCACATTTATTTATTCAAAAATTTCCCTCGATTTCATAATTGTAAATAAAACAATTTCTTTTCCTTTCAATATAATTCTCTAATTTACTTATTTACATACCCATATAATCATAAACAAAATTATTATTTTCCCAAACACCAAAGTACATATACATATATATGTGTGTAAATATTTGTCTTATGTATGTGTGTATGTATACACATACATACATATATATATGTATGTATATATATATATACATATGCATATGCATATATATACATATATATTTATATATATACATATATATATATATATACTGGCATTAGTTATATATATATACATATATATATATACATATAATTTATATATACATATAATTTATATTTATACATATAATACTACCAATAAAATGAAAACATAATATATAACTAATTCCAGTCGATATTTACATAATCGATGAGAAGAATCACAAGGGAAAATCAAACGTATCAAACTGAAAACATAACATTCATTAATCAACACATAGCCTATACACTATGATCGCTACAAAAGCAGCAAGCATGCGGCCTTGACTAGGCATTGGAGCTGTAGACAATAGGACCTCAAGGAACCCCCATTGCATGGCAATGAGATATCAGGAGGCAGGCTAAATTTATCATACATAGAATGCAAATGAGAGGTAAAGGCTTGAGAAACATAAGATCAATGTGTGTAAACGAGGTAAAGGTTACAGATCGAAGACATTACAATAGCCTACAAGGAAAATACTAATATGTCCAATCATCGAATAATTTGTATAATCCATATTCAACGAAACCAATCGTCATCTATCATATGTACTTCGCAAGTCAAGGATATTGTAAATCAAGGCGTCTAATGCCATAACTATTGATCTAGATTTATTTGAGTGAAGGAAAGAAATTAAGAGGTTTAAAACAAAGCACATGTAAAAGTGTAACATTCTAAGTAATTAAGCAAAGATACACTACAACAAATCCCTGTGATTAGCTCCCTTTTTTGCTTCCACCCACTGTTTTAGTGTATTTTTATCCATTTTTTTGAAAAGTTTGACACTATTTATCGAGATGACGCCATTTTTGCCATTTTTTGTGCCGATCAGAACAAGTAGGCGCTAAATTAGGTGCTAATTATCACCTACTTTAGTGCCAGATTTAGTGCCAGATTTAGCACTAGATTTAGAGTCAAGTTTAGAGTCGGGTTTAGTGTTAGGTTTAGCGCCGGGTTTAGTGTCGATTTTAGCGTCGGGTGCCCCGGGTTTAGCATCAGATTTAGCTCCAAGTTTAGCAACAGATTTAGCACTGGATTTAGCACCAGATTTAGTGTTGGGTTAGCGCCTAATTGTTCTGATCTAGCAAGGATTAAGGGTTAAGGGATTAGGGGTGTTAGAACAAAAAAATCTTCCCCAATATTCACTAGCCTTCAATTGCTTGCCTACATTTCACTTGCATCAAAAGATCCCTCAACCCTCAACCCTCAACCTTAAACCCTAAACCCTCAACCCCTATACCCTCTACCCTATACATTGGACCCTCAACCCTAATCCTCCAACCATATACCCTCAAACCTATACCCTAAACACTCTACGGTCAACCCTTAACCATCAACCCTAAACCCTTAAACCCTAAACCCTAAACCCTTAAAATTTCTACCCTCTACCCTCAACCCTCAACCCTCAACCCTTAAACTCTTAAACCCAAGTAAACTCTCTACCCTAATCCCTCCAACCCTCAGCCTTGTCCCTCAGCCTTAAACCATCCCAGCCACCACTCTAGGTGCCCACCCACCCTCAGCCCTTAACCCTTAAACCCTAATCCATCCTTCCCTATACCCTCTACCTATACATTTGGACCCTTAGCCCTAATCCCCTTCAGCCAAATGCCCTCAGAGCCTACTTACCCCTAAACCACCTCCAACCCCTTAACCATCAACCCTAAACCCTTAAACCCTAAATCCTAAACCTTTAAACCTTCTACCCTCTACCCTCAACCCTAATCCTTTAACCTTATACCCTCAACCCAATACCCTAAACCATCAACCCTATAGGTCCTTTACTCTATACCCTCAATTCTCAACCCTCTACCCTATACATTGGATCCTCAACCCTCATATATCTATGTCCCTCCCTCCTCTTCGCTTCTTCTCTCTATCTCACTTCTCCCTCCATCTCTCGCTCCATCCATCCCTCCCTCTCTACCCTAATCCCTCAACCCTAAACCATCAACCCTTAAACCCTTAAACACTCAACCCTAAACCCTACACCCTCAACCCTCAGCCCTTAAACCCTAAAACCTTAAACTAGCCTCTACCCTCAACCCTCTACCCAATACCATCTCCCCTCAACCCTCAACCCTCTTCCCTCAATTCTCAACCCTTAAACCCTAATCCTTCAACCCATATACCCTTTGTACCCTATACATTGGACCCTCAACCCTAATCCTTCAACAATATACCCTCAAACCTATACCCTAAACACTCTACCCTCGACTATTAACCATCAACCCTAAACCCTTAAACCTTATACCCTCTACCCTCAACCCTAATCCCTCAACCCTATACCCTCAACCCAATACCCTAAACCATTAACCCTATAGGTCCTCAACTCTATACCCTCAATTCTCAACCCTCTACCCTATACATTGGATCCTCGACATTCATATATCTTTGTCCCTCCCTCCTCTTCTAGTCTCCTCTCTATCTCACTTCTCCCTCCATCTCTCGCTCCATCCATCCCTCCCTCTCTACCCTAATCCCTCAACCCTAAACCATCAACCCTTAAACCCTAATACCTCAAGCCCTATACCCTCTACCCTATACATTGGACCTGTTAGCTCCCAAAAACGCAGGTAAAGGGTACCTCAAGAGGCTACCAATCTCTTGATACATTTTAGGGTAACAAACAAGGTTTAAATACTTAAACCTTCTACTCTTTAGGTGTTGCTAGACCTAGGTGGGTGTACCTATATGAATTGGGAATACTTGAATTTTGATCTTCTCTCTTACAGTGATTTGTCCACGATGGCAGATGGAAGTGGACAAATGAAATCAAATTTGCTATAAATTGTATACCAATATTCAAGACTAAATCCTAATATGCTCAGTTAACAGATGTAAAGAAAAATGAATGAATCTTAATGGTGAAAATGCAGAGACTAGTGCCTTATTGGGTATGCGGAGTCAAGAGAAATCTGAAACAAGTACTTCGTTCTGGCAGACATTCAAGTTGTTTAGCATTTGATTTAGTTTATAACTTGTATAAACATGCAAGGTTATGATTACCGAGTTCTTCTTAGTGATCCAATTGACATTCTCTAATTACTATGATCAATTTAAAGGGTTTAATCTTTACTGGAAAGAACCAATCAATTAACCATACAGATGCAGCAAATGTGCACTGACAAACTGGATATAAACTTGTTACACCAATTTAAATAACCAAAAAACACCACACTGGAGACAACTTCAATAATACTTTAAACGAACACCATAAACAACTAATACGAGAAACAGTTGCACCATATTATTAGATTTCAATTGATATCTCCATGATTTGAAACATGCAGCATAGTCTCATATTGGCAAAACATTGTATTATGTTGTATATTTTCTATCCACTATCCTATTCTACTTATCGCCTCTTTCCATTTCATTTCCAAAACGGATATTTATACATTGAGAATACGAAAGGACGCGTCCTTTCGAAAATCGAAATGTCACATGTTTACAAAACAAAAAGATTAGAGGATAATTAAGCTCTATTTAGCCACAAGTGAGTTTTAGCAAGATGATCCAAATAATCCCGGCACTCGTATGTATCCGCATCTCCAACCACGTTCCGGATCGTGATCTCCATCTTCATCATCTTCTCATTCTGTTCGCTCACTTCATCTAACGTTGTATCCTCCACGGAAGCTGTCCTCATGACTTCAATTAGCAATGACTCACTCTCATTCTTCCATCTGGTAGCTTCTTTCAGTTCCCCTTTGTCATCAGAGAATGCAATCAATGTTTTCTTGGCAGCATTATCAAACCCCATTCGTTCCCTTGCAACTCATTGTAGAAGTTTCGATGTCGATTTATAATATGATTTGTAGCTTCAATTGTTGCACTGTTAGAAGCATCTCTTTGATCTATTTCATGAAACTTCTCCATAATCCGTCCATCCATCCTTTCATGCTCCTTTAATGTAGCAAGAGTATGTGAATGTTTGCCCCAAAGTTTATTCAACCAAGGTGTTAAACTATCCTTCCTTTTCTTGATTATTGCAACAATTGCATCATGCTTTCCTTGGGAATAAGCACTTGATCCAACCCAATGATCCTTTGTCTGAGAGCTTTCTCCTTGAGTGAGCATCTTGGTTGGCCCCATTGAAATGCCTACCAAATCTTTTAATCTGTCATTTTCTCTCAACATTCTTTCATTATTTGCTTTGTACATCTCCCTTTCCTTTATCAACATCTGAATTTGGGCATTGTTCAGCTTTGCAATATTTACTCCAATTTTTGCAGTAGCTACAGGATCAACCTCTCCAACCTTTAGGTTCATGACATGGCCAAATGCCTTTTCTGTATCAATCACTACTGATTTCCTGCGAAGTGGGTATAAGGCCCAAATCATCAATGACCCTTCATCAGTATTGTACTTTGATCTAGCATACACCTCTATTACACTTTCTTTGTCAAGCTTATGTGTAGCATTGTTGTCCCTCAAAAAACTATCAAAAACAAGGGTTGAATTGAGATCTAGCCCGGGAAAGATCATGACACTAGCATTTTGCAACATTTTCCTCCCCTTTTCAGGGGTCATATTTGTCATTTCATCATCCACACATTTCCTCAATTCGTTCAACAATTGTTCTTCATTTCCTGTAGTGACATCATCAACCTTTTCTCTTATTTCCTTCCCCTTCTGTTTATACAAAAATGCTTTGAATTATGGGGATTTTATGAACTCATCATCTGAAACAAATGATCTATACTCAATATGCCTTGCATCTGCATCACCACTTTCAACACTCAGTTCTCTAGTTGGACAAACATATTGCTGAGTTCTCAATCTGGATACCTTTTTTGGTTGGCTTTGTGGCACATTATCTTGTGGTGTCTCTTCCCCTGAAGACAATTGCTTTCCATCATGCAGCCCTTGGTTATATCTTTCAACCACCATTTCAGCTTCATCTTCCTCCAAATTCTGAATCATATCATCAAAGGGATAGGGCACATGTTGATACTTTCCAAAGTTTATCTTCTCTTTGGCAGAATTGATATACCCTTCTGGGTCAAAACTCTTCCTGGGTGGTCCTCTCTTCATATTGTACTTAAGCAATTTGTCAAGGATCAAATTGTATCCTTCCTTGTCCAACACAGTGAAATCACCAAAGCACAATGAGCTAGGCATAAAAGCCTGCTTCCCAAAAGAGCTGAAATTCATTACACTGCAATAATCCATCTGTCTGACAATCTCCAGATATGCAATCCTATTTGGGACTGTTTTTGGCAGAATGAAAGGGGCATCTTCAAACCCATAAACTCTGATCATTATAGCTCCTAAACAATACCAATCTCCCCAATTATGATCAATTGGCCCATTGAAATATTTTGGCCGAAGAAATCTCTTTATCTCATCAGATAATGAATAATTACAGGGATAATTATACAATTTGTACAATGTTTTCACAAAATATTCCTCAAAATGAATGAAACTAGCATTAGCAAACCTGCTATCGCAAATAGCAGTCCACAATTGAACAGGTAATGCTTCACCATCTTTACCAAGCTGAGAAATTCTCATTTCTGGAGGCCATACTCCCAACTCCTATCCAAAATATAGTACCAGATGCATCAACAATGAATAATGCCTAAGATAAAAAGTAGATGATCCACCTTTTATAGCCATCAGTCCTGAATCAAGCCCCCTAGAAATGTACGAGGCATAGTCAAATGGCCGAGAATTATGATACTGAATATCTGTTGTGATAATCATGGGTACAATTGACATGTATTCTAGGGAATCCATTCCCAATACTTGGCATACTGAGAAGTAGGTGTATTTCATATAAGGCTCAAACAGGTCCATGTGATAAGGAGGTCCCTCATTATCCTATAGAGGATCTGGCTTGCTACCTTGTTTAACTTTGTGAATTGGCAACCTCCAACCCTTATAGATTGTATCCATCCTCGAGAATTCCTTCTCCAATTCCTCATGTATGATCTCCTCATTGCAAAACCCTTCTAAATTGAAAACCTGCCCAATTGCCTCTTTTGACAGATGTATTTGTGGCTTTCCAAATGGGTCACAGATAGCTTTATGCTTCAAGTCATAGTGATCAGCCAACAATTTTACTAATTCAGCATTCACAAATATGTTAGGGCACACCAGTTTTCCTACATTCAGCTTCCACGAGTTACAAACTGGTTCAAAACGGCTCCTTCTATGATAATGGAAATTGAACAATTCGTACCCCCTTATGGCAGTCCAGACGTCTCCTATGAATTTGCATTTGTCATCTAGTTTATCAACTTTTTCTCTAAGTTGTGCAAACCTTCTGGCTCTAGGCCCTGAACCAGGCAACTGATCAATGAGGTCCTAATTTACTCTTCGTTCAATGCCCTCATGTTTTGTATCAATTTTCTATTTCTTCCCTTTCGATTGACTACTTTCACCCTGTTTTCTACTTTTAATTTTTCCAGAACTAGGGGAATCCATTTCTTTAGAGTTACAGAAGCTAAAATTTGAAAAGTTGTTATGCAGTCACTTACAGTATATTGCTCGAGCTCCTCAGGCTGAAAGATGTCCTAGTTCTTTGTTCGCACTGTTGAGTCTTCTACAATCAATTCAACACAAATGCGTTTGATTACACTTACCCTGTTATATCCCGTCGCGCCATTAATATGTCAGCTGAAGCACGAATGAAGAGTTATTTGAAACTTGCACTGTCGCATCAAATGTCTTGTCAGTGAGAGATTTTCAAATCTGGGGCGAAATCTTTTTTTTGCAACGTTCATTAGATCTTTCGCTGAAACATCCTTTAGTCACACCGAAGGCCAATGTCTCATCGACAATCATCCTTTAGCTCTTTGTGTTTTGTTGTGACCTTTAGAGTCGGGGAGAAGTCTCACAGACAATACTTTGTCTCACTGAAATGTATTCTTTTGTCTCATGTGGGTCGCTGTAACATTCTGTTGTCGGGGAGACATCCCATAGATGTCTTATGTCTCGCCAAAAAATCTCCTTAAGTTTACTTCTTGTCTCCGTGACAATATCATTCTCTCACCGATGAAAATAATCTTACCGATGAAACAAATTTCATCGGCAAGACATATGAATCTTTGAAAAGACTCATACCGATGCCAGATGTCTCGCCAAAATATTCTATCGGTGTAACTTTCAAACTTTGCTAAAATTTATGTCAATGACCCTTTCTCTCACCGATGCAATTTTCTATCGATGTGACATTTGAGTCAGCAAGACTACATAGCTTCTTCCCGATAGCTTTTTTGACGAAACCCCTTTGCGCCTTATTGGCAAGACCTACTGCCTTCGGTAAGAAATTACTCTGATAGTCTTTTGTTCGGCCAATACATTACTCCATATGCTAGTCGGTGAGACATACATGAGTTTGCTATGATTCACACCGATAACAATTCTCTTGCCGATATGACTTTTTTGTCGCCGAAACAGAAGATGTGTCTTGCCAAAAATCTGCAACAAGTATACATTAGTAAAAAATATGGGTCGGGGAGACCTTCACCCTGTCATGCTGATATGGGTAATACAATGAAATATCAAGCACTGGATGAATTCTAATGGATCATATGACAAAATATGAGCGAGACGCCATGAGGAAGGAATTTTATGCTCATGATGAGGACCTATTTTGGAAACTCAAGAATGCAATGGACTGAAAAATATTCAAAATTTTACAGTTCTAACAGGACCCTCAACCCTAATCCTTCAACCATATACCCTCAAACTTATACCCTAAACACTCTACCCTCAACCCTAAACCCTTAAACCTTCTACCCTCTACCCTCAACCTTAATCCCTCAACCCAATACCCTAAACCATCAACCCTATAGGTCCTCAACTCTATACCCTCAATTCTCAACCCTTTACCCTAGTATACATTGGATCCTCAACCCTCAAATATATTTGTCCCTCCCTCCTCTTCTAGTCTCCTCTCTATCTCACTTCTCCCTCCATCTCTCGCTCCATCCATCCCTCCCTCTCTACCCTAATCCCTCAACCCTAAACCATCAACCCTTAAACACTCAACCCTAAACCCTCAACCCTCAGCCCTTAAACCCTAAACCCTTAAACCGGCGTCTACCCTCTACCCCCAACCCTCAACCCTTAAACCCTCAAACCCAAGTAAACTCTCTACCTTAATCCCTGAACCCTCAACCCTTAATCCCTCAACCCTCTACCCTCTACCCTTAATCCTCAACCCTCTACCCTTAAACCCTAATCCCTCAACCCCTATACCCTCTACCCTATACATTGGACCCTCAACCCTATACCCTTGGTATGATTGCAACAGCATAAAAAATCAACTATATCCTTTTTGTACATTTTATGGCATAATACATCTCATTTTTGCATTCAATCATCTACAAATTTTCCCATGTTTAAATTTTTTGAGTAAAGGATAAAAAATTATTTTTAAAGGATAATATGAAGATAATAGTATGATCTTAAATTTGAGAATTAATAGCATTTGAATTAAATGGCATTTTTATCTTCTTTTCAATTAAAAATTGTAATATTTAATTTGTAAAATATTATAAAATAAATAAATAATAATAAAATTTATATGTTGAATATTAATCATTATTTAGAATTTATTTTTTATAATAATAATATGAATGGTTTGGAAGAAATGCAAGAGGCATATCTATTTTAATTAAAAAAAATCTTAGGGTGCAAGGAATCTAATGTAATATCACAATCACACAATTTTTAAAAATTATAATAATTAAAATCATAATTTAATGATTAAATTATATATTTAATTCATATTCATTTTAGTTTTGTTTAAATAAATATTTTTTTATATATTTTAATATTAAAATTAATAATTGTTAAAGATATTTTCATATTTTTATTTTATATAAAATAACATCAATAGTTTTTAATTATTTATTGAACATACAAATTAATAAATTTAATAGATAATAGTAATTCTTTATTATAAAATATATGTATTTTGTTTTCTAAATTTGTTTGAATATTAAAAGATTCAACGATTAAACATATTTGAGTTTTTTCACATCAATATTTTTGTTGCCATGATGAGTTAGAACAAAACACCCAAGCCCTAATTTTCAACTCTCATTTTCACTTGGTTTTTTCGAGCTCCCTTGCCCTACACATGTCACCATCATTAGGGTTTGAAACCTCAACCTTTCTGAAGGAGTCTCTATCAATTCTCTCACTGATTTTGAGAGTTTTCTTTCCAAAAAAATTTGTTGGGGTCGAATCAAGTAAATCTTTCATGGTTCATCATTTGTTTCCACTTATCTGAATGTGTTTTCAAAGACAGTCCTCGGATTCTCATGCATTTTTCTCTTGCTTTACTCTATCAACACCTTGCTTTTGTTGAGGCTGACATCAAAGCACTTTTGGAGCTTGCATTTCTTCGAACAACAAGAAGTTGAGTAAGTTTCTACGTGCCATTTCTCTGTATCTTACCTTTGTTTTCTGTCAAAACAAGCTCGATTTGGACTCAATAGATACGAATGAATGGGTGTTTTTTTTCTACCATGCATCCTTATTTTGAATCCCTTCTATCTTGGCTCAGCTTCTCTGGACTTAGCTCACTAGCAAAAGAAATGAAACAAATCATACTCTCCATATTTGGTTTGATCAAATGATGAAAGATTTTTTTATTTCTGCATTTTTTCTCTTTCCTGGTGATAGCTTGGCTACAACCTCTCTAGAATATTTTTTCTATTTCCAAAAAGAACAGAGTGTAAAATTTTATTTATTATATTTTTGAGCCTCCTTCATGGCTCCATGATTATGGCTGCGGGCTCTATTTAATGGCATTTTGGGTTTGTCTTTGATCTGGGGTTTTTTCGAAAACCCGTGACTCCTATTGCAGATACGAGCTCTCAGAAAAATGAGTGCAAGCCTCTTGGCACGATCTTTCACTTCTTAGAAAGCAAAATAAATCCTTCCACATTTGGGGCTCAGCCTAGAAACCCTAAACCATGGGTTTGGAATATTCTGCGTATCCTTCTCCTTTCTTGCAAGCATTTTACATTTTCATTTTTCAGAACCCGCTTCACAAGACAATTGTACTATTTTTCTGTGTGTTCATTTTTCTCTTAACAAGAAAAAAATGGAGATGATTGATTTAGAGAATGGTGGGCTTCAAAGGTCTTCAAATACACAAACACATATTTTTGCAAGATCACTTAAACATTCACAAATTTACTTTAATGAAACATGGTTTTCCAAGCTCCAAATACACCAAAAAGAGGTTTTAAGACACCAAAATCTTATTGAACCATTACCACACCTTGAACATCATATAATTGAGAGTATTAAGCCAAAAAAACACTCTTAGAACACTAGTTCTTTCATTATTTCATTATTCATACTCAAGAAGACAAATTGCTTTTAGTGTTCCACATAGACAAAATTGGGTGTATCTTTTAAACCAGATTGAATCTCCAAAAAAAAAATACATTTTCAAGAACTCATTTCAGCCTTCTTAAATATATCAAAAAATAGAATGAGGTTTTTTTGGAAAGAAACTCTCAAAAAATGACTGTCTCGTTGTCCTAGAGGTCTAATTTTGGCTCATATGCAAGAGGGTTTATTGGAAATAACTGCTCCAAACCACAAACCACTTTTGCAACACTTCAAAAACCTTATAATAGGTCTGCACATGCTATCCAAACCATCTCAAACCCTTTAACATTGAATTTGTAGCAAATCTCAACTTGTAGCTATGTCTTCATGCTCAACATTCACAAATTTACTTTAATGAAACATGGTTTTCCAAGCTCCAAATACACCAAAAAGAGGTTTTAAGACACCAAAATCTTACTAAACCTTTACCACACCTTGAACATCATATAATTGATAGGATTAAGCCAACAAAACACTCTTAGAACACTAGTTCTTTCATTATTGCATTATTCATACTCAAGAAGACAAATTGCTTATAGTGTTCCACATAGACAAAATCGGGTGTATCTTTTAAACCAAATTGAATCTCCAAAAACAAAATACATTTTCAAGAACCTATTTCATCCTTATTAAACATATCAAAAAATAGAATGAGTTTTTTTGGAAAGAAACCCTCAAAAAATGACTATCATGCTGTTCTAGAGGCCTAATTTTGGCTCATATGCAAGAGGGTTTATTGGAAATAACTGCTCCAAACCACAAACCACTTTTCCAACACTTCAAACACCTTATAATAGGTCTGAACATGCTATCCAAACCATCTCCAACCCTTTAACATTGCATTTGTAGAAAATCCCAACTTGTAGCTATGCCTTCGTGCTCAAAATTGATGAAAAATCACTAGGATAGCAATAGAACTCCTATAACTTGACTACCCCTACACTTGCAAACACAACCAAAATTGAAAAAAAACCTAAAATAACCCATTCCACTTATTTACAGAGTTCTACATCAGTGGAATGGTGATTTATGCTTTTATTTGACTCTCAAACCCTTAAAATGAGGGTTTCTGGACTGCCCTAAGAAAAATGGCTCTAAAAAGCTTAAAACTCAATGAAATTAACTCAAACTAGATCTATTTGAAATATAATTCAAATCCCTATTAAAACCAACCAAAAATAAAGCTTGATATTATTGTACGGACTAGTACCACGCCTGAGAGCAACAAGAAAATGTTAAAATTTGCAAAACAGGGTACTTTTTATTCAAAATTTATTCAAGATACAATGTACTCTCTTATTCCACACCTTCACAAGGATCTTTAAAGGTGTCTATAACAGTTATCTAACTGCCCCTTCAGTTACAATCGACCAACAACCTTCCCTTTACAAAATGACTCTTCACCCACTTTTTTGCATTTTGCAATTTTGCATTTTTTTGTTACAAATGACAACTTTTGCATTTTGACTTCATAGACCTCCTAGAAACCTATTAATGACTCAAATGCATTTAAAATGTTCCAAAAATGACCTTTTTACAATCACAATATGATGAAGACTCAAATTTTACAAATTTTCCCCATGGAGGCATGAAGTTACATGGTGTCCTGCACCAATGATATGGTTCACAATTATGAAAATAAACATGGTTCTATTTCCTTTTGATGTATGTAACTGTAATTTGATTTTTCTTGTTCTCAAAAATGAAGTTGTGTTCTCTTTCCACAATTTCATTTATCTCTTCATCATTCCCCAATAATTGAATAGTGTTATAGAAGCATTACAAAGAGGCAGTCTTAGGTATTAGATAGATGGTATGTTTCATAACACATTGCTTAGGCCATCCACTGGGGGAATGAAAATTATCCTTGTATAAGTAATGTACTGGAGGATTCAGTTCAATAATATGCTTCACCATGCACTTCATATGCCACTAGAATATATTTTTACAATATAAAATCCTATAAGCATACTAATTGAAACTTCAAGGTCAAGTGAACAATTTTGTATTAGATTTCTAATTTTGGAACTCCTGAATATTATGTGGCTGAGAAATCTTTCCAAACAACTTTCTTATGTTGTGGAACCAAATAGTTACCATGGCATTACTTTTATGATCAAAGTTATGCATGTCTTCCGAGCTTCTTGATTTGTATCTTGTGTAAGCCTCTAAGAAGCTTCTCAGACTACTAATTTGTAATTAGTTTGCAAGGGATTGTTTACTCTTTCTTTGCCAATTTCCTATTTTATAGAGAGTTATGGTATGTTTCTTTCCAACCACAAGGTGCATTTCAGTGAACTTGGCCATTCTGAATTATTTAAATGTAGACACCATATGGTCGATGTTGAATGTTATTGCTGCTCCAAGGCACTTTGACTTCTTCCTTAGACAATGAGATTCCCTCAAGAAATGAATGTGGTTATCATAGCTCTAAACACTCATTTCAACATGAAGAATGCATCAATGTGTAGTAGAATTTGTAAAGAACTTGTCTCTGATTATGAATGTTTTAGATTGTTACATATAGTCATGGTTAGATTCTCATGATAGATTCCTTTGAAACTTGTGACAGGTATGTATTTGAGGACCAAATTGATTTTATCAAGGAATGGATACTTGAAGGAGAACAGGTACTTTAACAAATTAGCTCATATGTTGATGGTTTGAATTGTATATCAGATATCTTCTTTTGATTTAAATAGTAATAAGATATATGTTTCTTGCTTTGGTTGATTGGACTAAACTTTAGAGAACAAATGGAAAATGTTTTGGAGTTTTATATGTATTTTTGTAAGACTTTTTAACTTTACAACATAGATTATGTATTATTCACTTTTGATTTTTTGTTAATTTGCTCATTATTGATGTTTTATCCTAAAACAAGCTGAGGGTGATGATTTTGAAAAGGATTCTAGGGCAAAAACAATGTCACACAAACTCTAGGTGGGATGCATTTTCTTGATACCTGAAATAAGTGTAGCATTTAGTTATAGAAGGCATCAAAAATAATTTTGCACCATAAATTGTTTAATGTACATATATTATATGAATCAACTACTTTTAATTTTCATTTTACTCCATTGAAATTAAATGAATCCTCATTTTCAATCATCAAGCCACTGGAAGGAACATTGTTTCCTTTTATTTTATTCCTGACATAGCAGCAACTAAAAGTTTTCATGTTATTTTCAAAAAAATTGGTTATTTGATGCTAGCTTAACTTTTCTTGCAATGGTTGTATAGGATGAAAACAATAGCCATATCAAATTCCTTTTTCCCAAGTCCTACTCTCTCAAGGTTAACAATCTCAATCTCACTAATAGTGATTACTAAGAAAGGTAATTCCACCAACTCTACCAAACAGTTTACCGTAGGAACAATAAAAGAAGACGCTTTGAAAGGAACTCCATGAAAACCAAGCTCTCTAAATGGTATATCAAACTCTAGTTCAAAATATTTTAAATGAGGCTGCTCCCATAGCTCTGTTACTCACTTGACAAATCCTTGAAACTCTGCATTGATTTTATTTTTCTTGTCCCTCTCTTGTTGTTCTTCCTCAATTTCATTAGGATCATACATTGACCTTCTTGCCCCTCCTAAAGTTTGGACCACATCCATTACCTCCACATAAAACTAGACATTCTTGGTCTTCTTGGCTCACACCATGATATGATTATGCAAATGAAAATGAAGCAAAGTAATCATCTCCTTCTTCGCTGTCTAGAAGAATGCATGCTTAATGTTTTGATACATGATATCAAATCTCTCTTCTGCTCTCATGGTTGGATATCGAAATCCATTATGGTGGGCCTCTAGAGTTTCAGTCATCTTTCTTCCTCTTCCACCAAATGTTGGCATATTTTACTAACGTTTATTATAATTGTTGCATGTTTTACATAATTGGAATGACATATTAGCTGTAATTTTTTTGAAATTTTATTATGGTATGTGCACTTTGATATGATGTAATATGATTATGGTTTCATTTCACATGTTGTAATATTAGATATATAGCAGAAAAATAAATTATTGCATGAAATAAATAATAACTTTTCATTTTAAATGATTTTTTTTGTAGAACACCGGTCTTCCAAAATTTCAAGATGATCCTCATGATATAGATCCAAAATATGTTTGTTCTGGTACATATCACATGGCAGAGGATGATTATGACGTAGATATAAAAGACACTGAAGCCAATGATGACAACGATGATCACGATGGTGATGATGATGATGAGGTAGTTGCTGGTAGTAGCCAAGGACATTCATGATCATATAAACTACATCATGGATCATTGTTGATATATTGTTATGCTGCCTCTTTTCATGGTTACTATCATATGTATCATTTTCACGACCTGTAGTAACATATTATTGAGTTGTATCATTTTGACTTATATCATTTGGACACATATCATTTTGACTTGTATCATTTTGAGTTATATAATTTATGATTTTTACTTATATCATTTGTACATGTATCATTTTGACATGTTATTAATCTAGTGGCATATTTGACTCACTTGTTTTAATCACTTATATAGATATTTGACTCACTTGTTTTAATTATAAATGATGATCATGTTATAATAATTATCTTGTTATTTAATCATATGAGTTAAATAATTAAATTACTTACTCTGTAATCATATGATTTATTTAAGAGGCATGATATATTTAATTAATTAAATTGAAATAAAACATATTATTTAATTTACTTACTCTATAATCATATAAGTTATTTAAGAGGCGTGATATATTTAACTAATTAAATTGAAATAAAACATATTAAATTAATAAATGGAAGCAAGACAAAAAGCATTTTTAGAAGCAAAAAAGGAAGCAACAATGGAAGCAAAACTAAGAAAGGTAAGAAGGATGATATATTTGGCTATTGGCTTGAGTGTTCATACTCGAAGCAAAACTCAGAAAGGTAAGAAAGATGTTGCTCATGTTGTGGAAGAAATTATGGAAATGCATGACAGGTTGGCGTCCAAGGATTTGGGGGCTGCAAAAATGCTTAAAGAACTACTTTAAGGTTCGTTTGGCTTATCTTTCTATTTTTTGTTTTTTGGTTGATGTTCCTTTAGATGGTTAGTTGATGGTCTAGTAATCAACTAGTGTTTTTTGTGGTTTTTTTTGGGTGGGCAATCTATTGTCTTATCTTTACTGCCACTTCCTTTTTTGTTCAGGGTTTCTGGTCCCTTCAAAACTTGTTTTGTGTTAATCAAAAACAATGGAAGCCAAACTAGAAGCAAACCAGAAGCAATCTTGGAAGAAAAACTTGGTGTTATCTAGGAAGCAAAAATAGAAGCAATTTAGGTAGCAAAAAAAGAAGTAATAATGGAAGTGTTACCTGATTTCTAGCTTTCAGTTGAAATCAGGTAACTTAGTGTTTGTTCTTTTTGTGTTGTTTAAACATTTAAAAGATAAACCACAAGTTTTCTAGGTCAAGTCAATGTGCCTGATAAAAATTATCAAATGAAACAAATTACATTTTTTCATTTCAAATGTTGAAATTACAACAAATGAGAAAAGAGAATCATATGTATACAAATGTAATCTTTTATTGATAATTATGAAGTGTACATATCCCTCACAAGCCAAGGGACTAACTTTACTTATTCAATGGAAATATGAAACAATTTATACATGAATAAGTAAAAAAAAAATAAAGTGCATATAAGAATGGAGACCAATCATTACCTGAGTATAACTGGTTACAAAGTTGTCTAATTGCCTTACTGCTGCTGCCCCAAGTTGCTTGTGTCTTCTCTAGGTCCGTAGTGCTCCTAGCTCCTACATCTGAAAAAACAATTATATTAGAGTGAGGCTCTAAGCAATGAAAGATCTCAATCCTTACATACACACCTACCTATGCATGTATAAACTGATCCATAAGTGCATTAAATAAGCATGCAAACCTTGGATGTCCTAGAAAACAACAAAGTCATCAAACACATCCAAAATATGCATCTATTTTTCTAACTTGTTTGTTTCATGTGCATATTTAGGACAAGTTTGGTTACTATTTTGTTTTAGTTAAATACATGTGGGGTAAATGTGGCTCCCACAAGGGTAGAGCTCAACATGCTTTGAAAGAAAAAAGGAAATTGAGCAACTTGATCAAAGATTTATTTGTTATCAATGCATTAAATCAATATGGAATCACACCAGTTGATCAACTTTCATTATCAAATTCAAAATATGCATCCGGTTCAATTATGCATCTCTTAAATGATGAGAGAGCAATCCAAAGTATTGTCAAGTCCCTATCTCCTTGACCCTATTGGACAACCACACATCACATAGAACGGTGAGCTTTTAGGTCACCGACATAGGGGACATGTGTCTGCCCACTAGGATCAAAGTGGGGAGACAGTTATGTGTTACACATGATAAAAAAGAAAACAAATGTTGTGGAGATCAGGTAGAAAACTTATAGGGCAGCAAGCAACTATGGTGAAAATCATGAAAATTGGGGCAGTCCTAAAGGACAAATCATGCTACCTCTCATGCTATGGGACATCAACAATGAATGCATGATATGGGGCAACAAAGGTTAAGGTCAAAATAATGCAATGCCCTTATAGTGCATACCTTGTGTCAAAACAATCAATGAACAAAATGGAAGCACAATAATGCAGAAAAAGCTTTCAAGTTTTGTGCATTTGAGATGAAGGGATGCATTATGATTCAAACATGTAGCCATTGGATAGTTATAAAATATCCTTAAGAGGTTGTCATATGGACATAGAATGTGAAATTTAATAACAACAACCACCTCATCAAGTTAAGGACAACAGTCACACCCAAGTGAGTTGCATAGTACAAGGGTGATGAACACTTTTGCTAGATCACATTGTCAATGGTACTTAATATTATGGAACATTCTAAAACAATCCACTATCAATTGTGAAGAGTGAACAAAAGACATCAATCAAAATCATGGTTAAGCCTTACCCGACAATGAGGAGGAGAACATCAGTTGATATGGCAGTCATGAGTAAGGGACAATCTTACGTAAGTAGCTTGATCACTTGTTTCAAGAGGGAAGGAGCTAGGTAACATAGCATTTATGACAGTCTAATAGTCAAGAGCAACAATGCATTTGGCAAGACTCGGTAGGTGTCCACAAATGAGAGGGGCAAAATTGTGATACAGGATATGGAGCACAGTCCTTGGAGGAGAAGCTGAAGATGTTTAAGATGTTAGGAAGCATGAACCTGGGCAATGAAGGTGGCCCAAATACTCTACCTTTGTTGTTGGCTAACACAATATAGGCCTCATAAAAGGCTTGCAAAGGATGGAAATAAGCTTCGGTTTGATGAAGATTCCCATCTCTATGATGACTATGTGTGGAAAGGTAGGAATAATAATGTGAAGGACAACAAGCACCAGAAAAGCAGAGAACTTCTGCATCATTATGAAGATGACCCATGTTTGCATGAAGATCAGGAAGAAGTGTACCATAGATGAGCACAAGATGAAAGGATTGAGAGGCTCAGGGAAAGGGATTGTGCAATTAATGGCAATCAATCAATGAACAGTAGGGCAACAAGGTGATAGGGGGCCAGTTCCAATAAGAGAGCATCTAATGCCTGACATACACCAGATCACTGGCAGCCTATCCACTTCAAGGATCTCATTCCCAAAAAAGTGGAGACTTATGTCATGAATACCTGCAGTTGTCTGCCTTGAATCAAGTAAGAATGGGTTTTGTCATAGTGAATAAGTAGCATGTCACCATGCATTTCCATTATAGATGGGTGAAAGATATAGTAAGCATCATGACAAAGAAGTCTGAAATGACAGTCCACATCATTTTTGTGAAGGTAGAATATTGCTACAAATGGGGAGGTCAGGAAAAGACCACATCAAAGGCTCACTCTTGAACAATTACTTGAGCATTTGGGATTCAAGAGGTACCCCAAGAGATTAAAAAGGGTGATAAAGATGCTTGCACCCGAGTTATGAGGCTAACCTGGTGGTAGAACACCATATATTAGAGCCTGATTAAGATCAGTCCACAGAGACATCATTAGAGAATCTTTCAAGGCAAGTGTTGACCAACTCAAACATATGGTTGAAGGAGCAGATAAAGAAATTCAAAACCATGGGTGTAGTGGTGACATTCCAAGGCCAAAAAAGAGCAGAAAAAGAGCTAGAGAAGATATTTCTAGGAGTTCAAAGCAGTGCTGTTGTAAAGACACAGAGCATAATGATGACTATGCCAAATAAGGTTAATGAAATTAATGATTCCTTAGGGATAGCCAATACTACTACTACAACAAAAAGAAACCTTTCATAGCATTTGTTTAGATCCACATTAAGGTTTAAATGAAAATCCAATGTAAAGGCACATATGGAAGAATACTGTGTATGCAAAAACATAGCAATTTCAAAGGGATGCAATGCAGTCTTATTCATATGATCACGGAGAGAAATTAGCCATCAAACAATCATAAGATTTGCATAAAAAGCATTAATGATAGGACTAATCATCAAGCACATCTTCAATGGATGCCTAGAGCTTCAACTTGGGATAAAAGAGTAGTTTAGAGGTCTCCTACAACATTTATACATCAGTTTGAGAGGCCACATGAATAGTACATCAGTTGAGTCAACTTTTGGGCCCACAAGACATGGGTTAAGGGTTGTCAGCCTTCTAATTTCATAAGACATGATAAGTGTGGAGGTTGGATTCAAATCAACAAACTTACCATGATGGTTGGCTTGATGGGGGGTTGGTTGCATGATATAAGAACACATATTACATAAAAGATAGAAGGACAGTGAATGCAAAAAAGGGAGGAAAAGGTAGTGTTCATGATGAAATGGAAAGGATGCAAGAGCTTTGAGCTTATACCCATGCTATGCAATGGCATTGAATCATTTAGCAATTTTTTTTACTAGGCGGCATTTCATTGTGGAACAACTGACAGAGATAGCTCTTATTCTAATTGATCACCTCATACGAAATATCATTCATATTGTGTCTTACTATCATAATACACTACCTTGATGCAAAAAGGAAACCCAGAATGCTTCAGGGCCATGGCCCAATAAGTACAAGGAAAAAAATAGAAAATATGTGTTTAAATGACAGGAAATGATGTCGAAGCAAACCCATGAATCTACAAAAAATTGCAAATACAACTGTTGACAGGTAAAATGGAACACAAGTTTTCTAAACTAGCATATGAATAAGTTGTAGATTCAGAAATACAGAGAAAACCCAGTTTTCAAAAACAGAGGTCGAGCTCACAACAAATCTTTCTTCTTCTACATATCAAAAACCCATCTAGGTTGTTAAGAGATTTGTTAATACAAAGGAAAAATTGAAAGACATTATGGGATTTTTGAAATGAAGTTGAGCTATATAAAAACACACTATTTTCTATCCATGGCCGTGACGAGGGAGTTATCTTCTTCATGAAAGCAACATAAACAACAATGGAGTATCTTCATTAACAAATGCAACAAGCATTTCATGCTTTATTCTCAAGATATAAACAAAAAAACATGGCTTTTTGTTGCTCAATATCAGAAATGGAGTCGATTTAACTCACCAGGGGCTTTTTCTCACAAATTTTTTTGCAAACTTTTGAGCTTTTGCTTCTAGCAAAATTTCACAGAATTTCTCATGGCGGCTATAACAATATGAAGCAACAACAGAAAGAGCCATAAAAATGGGTCAAAAATATGTCAATGGTCGCGGCCTGCGCTCAAAAATGATCTCCAAATGGTGAAAAATGCAAATTTTGAGCTACAGAAAAGCATTTTACCTCTTTTCCTATGTTTCTCATCAGTGAAATATCAACAAAACTGTGGTGAATCTCCATGTTTTTCCTATATTTTCTCAAGGCCCTAGTGCCTGCATCATGCTCTCAACAGTGTGCAACGACAAAATGATGGGCTTTTCACATTATTTTTGTGTTTTGATGATTAGGGTTTGACCCTACTCTAGTTCGATGGGGTTTTCTTCCCATTCTTTTTTAAAATTAAAGCATGTGTTAATGCATGGGGGCCAAAACTTGTTCATTCACTTAGGCATTTTATGCCTTAAGGTGTTTCCCCTTATTTCAAACTTTGAGCTAAGTCCTCAACACTAAAACTTGTGGAGTATACCATGAACCTGATGAGATATGCCTTTGTTTTTTGCCCAACATCATGTGAATTGGAATATGCTTTCCAGGAAATTTGAAGGTCGGCCATATTGGCTGAGTGTTTTGGAGCTCTATGATGCCTTTGGAAAACCAATGAATATTGCCCATGTGTGTATTAACAAATGCATAATGTGGTAAGTTAAGATGGTCAAATGCCTTGGAAGCTTTTGAAAGCTTTTAGATATGACATTATATGTTGCATTTTATTCCAATATTTAAAGATATCATGTAAGTGATTTGAAAATCACTTTCATTATGCCTTTTAATGCAAATGTAATACAAGCAGAAGGTGGGGCCCTTATTTTATGCTTTGAATTGTAAAATGACCTGTTTAGTGATGTTTTATGAATCACTTAATCAAGATCATTATCTTTGATGCTTTTTGGAGTCTTGTGCTTCAAAACACACATATTGCATGAGGGTGTGGGTCAAGACTTGTGTGAAGACCAATAATGACTTGCAGAAATGAGGAATGTGTGAGAGGCTGTTTTGACTAATTTTGGAGGAAAAGGGGCTGTATAGAGGTATTTTTGTCACATTTTTAGTGTGACTATTGACTTGGCTTAACTTTTCTTCATGTGGAGGACCTTTTGGAGGGGTTTTGGAAGCTTCCATTTTTGGCTAGTGTGTTTCATCTGACCTAGGGTTTCTGGAAGACTTGTGTGGGTTGTTGGTTTCAGTTTGGCTTAAGTATGTTCATTTTGAACATTTTGGGGGGTTCTTTTCTTTGTTCCTGCAGGAATTGTAGCTTTTTTAGAGTGTTTTTCAGGCAGAGGATAACATTGTAACTCAAATTTGTAGACTTATGCAGCAGTGTAACACCTTTTTGATGAATAAGTTAATATATTTCACCTTCTCATTATGTTGTTTTATTGTGAAAGCCTTATAAATGGTTGAAATCTTATGGCAGAATTGTTTTTCCTTTGATTTTGTCCTCTCTTTTTTTCTTTTCCTTTATACAGTTAGTATGACTTTGCAGGTCATAAAATGTGTTGAGTTAGTTTAGGATAAATTCTAAGTTGTGTAAATGCAATTTTCTTCCTTATAGATGTTGTCCATGACATTTTTAGCCTGGTTATGAAACACTGATGCAAAGGCATATGGAGTTTTGAGTTGTGCAAACCACTATTAAGTTATTGGCCATTCTTGTGTGTAGAAGTAGTTATATGGGTCTGAGATATATCATTAGGTGCATCACCATAGGGGTTAGTTTTCTTTTCATGCTTCTTTCTCCCCTTTTCCCAGCAAGGAATAGTTTAGGTGACACCATCAAATGGGGAAGCTGACCCATAATTCGAAGGTTTGCTTTCGAACAGGTTACCCACAACTTGAAAGCAGTCCCATGTCAGTCCAAATCTGTTGAGTTCATTTAAAGGCTTAGCAGATAGGGTGCAAATTTGGAAAACTAACAGGAAGCAAAATTGGAAGTAAAATCAGAAGCAAATTTGGAAGCAAAACTAGAAGCAAAATTGGAAGCAAAACCAAAAGAAAACCTAGAAGAAAAACCCGAAGCAAAACTAGAAGCAAACCTAGAAGCAAAACCAGAAGCAAAAATGGAAGCAAATGTGGAAGCAACACAAGAAGCAAAACCAGAAGCAAAATCGAAAGCCAAACTGGAAGCAACAAAAGTTGGCGCTAAACCTGGCGCTAAATTCGACGCTATTTTAGGTGCTAATTGCTTGTTTTGTTTTAATGATAGAGGTAATAAAGACACATCATTCACTCAATTTGAACAATTCAAACATTCTCTTTGGCCATTCCAAAGGGAGCCGAAATGTGAATTTCCCAAACCTAAGTTTGTGCATTTATCTCATACATCGCTTGTGTAGGCTTGCAGATGTTTCTTATGGTACAAGTAGTCACTACTCTATTCATCAAAACCTTAAGCCAAGGGAGATAACATACCCAAATTGTTTGAACATATCTTATGAATTTGACCAGGTCGGTATGATTCGGTACTTGCTTAAGATGTGAGCTTATTCCTCCAACAATGGATTGATGGGATCTCGGTTTGAAGATTAGGTTGAATTCTCTCAGATAGACATGTATTAAAAGGGAAATGAGAACATAGACAAGGCACATGAACTGTTTGACGGAATGCCTCAATGAAATGAAGTCTCAGGAATTGTAACGATTGCAGAATTTGCACAAAATGGACTTGTTGAAAGGGCTTTAGAAATTTCCAAGCAACAACAATAAACAGGTAAGAAGCCAAACTCCTCAACTTCTGCCAGCATCCACTCTGTCTACACCAAAACATGAGTTTTGGAATAGGGTATGGACATCTATCAGAGTATTGATAATGTGATGAACGCCAAATTCAAGGAGCTTCGAAAATAGCATTTGAAGCATAATGGATAGAGGATTGATCTACCAATGCAAATCAGAGTGACAAGGAATATATGCAAAATTAGAGGATGATAGAATAATAGGTATACAAACATCATATCAAATTTTTGTGCAAATATCAAACACCTTTACAAGATATGACTATGCATGATATACATACAATTATTTAACAATATTTACCCACACCAGCACTAACAATCTTCTATATTTGCATATTCCCTTTCTGAAAGTTGTAAAGCAATTTTCTTTTCAAGATTTCAATATTGTTTTAAATATATATATATATAAAACAAGTGATGGATGTGCCTATCTGATGAAATGCATTCATAACATCCTCCCGCATGAAAGGTGTTGTACAATGAATACTACGTCCCCTATAGCATGCATCTTTTCAACATTCCCATTGAGTTTATGAACCAAGTTGGTTGTGCAGTCTTCCAATCTATGCCTCCATGAGATAGCGTGAGGTTTTGTTTTGACGTGAACAACCATTTCTTTATTTTATTAAGATCTTCCAATCCACTTCCCTAAACAAGACTTACAATATTATTTTTAATAGCCGATACTTATAGTATCATGCCTTACCTAGATATCTTAGACTACATGATTGGTCTCAAGAATTATCAATGTGAAAGATTTAAAACATGAAGAACGGTTTCAGAGTCCCTTATCCAGAGAGGTGTTAACGATTTCATTGAAAAGATGAATGCAACCATAACTGAGGCAACAAATTCCTCTATTTTTAGTCATTAATAATTTTTAAGTAAATAAGCAAGATTCCTTTTTCGACAATAGTTCAGAGTTGTGCATGCACTCTCATGCAAATCTTTCCATCTTACCTCATTATAGATTATCTGATTTAATGTTTTATTTTAATATTTTATTTCATATTAATATCTTTTCACCTTTTAATTTATTATTAAAAATCAACATTAAATAATAATTATCTTTAATTTAGCAATTAACCAAACAACCTAATTAACAAATTTAAATAAAATAAAATAAACACCAATATAGTTACCTTACAACCAAGCAAAGTTGACAAGCAAATACACAACAACATTGAAGGACCGGACAACACTGATAGGGTGAATCACAGAGGGGCACTACAACAAGGATACACTAGAGTTAAGGATGTTTGTCATTCGGCTCATTTCACACATTATCAATTCATCTACATTCCAAAGAGGAATTGGTCGATTGCTACACCCTTAATCCCATAGTGTGTATATGGTTATGAGTAGTCAATTTGTGGCTACATTGACTCTTAATTAAGTTATATGATCATTATTATATTCTTAATTAGATATTTAGGTCATCACAGGTGTTATATTTAGGTAACTAATTTAGTTTGGGTGGCATCCAAGGCATAAGTAGGATATATATGTGAGTTAGTGGTTAGTCTATTATCATCATATTATAATTTGCATTCTTCTTGGAGACTTTGGATGTTATCTCTCTTGAAGTGAATTGCTATTCTCAAGTATTATTGAGTATTTTCAACATATTTCCTCTTTTGTGCAATTTTTTTTATTGCAAGTGGTATCAAAGCATGATCTTAGCACCATGAAGATAAGAAACAAGGCATTTTTTCAATTTTGGAGGTTATCTTAGGAAGTGCATATCTCTCTCATTTTTGGGTTTTTTTCCTAATTGTTAAAGGGCTTTTCAAGGCCATATTAAGGCCACTATAGTACATATATTGAGGGCATTTGATGTAGAATTCAAGGAATCATTGTAGAATTAGGTTTTTCCCAAAATTTTCTCCCAACATAGAAAATCAGTGAATTTATTCCTAAATTATAAAGTGTTGAACAATGGAAAAATTATCCACTTTCAATCCTCATTTGGAGGAAATTGGAGTTGTTTTTAGAAAGTTATTGTAAACTTAAGGTTTCAACCAAATTCTCTTCTAAGGTTAAAAAAATCAATGAATTTCTTTAAAAAAAAATGATTTATTGCAAAATTATTTTTTCCCATCATGGTAAGGCCTACAACAAGGGGCAAAATGAATTTTGTCACACCTAAAAAATATCCAAGAAATGATAACATGAAAATTAAGGAGATTGGTTTTAGAGATAATGAATCTATATAGGAAAAAAATCAAGAAGAAACCAAAAAGATGAATGAATTTATTAGCTTTGAGTTTTTTTTGTTTGTTTTTAATGTATTAATATAGTATTTAGTCATGTTTTTGACATATTAATTTATTTATTTTGAATTTTTTTATTTTTTAATATAATAAAATAGTATTTAGTTATGTTTTTGGAAGACATTTTCAAAGCATTTCTTCCTTGTATCATGTTCAACAATTTTTTAGAAAATATTTGGAAAAATGGCTCTATGTAGGGACAATAGTTATTGTATTAGAAATGTAGGGATGCCTTGAAAACGTCCCCACATTGTCCTTTGTCAATAATTTTCTTCAGGGAATATTTTGGAAGCAATAGCTCTTGTAGAAAAGGTCTTTTTTTTCGTTTAAATTTTAGGTTTAATAAAAAAAATATTATCTTGTATTGTGGGCCCCCACACCACACTCAACCTTAAATGACTAAAACATAGCTCTCTCTTTTTTCCATTCCAATTTATTTTTACATGCCAACAAAAATTAACAAAGTTGAAGGAAAAAAGGCATTCTGAAGTGTAACGCCCCGTTGCGCAAACCTCAAAGGAACAACAAAAAATGCAACAATTTTTTTTTAAAACATAAGGAATGCACTTTAAGTACTCCAACATAACTAATGTTTCAAGTTGTACATCAAAGTCCCTTGGAGTACACAAGGTGACATTACCAAACTATCCCATAACAAAGTTAACAGATGAAACATTAAATTACCAATTACATATCCATTCATTCACATATCATCATTTAAAACATTCATTAATGATAACCAAAATGATAAGAATAATCCATATAACACCAAACATGCAAATACAATAAATTAATCATGAAGATATTAAGTACATATTTCCACAGATACAACATAACATTAACAGTATTTACAAATAGTATTTCTAGAATGATTTACATGGTATGATAATACATTACATCCGTCTGATAGTACATCTCAATGAACACATATACAAAATTACATCATAGGTCTTCCCAACGCACGTGGGAGTGATACATCAATACATAGAATACATCTGGAGTACAAATATACATCTAGTAACATATGAATCTTGGATCAACTGCATCAGCAAAACTCTCCACTGAATGGTACAACTGCATCATAAGGGAACCCAACGGGGTGCGTAGCACGTTGCACCCAACCACCCCCGTGCTGGGAGTAGATAAGGAAGGATCCCCAACCAAGCACATCCAAGCAGTAAGGCAAGACTAAACTCCAAACATGAAAAGAAAGAGAACACAAAGAAATATCTCATAACGACAATAAATCTCCAAAACATAACAATAGACCACTTCCAAAGGATTTCAATAAAACTTGTTGTGCATGTTTTGCACACACGCCCCGCCGTAGGCAGGGACCCCCTTTTTTTCTCCCAACAGGCTGCTTTGCTCCTGTCTTATTTTGTGTGCCCTATTGTCCAAGCCCAAATTGGTTATGTACCTTCAAACAATCAAATTCCCCTTACCAAATTCACCTACTTAGGGTATTCAAATCCATGGAGAAATAAAGTCGCATGTCCCCTTTCTGCCTTTTGTCTTGTTCCTGCTGTTTTGGAAACATCCGTGGACCCCCGTCGCTCTTGTTTCCACATTTTTTACTTTGGGGGCAATCTTTTTTGGATCCGAGATGTGTTTGAAGTGCGTAAATGAACTGCCAAGGATTCGTTGACGTTCCGTTAAGTTTCGATGGTTTTAGAACTTTCCCTCTAGTATTCCCTTCCTCCTTGGTTGTTTGGAAACATCCATGGACCCCTGTCACTCCCGTTTCCACATTTTTTACTTTGGGAGCAACCCTTTATGGATCTGGGATGTGTTTGAAGTGTGTAAATGAACTACCAAGGTTTCATCAAAGTTTGGTTAAGTTTCGGTGGTTTCGGAGCTTCGTCCCCCTTTTGCTATTTTGGAACATCCGGCGGCCACCTCCCTTCCGGCCTCCGTAGCCCAACCCCTCCATGGCCGTTTCCGGGAGCCTGCCTCCTTCCCGAATGTTTTGAACATCCGGGAGCCCGCCTCCTTCCCAGCTGTTTTGAACATCTAGGAGTCTGCCTCCTTCCTGGCTATTTTGAACATCTAGGAGCCCGCCTCCTTCCCGGCTAGTTTGAACATCTAGGAGCTTATCTCCTTCCTGCCCTCTGGAACCCAGGCCCTTTGTGGCCATTTCTGGGAGTCCATCCCTCCTTGGTTGTTTTGAACATTTGGGAGCCTCCCTTCTTCCTGGCTATTTTGAACATCTGGGAGCCCGCCTCTTTCCCGGTTGTTTTAAACATCCGGGAGCCTGCCTTCTTCCCGACTATTTTGGCTTTCGTCCGTTGTCTGCCTTCTGGTTTTCTTTCGCCATCTTTTTAGCCTCTAGCACTCGCACCTTTGAAGCATGCATTAATGTTTATGGCCCAAATGAGCTCCAAATATGAATATCAAGATATTTTGATGATGCATGGATAGATCTAACAGGGAATTTGTAGGTTTGACTGACATTTTCCTTAACTCATGTATAAATTCACTTACGACACTTTGTGTTTGCAGGAGTCAAGAAGCCTTCCGTAGGTCTATCAGAGAGGCCCATTGAGGGAGTTGTCCTACCTTTTTCTAGATGATGATGATTTCTAAGGAGCTTTCTGCTTGAATCAAGGGCCACCAATCCATTGATGCCAATCGTCGACGGGCTCATTTGATCCAAGGAAGAACATTGCAAATGCATCAAGCAAAGGACAACCTTTGGGCAGTTTTAGCTACAGTAAAAGGGCAATCAACTAAATGATGAAATTGCTATAGTGACTAGCACTAGATGACAAAATAGAGAAAATATAAAGATGTATTTTTAATTGTTGAATATTGTGGGGTAGGTGAAACCCTAATGTAAATCAAATATGAGCCATTCATTGCAAATTGATCCTGGCCATTCATTTGGGCTTTGAAAAACTATAAATAGACACTTGCCCCTCATTTGTAAGGGTTGGAGAGTTGTTGTAAAAAGCATTTTGCAGCAATAGAAGATAGCATTGCATGAGTTTATCAATGTTCTCTTTGATTTTGCTCATCTTGCATGCATGGTTCTACTTCCATGTTAGTTTTAGTATTAGTTTCTTGAATGGCTGTCATGATGGTGTTGTTGTTATAGTATTTGATGAACTTCCAGCTCATGCATTTTGTGGTTCATTGATGATGAATCACTTTGCAAAGCTAGTCTGAGCCTCTTTCCTTTATTGCTGCAACTTAGTTCGATTGCATGTACATAATGTGTGTATGTGATGTAAAAATCTGCAAACTTTAAGAGATTGCACTGGTTTTGTGTAGCTATAGGTTTCTCTTGGTCAAGCAAAAACTCAGTTTAGGAAGTCTGTCTACTTTAGCAGCCACGATTGTTACTGTTCATTTGTAGCTTAGTATTAGAATAGCTTTCTTAACCCTTCTCCTTTTGCTGTTTCTTTTAATCCTTGGTTAGAATAGGACCCAAAGTATCACCATGAAGCTAAATCAAATGAATTTGATGAGTTTCAGCTTGCTATTTTGAGTGGACAGCCATTGTTCATTCACTTCCAGCACTTTGAAATTGCATTTGCAAACCCAACTTCCCATGCTTTGTAACTCATCCGTAAGTCTGCCTTGTGATTCCAGCAAATCACACCAAACAACTGAGATATTCCAAGCACTGTCAAGACCTGACATTAGAGACCTTGGGATAGTGTTCTGCAATCTGATTGTGGAAAATTATCTTTCAAGAGAGGTAGTGCATCTACGCATTACCTGTGTTGAGAAGTGCATAAAAAACACATCAATAGAACTGGCGCTAGAAGGAGGGCTAACATGTTGGGAATACAAAGTTGAAGATTGGAAGTGATTTATTTTATGCCCTCCTCCTCCTAATGCCATCAATAGAACTGGCACTAGAAGGAGGGCATGACATGTTGAGGCTACAAAGCTGAAAGTTGGAAATCAAAAAGAGCACTTTCAAAAAGAAATATGAGATAGGGAGATCTCTGTTAATGCTAAAAGTCAAAAAATTTTTAAGGAAAGTAGAAGTTGAGTCGAAATGGAGCAAAATGTACAAATTGACATCACTCAACTACATGTAGATTTGAATAAGAGACTGAAGAAGCCATTGTAGCAATTTGCATTGGCGGATAGATGTCAGGTCCATTGCACTCGCAGGCACAATGAGTTGGGGTGTCTAACTTTTTTTAACAGAATTGAAAAGGTCTTGCAAGGAGAAATCCCCTTCTGGGAAATCTATCTACCTTTAGCCCTTGGAAACTTGGAGGAAGAATTGGCAAGCATGGCAGCCAAGGCATTCAAGGAGCTGATCCAAGAACATTTGAGCAGCAAGGATGGACCAAAATTGGAGGAAGTACTAATGAAAAGTTGGTGTAGATTTCACAATGCACCACATTCAGAATTTATGTGTCCTTCATGTGACAACATCATCGCTCAAGCCAAAGGTTGTTCGAACAAGTTGGAGCAGCCAACTCTCAATGGGAAGTCATCCCATGAGGCAGAAGAGCTATCAACATCTGTAGGACAACACCTTGAAGATGAATCAACTAGTTGGACACAAGTTGGTGTTGGGACAACAGACATAGAAAATAAAAACCAAGGGGGAGGAGCTGAAAGTCTTGGGACAGCAAAGTGCATTGATGAAAATCTAATTGTAACCAGTTTAGTAGACTTTCCCTCCATTGAAGAAGAGCAGTCCTCCACTCAAGAAGAGGAACGAATAGCAATTGAAGATGAATTAACAAAATTTGTAGCAGCATATGCTAGGACAACCAACACAGATGCTAAAGAACAGGAAGAAGAAAAAGTTGACAACCTTGGAGCAGTAGAAAATGATGAGGAAGGTATAAGTGAAATCAAACTAGAAGACCTCCCTATCACTAATGGCAGTGATCGAGGATCTGAAAATGCAGATTTGGAGGATTGGGAGCAACCACTTGCCATGGCTGTCTACCATCAAGCTTCTTTTTCGAATGATAATGAAGACCTAGTAGCAGAAAGATATGACCAACTCGTCTCCAGATTAGCAAGGGATTAGTCAGAGCTAAAATACCAAGTGGATTTGGAGGTGCTACTATTACCAAATTGGTGCAGACTTCATGATTCATCACATTCGGAGTTCACATGTGAACTAGGCCAAGAATCCATCAAACAAATCAAAGATCAAGCAAGGCAGCCAAGTGCCTGACCTCCTCTACTTGTTGCTCTGATCGAAGTAGAAGACCAAGAGCCTGAACTGAGTGATGGCTCAGCTGAAGGCGGACCTCAAGAGGATGTTGGGGCAGCAATAAAAGGACAACAATATAGTCTTGGACTTCTGAGCGATGAAGTAGATCAAGTAGGAATGTTGTCCACTAGTTATCAAGGAGTTCTTCCTCTTGAAGAGCAATTGTGTACCATGGATTATGGGCCTTTTAGCGAGTCTTCGGAGGGAAATTATGAAATAGACTTTGGTCCCTTTGATGATGTGCCATCAATTAATGACTTCTTTCCATTGGGAGTTGCACTACGGAGGTATGCTCATGCTGAGGAAGAGGACATCCCAGAAGACGGTAGCGATGAACACATACTCCTTGAGCCCCTGAACAGTGATGCACTAGAGTTTCTAGATTGGGAGAGGAGCTCTTTCTCCATTTACAGCGATAGTGAGCAAGAGGAAACAAGTGAACATCATAATGAGATGCATGAACAACAAAAAGAAGAAGATAAAGGTGGGGGTGTTTTGATGGCTTTCAATAAGTATGACAGAATTGACCAACTCCAAAATGCAACTTGGATCCCTCCTACCATGATCGTTGTTGATCCTCCCTCATATTCAGATGGCTACAATAGGATAGATTCGTGCATGTCATTGTCCCACGATGTTGAACATCACATAAATAAGGATAGCCCTTGGGGAAGGAGACGAGACAACATGCTGCCCCTTGGCAACAGTAACCAAGTGGATCCCAAGTTTGCAAATGATCAATGTGGAGAGGTATTTCTTTTTGAAGAACTGCCAACCAAGGCTATAGGTCCCATTGGTAGATTGGAAGAGTTGTTTGTTGCCCCATCCTCCCACCCTTATGCAAGCTTAATGTCCGAAGTGTTGCACACTCCATCACGCCCGTTCGAGGCTACTGATGCAATGATCAATGATGTTGTGCTTGCTCTCAACTGTCCAACGCTGCCACCTCCATGTGATAACATTCAGGTTCTATCTTTCCTTGCCCCTATTATTTCTCATAACTACACTTATTATTTTGATTATAGGAATGAGGGAGAAAAACATGTTTATGGATTAACCATGGGTTCAACGAGCCTCCTCAATTGTTGATTTTTCATGATGACGTGATTGAACTTGAGTGTTGCAATGTTGAACTTCTTTTTTTAGAATATAAAGACAAGTTTGCATGGTTAAGAATGACAACAATCGTCTGTTTTCTTGTGCATGCACTGCAAAATCCAATTAATGTTAATGTTGGCTCACCTTTCATGAACATAGTTCATTGTAAATATCTTTGTACATAGCCCGTTTTGAGTAGTATAGGTTTCTTGTAAATACTCTGCTTTCTTGCTTTCCTTAGGTTAGTTGGTTTGTGTAGGTTGCTTGCTTCATTTGCTTTTGCTTTGTTGCTGCTTTGCTTGGGGTCTGTCTGCTTTTAGCTAGGCACATTTGTGCGCACAACAACCATACTTATTGCTTAGGGTTGTTCTACGTATTTCTTTGTCAAACTCTAATCAAGTCTTCAGAGTGGATGGTGAAGGTCTTCTGTTAGTGTCAAGTGATCTGGGTGTTTAATTTGAAGAGGATAAGTTGTTGGTTTAGTTTAACTTTGACATATTCTAAAATCTTACAGCTCTTACACATCTTAAGAATTCGACGGTCACTATAGGGTCTTTTGTAAAGTCTAGTTAAGTGAAAAATCTAAAATTCCACTCTAGCGCCACTGTGATTCTTAGCCCTAAGCGCGAGCTTCAATGCTTGCGGGTTGAAATAAAAGAGCTGAAAAAAAAAAAAACATTGAAAATTAAAAGAAAGAGAAAATTCAACTTTTCAAGGGTATCCGAGCAACTGTACCGGGGCTATGGACGCCCGGCTGGCAATAGGGAAATGTTCAGGAGAATCACAACAAAAACCTCGTCGGGGCTATGGACGCCTGACTGGCAGCGAGGCAATGTCTTGGATGCTTTTGGAGTTAGAATAAACTACGTAGCTTAACTTGATGGAGCTTGGGTTCCTGTAGCAACTGAAGGATGGGAATTAATGCAATTGCACACACTTGGATTTTCAGCATACTGAAGGTTGGGTTGGCTAGTGGTTTTGATCCTTTGGATTGGGCATCTGGTTTGTTTGCCCTAGCGAGAAGGTCAGAACCAGAGATTATGGGTTTGTGATTCTAGTTTGTCATCAAAATGCTCTGGAGCATTTCCCCAGTGAGTCGCCATTTGTTGTGCATGTTTTGCACACACGCCCTGCCGTAGGCAGGGACCCACTTTTTTTCTCCCGATAGGTTGTTTTGCTCCTGTCTTGTTTTTTGTGCCCTATTTTCCAAGCCCAAATTGGTCATGTACCTTCAAACGATCAAATTCCCCTTACCAAATTCACCTACTTAGGGTATTCAAATCCACGGAGAAATAAAGTTGTTTGTCCCCTTTCTGCCTTTTGTCTTGTTCTTGCTGTTTTGGAAACATTCGTGGACCCCCGTCGCTCCCGTTTCCACATTTTTGACTTTGGGGGCAATCTTTTTTGGATCCGGGATGTGTTTGAAGTGCGTAAATGAACTGCTAAGGTTTCGTCGACGTTCCGTTAAGTTTTGATGGTTTCAGAACTTTCCCTCCGGAATTCCCTTCTTCTTTGGCTATTTAGAAACATTCATGGACCCCTGTCGCTCCCATTTCCACATTTTTGACTTTGGGAGCAACCTTTTTTGGATTTGGGATGTGTTTGAAGTGCGTAAATGAATTACCAAGGTTTTTTCAAAGTTTGGTTAAGTTTCGGTGGTTTCAAAGCTTCGTCCCCCTTTTGTTGTTTTGGAACATCCGATGGCCACCTCCCTTCCGGCCTCCAGAGCCTGGCCCCTCCATGGCCATTTCTGGGACTCTGTCTCTTCGTGGCCATTTTGAATATCTGGTGGCCACCTCCCTTCCGGCCTCTGGAGCCCGGCCCCTCCATGGCCGTTTCCAGGAGCTTGCCTCCTTCCCAACTGTTTTGAACGTCTGGGAGCCTGCCTCCTTCCCAGTTGTTTTGAACATCCGGGAGCCTACCTCCTTCCCAGCTGTTTTGAACATCTGGGAGCTTGCCTCCTTCCTGGCTATTTTGAACATCTGAGAGCCCGCCTCCTTCCCACCCTCCGGAACCCAGGCCTTCCATGGCCGTTTTCGTGAGTCCATCCCTCAGCTATTTTGAACATCTGGGAGTCTTCCTTTTTTCTGGCTATTTTCAACATCCGAGAGCCCGCCTCCTTCTTGGCTATTTTGAACATCCGGGAGTCTGCCTTCTTCCCGACTGTTTTGGCTTCCGTCCGCTGTCTGCCTTCTAGCTTTCTTCCGTCATCTTTTTGGCCTCTGGCGCTCGCACATTTGAAGCACGCATTAATGTTTATGGCCCAAATAAGCTCCAAATATGAATATCAAGATATTTTGATGATGCATGGATAGATCTAACAGGGAATTTTTAGGTTTGACTGACATTTTCCTTAACTCATGTATATATTCACTTACGACACTTCATGTTTGCAGGAGTCAAGAAGCCTTCCGTAGGTCTATCAGAGAGGCCCATTAAGGGAGTTGTCCTACCTTTTTCTAGATGATGATGATTTCTAAGGAGCTTTCTGCCCGAATCAGGGGCCACCAATTCATTAATGCCAATCGTCGACGGGCTCATTTGATCTAGGGAAGAACACTACAAACGTATCAAGCAAAGGACAACCTTTGGGCAGTTTTAGCTATAGTAAAAGGGAAATCAGCTAAATGATGAAATTGCTACAGTGACTAGCACTAGATGCCAAAATAGAGAAAAGACAAAGATGTATTTTTAATTGTTGAATATTGTGGGGTAGGTGAAACCCTAATGTAAATCAAATTTGAGCCATTCATTGCAAATTGATCCTGACCATTCATTTGGGCTTTGGAAAGCTATAAATAGGGGCTTGCCCCTCATTTGTAAGGGTTGGAGAGCTATTGTAAAAAGTATTTTGCAACAATAGAAGACAGCATTGCATGAGTTTATCAATGTTCTCTTTGATTTTGCTCATCTTGCATGCATGGTTCTACTTCCATGTTAGTTTTAGTATTAGTTTCTTGAATGGTTGTCATAATGGTGTTGCTGTTATAGTATTTGATGAAATTCTGGCTCATGCTTTTTATGGTTCATTAATGATGAATCACTTTGCAAAGCTAGTCTGAGCCTCTTTCCTTTATTTTTGCAACTTAGTTCGATTGCATGTACATAATGTATGTACGTGATGTGAAAATCTGCAGTCCTTAGAAGATTGCACTGGTTTTGTGTAGCTATAGGTTTCTCTTGGTCAAGCAAAACTCAGTTTAGGAAGTCTGTCTACTTTAGTAGCCACCATTGTTACTGTTCATTCATAGCTTAGGATTAGAATAGCTTTATTAACCCTTCTCCTTTTGTTGTTTCTTTTAATCCTTGGTTAGAATAGGACCCAAAGCATCACCATGAAGCTAAATCAGATGAACTTGATGAGTTTCAGCTTGCTATTTTGAGTGGATAGCCATTGTTCATTCACTTCCAGCACTTTGAAACTGCATTTGCAAACCCAACTTCCCATGCTTTGTAACTCATCCGTAAGTCCGCCTTGTAATTCCAACAAATCACAACAAACAACTGAGATATTCCAAGCACTGTCAAGACCTAACATTAGAGACCTTGGGATAGTTTTTTGCAACCTGATTGTAGAAGATTCTCTTTCAAGAGAGGTAGTGCACCTACGCACTGCCTGTGTTGAGAAGTGCATAAAAAACACATCAACACAACTCAAAGGGAATGCTAGAGGAGAGTGTCATCGCATGGCCTTACATGGATTATCTAGATAACCTATCACAAGGTGTCGCCTCCATCTATGGTTATCCTGACTACCTATCTCAAGGTGTCGCTCCATAAGGTGACTCATGCAGAATCGTTAACCTCTCATAAAGATGAGGAAATGACCTTGCCAACCACGGCCTTCTTGTCCCACTTTTAGTCTATGAAAGTCCTAACAGGCGGACGGGGCATCCATAATTATCTTATTAATGTTTTACTACCCACCCCCTAATTAATTAATTAGGTTATCACTTATTACTCTAACTCTTACTTGGGTTATCCTGACAACCCCTTTGTGTGCCTACGCCCACGTAGAGCCACTCTCCCTAAAACCCAAAACATAAAATCCAATACCAAGGGATTGTACCAACAAGAACACTGAACCACAAATGGAACATCCACGAGGCAAAACCATCTCACCAAAATCATATGAATCAACACCCATAAAAATGGTACAACCCATGTGTAAACTCAAGTTACAACTACAGCCAATAATAGGGACAAATATTCATTAAAGATCAAAATAAAACATCAATTTCCCCACCTTTGGAAGTCCCTAACAAGTAACTTAAGCTCCTACAGAAAGATAAAATAACTCAAGGATTTTTTCGACAATACAAAATCCCAATTAAGAGAAAACCACAATTGGTTCAACGAATAATCTCGAGAGTACACAATTACGTAAAATGCCATATAACACATTTCAATACACAATAATTTCACCAGGAAATAAATAAATAAATTTACTCAAGAATATTCAACTTAATTTAAATCACATAGTTTATTTCTAATTTACTTAATTAAACTATAACATTGCAAATTTATTTAATTAATCCATAATCTCAGCATAAATAACCATCTTTATTTATATATATACATATATATATATATGCTTTTATGCATATATACATATATACGTATATATAATATAATAAAGCATATATTAAAAATTATGCATTTAATTCATATCAAAAAAATTAATATATATCAAAAAGAACCTGGAGTCCTTCATTTGATGAGGAATCCAAACACGATAGCCCTTCTTTCTCTTCCGAAAACATATTTCCTCTGTAGTTTCTTCTCCAGTTTCTTCTTTCAGCTAACTTCTGGATCAATAATCTATTTCTTTCAAGAACATTTTTTTACAGAGAAGCACAAAAACCTTTCTTTTTTCTTTTCCAGACAAAACCAAAAACCTTGCCTCTATGTGTGTGAAGAAAACTTCTCTCTTCTCACAATAAAATAAGGAAAAATAAATAAAGATCTTTTTTTTTCAAAAATCCAACCCATCCATTGGTTCTTTTTATTGATTTAAAAGCTCACACTTATCTCACAAATTTTAATTAAAAAATTCATTAATTTCACATTTATCCTCACATGATATTATCCTTAGATTTTATAATATTATTATTTTAAAAAAGACAATTTACAATTATCACAAAACATTATTTATTTAAATTAATTACTTTATACCTTTTAATTAAATAAATATCTTTTAATTTACAATATTTTAAATCCAACATTTAACTAAATTACAATTACATACAATTAATCATATCTACAAGATAACATTATTTAATCCCATATAAAATAAAGATAAATTAAATAACAACTATCTACAATAAAAATAAATAATCAACAACAAACAATACAGAGACAAGGACAAGGTCAAGACCACGACACCAGAGGACTCACAAGGAGGTGACGGACTTGAGATGGGGACACTTCTTTATCAACTCCCTTTTTCAACATCATACCTTTTGGGTTTCTGGGACACGCTCAGACCTACCTAGCAGGTGGAGTTAGTGTCTTGTACCTACATCCTACATATAAACAAACGTCAAGTAGCATGTAAATCTCCATTGCAGACACACCGTGAAAGGTAATCACAGAGTAGCGGGGCACTCGCAAATGAGTGATGCTACTCCGTCCTTTCACCAAGACTCACTAGAAAATACATTAGAAACCATAGCAACATAAAATCACAACATCACCACATATAATATTAAAGAAAACCATAGCATAACCAAATAATATAACCACCACATAATGTATCATCAAACATCATAAGTAATGTCAAGTGCAGCAAACCAACCAAACTATGAATCCACACACAACCAAGTCAATGAACTAATCACCATAACAAACCAAGAACCAAACTAACACATAAGAGTACCAAAGAGTATCAAAGAGTATCAGCAACATGAGGGGTATTACATGAAGAGCAGAGGTGTAACTTGAAATAACAAAACTAGGGTGACAATAGGGAGCAATGAGCATTAAAAAAAGTATGGCAACAATAAAGTTAACAAGTATGTTTTCTTTTCTTTTCTCAAATTTCACTTACATTCTTTTGTTCACAAAACAAAATGGGCAAGAACAATGACAGTAGTGGATATGAAATAGAAGAAAGAAAAGTTAAGTTTTAGGCTCAATTAGGCATTCATAAGTGTGTGAGTGTTGTGGGTGAAGGAGAACAACCACAAACCCATTTGATTTCCCTTCCATTGTCTTGAAACCTAATGCAAGAGCATCCCTAGGCATCGTAGAATTCTTATATTATTCTAGAAAAAGTGACTTTCAAGGTTTATTTCAATTGTTTGGCTATATGTTAATTTTGTGGTTGCCAATCTGTGACAAAGAAAGTTGTCATATTTCGCCCCAATTATGAATTGGTTACACAATTTTGAGAGTATTAAGAATAATTATTGATTATTGTCATGTTAATGTTTGAGGAAAATTGGAATTAAATACTATAATTTGTTTTGTAAGCATCCTCTAAGTGGATAGGTTTGCATAGTTGTGATTATTTTATTTGTGATGAATTGTTTATAGTTTGCACCAACAATGGAGTGTTTGAGGAGTTTTATTGTACCAATAATGACATGCTTTGAGCAATAAAAGGAGATTATTCACCATCATTAGCATATAGATATAGAAGTTGTTACCACCAACTAATTACATGTGTCATTATGTCTTCGGCTTAACATCATCTTGTAGTTGATGCAGATCACTTTAGAAGTTAGAGATTGGTGTTTATATGATCTTTGGGATTGTTTGCAAGTGACAAGAAGATAAAGAAGTAGAAAGTGTACTTTGAGGGTTAAAGACTCCAAGGGAAGGATAAAGGTATGTGATGGGGTTGATATTGAAGTAGGAGCTTAATAGAGTGACATGTAAGAGCACAATGGATTTCATTATAGTAGAGAAGTGTTGTAATTTAGAAGTTATATCATAGTTTGAGCTTTCACAACAAAGTAGTATGGATTTTTTTCTACTTGAATTATCATTATGCAACCATAACAACAAGATGTGGAAATTGTAACACTATAATTGCATAAGAGTAGTCTGGTGTTTGTGTCTTGGAGTGTGAGAATCCCATTATGGCCAAGTGGCCAATTTGCAATCATAATGATAATTGTGCAAGTATAAATCCATGAGAAATTTGTTCTTATGAATTTCGTTGGTGTCTTGTGTTGTTTTGATGTTTTGGCTACATGGTTGGAAATTACCTAATTGGATATTCCACCCATGACTACATCAAAAACTTATACTAAGGGCCCTTTCAAACCCTTGAAACCTCTTTTCCAATTTGTGAGAGATCTTGACAAAGACAAAAATAAAATTTCAGGGGGAGTAGAGTGCATTCATGTCATATTTTCCACAAATATTTTAGGGAGAGTTACACCATGGTATATAGTCACCTCTTGGGCATTATAGGACAGGGGTTAAGGTTTGTCCAAATACAAAGAAGAGTGAAAAGATAGGGGTTAATAAATTATTTATAGAGACAAAGGAAAGTCCACTTGGATATGCCAATGTTAGTATATTTTGCAATCAACTATGTAATTCATAGTTTCTAATGATGTTGGTGATGTTTCTACAAGAGGAAAGAGAAATACTAATGGTAGTGAGAGGGTGAGGATAGTTGTAAATATGCTCAATTTGCAAGCATAGGAAGTGGCAAAGTCTTTTGTTGCCAATCTTTCTTTCTTCATGTCATCCCATTTCATGTGGCACATTCTCCTTATTCCAAACAAATGTTCAAAGATGCAAGTTGTATTAGTCCCTCATTTACCCCTTAGAGAACATAAACTATACATTATCCTCCTTGATAAAAAAATATTCTAAGGTGAATTTAGCGATGAAGGACATGAGGAAAACTTGGATAACTATGGGTTGCTCTATTAGCAGCATTGGGTGGGACAATATTAAACATCAGCCACTCCTCAACATTATAGTCACATGTGCAACACAAGGATGTAGACTTCCAATTCATATTTTGAGAGAGGTCATAAAGGAGGTTAGGGCCTCAAATATTGTGTTGGCAGTTACTAATTTGGTATGTGCGTGAAAATTAGTTGTCACTGTAGCATCGTAAATTTTCACCCATAACAATTTCACACTGTTTTTTTTCCCCCCTAAGTAATTGGATCCAATTGAACATCTAATTTCCTAAATTATGCATTTTGTGGCCCATTTTATCATTTTTTGATAAATTGCAAGCACAAAACAAATGCATTCATTTAATACTTTTCCCCAACTCCTTAATTCATGGAAAATAGGTCTGGGACACTATGCCTAGGGTTCTTATGTCCCCCTATTTTGGCTCCAAATTCAAATGTGTTGGTGTTGGTACTTTATTATTTGAAATTTAAATAGCTAAAGTCATTTGTCGGGGTTTATTTTTTCTAGAAATTAGAACAATTATGTATAAATACATAGTTATTGCATCATTTTAAATCATCTAGAAAATTATTGGAGAAATTATTGTCAAGAGCATTATCAAGCAAGTCAAGAGCAACATTTTACTGAATTAGTGCAGCAATTCAAGATCCAAGCATCTTGTCAAAGTGTGTATGAGCTCATACATGTTTATATTTTTATATTGTTTATGAGATCTAACCCTTGGAGGTCTTCAAGAAAATCAAGCCTTGAGGAGATCTAGAATGACTTTAGTCCTTCAATGAAGCCATTTTTGGGTGGTGAGTTGCAATCTATTATTTATTCATCATTCCTTTTCATCATTTAGCTCTATCCCTCAAAAGAATAGGTTTATTATCATTGGCATTGTCATTGTGGAAGTGGAAACACTAACACGAGGTTTGAATAAGGAAAACCCCTAAATGGCACAACACTTCCTCTCTCTTTGAATGTGCAGGTTTCATATCTAAGGAAGATTAAAGAAACTTTGGAGGTCAATTATTCATTGTTGCAATCAAACCCTGCATCTTGACAACTCGCAAAAACTTAATTACTAAATTATCTGATAGTGCAACTAGCAAAAAATAGAAGATCTGATCTAACATCTGAGGACTACAAAAACAGATCGAGAATATCTCTACAAGGACAGTGGTGCCCCCAGAAGAAACCTCCTTCAAAATCAAGCTCAAATTTATACCACAAGTGCACAATGTCATGCTTAGTCCATTTATGAAGTTCAAATTTCTTTGTGATATATTAGATCTAATGTATTTGCATCATTAGGTCAATTGAATCATTGCATTTCATCCTTAAGGTCATTTCATATTTGGTCAAGGGTAGGTTGACTCACATATCAAGTTGTAAGTCAATCATATATCTTGTCCAAATCTAATCAAACCTCACCTCTTTATTTAATGAAATAGGAAAAAGGAGTTGACCCCCCACAAAGGGAGATCTCCCCTAAAGGGTCACACATTTTTCTACATTTCATTTTGGTGAACTTGACATGTTAACATTATATACCTTCTAAAATATGAAGCAATTCATCATAGATCTAGGTTTAACATTGCATTGTCTTGCATTGTTCATTTAGGAATTCACTTCCACATGTTTTATTTCAATAATTATAGCTCCAATATACATCTCAATTGCATTCAAAAATCTGCATTAGGTCATTTAAAATCTGAAAACAAACAATTGAAAGTTCCATTGCATGCATTTAGTTATCTTTCATATAGCTAAAAAGTGAAAAGTTGCATTGTTTTGTTTCAAAAAGCATAGCAACATCATCAATTTGAGAATTTTAAATATTAGATTTGGTTATTTGTTGCTGGAAATTGCATTCACAATTGTCATTTATTGTACAAACATTTTCAACATTGTTGCACATTTACATTTTGTGTTACATAGTCTTAAATTCAACAAATTCTGGAAAAACATTCATTGTCAGACATGTTTGCATATAAACACAAAAACTTTAAACGATATTACAGATGGCCAAACTTTGAATTTTGTAAAACCTTGTCCAAGACATAGCCACCTTAGGTGCCCTAGTCTTGCTTTTTGTAGCTCAGATTCTTGTGGTAGAGACCTTTCAAAATCCTATGTCCAAATTATTGTTTGTTTTCTAGTTACATGTTGCATAATAGTTTGATCCTCAGTGCAAGCATCATATGGTCATAATGGCTCAATTTTTTTGGTAAGATGTTGACTTCCTTGAAATATTTGGTTAATGTTTCAAGTTGTGTGGTTGACAATGACCCTAATTCAAATGATGAAACACATGATCCTTCATCTCCCAATGCATGTCTTTTTAATGAATACATCTTAAGAGAAGAAGAGGAAATAATGAATGAATTTATAAACAATACCTTCCCAACCTTGAGAACAATGTGGTCCTTTTCCCTTTAATGGAATGGCCTAATCAACAATCAACACCACCTACCATACCACCACTTGAAATGTTTTCCACATCGCATAAGGAAAGTGACTTGCAATTCATACCTCAATCAATGCACATGGAAATACTTATCAAGAATAATCATAAGTAAATCATATCACCCAATCTCCCATCATATGAGAACAAAGTTACAAACACACCTATTAGCTTGGAGAAATGTTATGGCCAAGGCTTTAAGATCCTAACAAAACAAGGATGTGAGATAAAGAATGAACATGAAATCCATTCCCTTTTGGAACAAATACCATCTAAAGACACAAAAGGAATAGGTTACCAAGGTCCTCCACCTTTACATCAAACATTTTTTCTACCAACCAAGCCATACAAAGTCCATGGTCCTATTAAGAAAGGTGTGTTACCTACTTCACATCCTTTATCAAAGATTGAGTGTAATTCAGCTACACTTCTAAACTTGGGATACATTACATTACCACCTATGCATGAACGAAAATATATTGAATGAAATAATAAAAAATACATCCTATTATGCATATCATAGAATATTCAAACATACTACTAATGAGTGCAGTGCTTTAAAGAAGAAATTGGAAGAATTTGATCCTTACAATTACCAAATTGATCAAATGATATATTATCATATATGTGCTTTGCTCCCTATTATGTGGTAGTTGTAGTATCATTGTATACTCACTACCATGCATGGGGGTATAAACTAGGCTTTATGCAATCATATTTCATCTCGTAAGGAGCAATGCATCATCATCCATATTGGCTCATATTTGTCCCTACACTTGGGTGGCAAGGGGTTAGGTAGCCTTGTGTTAGGTGCATTCCTTCTAGAAAGGGGTCCCTTTGTATCTTCTTAAAAAATTAGTGTAGCAAGTACATTAATATTTTAAGGGGGCATATAGTCCCCCACTTATTATTTGCATAAGAAATGGTCCCTTTTTAGTGATGATAGTATACGTCTCCTAGAAAGTGTGACCTTATCAATAAAAGTGTGGCCTTCTCAATTTATGCTAGTGTCTCCTTTGTGGTGATATTAGGCTTGATGTCCCCTAATGGCGTGACTTTTCTTGACATATGATGTTCCCTTTGGTGGTAATACTATGATTAGTATTCCCTAAAGTGTGATCTTTATATTCCATGACTTATCCTCTCTTAGTGGTAATATCATGTGTGATATTCCCTAAGGTGTAACCCTTCATGTATTGAGCAATTCCCCATTGTTATTTTGTAAATCACCTTTTGTGGTGGTGTTGTTTATAACACCCCTTGATATTTTTGGCCTTGTCTTATGTGCCTACTTAGGTGAGTTTTTCGTTGTCTTCTTAGACATTTATGCACCTTCTTAGGAAATTTTATGCACCTTCTTAGGTGATTTTATGTGCCTTACTAGGCGAGTTTATACACCTTCTTAAGTGATTTTATACACCTTATTAGGTGAGGCTTTGGCAAGATAGTTCATGGATTCAACATAATAGAGCTTGTTGGGTCATGGACTTGAGCACCCTTTTTAACATGGTCATCAAGCATAACACAACTTGCTTGATAATAGAGCTATGTGTTTCATGATTTTCTAGCATAACAAGGCTTGCTAGCCTTATAGAACCCATCATATTGCATGGACACCTAGCATAACATAGCTTTCTAGCCAATAGATCCATATAACTCACGAGTGATGTGGCATAATGTAGCTTGCTAGTCCTCATGGGAACATTCCTTTGACTAACCTTTATTCAATGGATGATGTTTGGTATTTGAGACATATTTAAGACTCGATCTCTTTGCCTTATTGACTCAAAGCCCTTTATTACTAACCTTGTGTTTTGTTGTGTGTATTTTGTGTGTCTTCTTCATGTTTGCATTGTGATTGTGTTCATTTTTGTTTTTAATTTATCCATGTGATGTGTTCAAATCATGTATGCTTCATGTTTTTGACATGTATGTGTATGTTATCTTTCTACATATCATACATAAATGCATTACTTCAAAGTTCTTATGTTGTTTTTTGATGGGATCTTAGATCCTAGGGGCTTGTGCACTCCCCCTTGATCCTTTTTCATCCTATCTCTTCAACATTTGGACAATCGAACCCCTCTTGACATGTTTTCTACTTTAGTGTGAGTCTAAGCATAAGTTCACACTCACTAAAGTGGGGGCTAAATGTAGCATCATAAATTATCACCTATGACAATTTCACACTATGTTTTGCTTCCCCCTAAGTAATTGGACCTAAATTGGGCTAAATGTAGCATCATAAATTATCACCCATGACAATTTCACACTATTTTTTGCTTCCCCCTAAGTAATTGGACCTAATTGAACACCTAATTTCCTAAATTATGCATTTTGTGCCCCATTTTATCATTTTTTTGACAAATTGCAAGCACAAAACAAAAGCATTCATTTAGTACTTTGCCCCCAACTCTTAATTCCCAAAAATAGGTCTAGGACACTAGTGCCTAGGGCACTTATGTCCCCCTATTTTGACCCCAAATTCAAATATGTCAGTGTCAACATTTTATCATTTGAAATTCAAATATCTAAAGTCAATTGTCAGGATTTAATTTTCAGGAAATTAGAACAATTGTGTATAAACACTGTAGTGTAGAAAATTGCATGCCTTAATAATTTCACATTATTTTTTGGCCCTCTTGAATTATTGAGCTTAATTGACCCCTAAATTTCCTAAAATTATGTATTTCCAGAGCCAATTTGTACCCCTTTTCAATAAATGACAAGCATTGAATAAATGCATCCACCTCATATGCTTCCCCTAACATTGAGTGTCCCAAAAATTTGGGCTAGGACCCATTTGCCAATGGGTGAATGGGTCCCCCTTCTTATCTAGGACCCATTTTTGGACATGTCAAAGTGACCATTTTAACATTCAAAACCCCATTTGCATATGTTAGCTATCGGGATCTAATTTTTGGGAAATTAAATAAATTCCTATAAATACCTAGTTATTGCATCATTTGAGATCTATCTAGCAAGAGGTGAACATTAGGACCATTCAAGATCAAGTCAAGAGCATCATTATTAGAGTTTCATTGCAACAATTCAAGATCTAAGCATCATGTCAAAGTGTTTGTGAGTTTATGTTATCATGTTGTCATTATTTTGTGAAGGCTAACATCTTTTTGTAGGTCTCCAAAGCATTCAAGTATTCAAGCAAGAAATATCCAAATCCTTGAGGAGATGTGCATGACTTCAATCCTTCAAGGCAACCATTGAAGGGTGGTGAGTTGCAACACATTGTGATTTCATCATTCCTTCCTTTCAATTATCCATTTATCATCAACATTGCCATTGTGGAAGTGAAAAAATTTACACAAGGTTTGACTAAGGCAATCCCCTAAAATAACCAAACATTTTCTCCCTCTTTGAATGTGTAGGTTATAGGTTTGAAGAGGATTGAAAAAGGATTGAAGACAAATTCTCCATTGTTGCAATTGTTGTCATGCATCTTGTCAAGCCACGAAAACTCAGTTACATCTTGTCATGCTCATTTTATGCCTCATATTATATTTCATGAATTCCTTACCTACATTCAAAGGGAAGATATGGGAAAACCATAAATAGTAGCAACCCAAATAAATGAACATCTCAATAATTTTAAAGATGCTTCATCATACACAACTACCTATTGGGGGTTCTTTCAAAAAATTCAAAAATATAGATGCATGAGAAAGAAATAATCTCAAATGACATAGACCACAAGAACAATAGACAAAAGAGGAAGCCAACCCCCCATCCACAAGTACTTTACCTACTCCACAACAAGACCCATCCCTACGAGAAGCCTTCAAAACACTATTACCAATAAGATCTAAAAGGAAATGAGCAAGGAAAAAAAAAGGAGTAAAAAGGATAATTATAGAAGAATCCACAAAAGAGGAGTCTCAACAGGAAGTAGAAAAACCAAGGAAAAGAACCACTTGGAGAAGTTCACAAATTCCAATCCAAGGAGACTCTCTAGAAACATCTAAGAAATAAATATCATGAACATGGATTTTCTTATGGATAACATCCACAACAAAGACATCTTGAAAAATACACTACAAATATATGAGGAGATAGGGCCAAAAAACAAGGCAACAATAGAAGAAGATTTCATGAGATATATAAAAATAACTCCAAAGACTTTAGAAAACATTATTGCAAAATTCCCAGAGAATTTGGCATCAACACTCAAAAAAATAAGGGAGAAGGGTATGAAAGTAGATGATCAATTGAGAAACAAATCCTTAGATGAGGTTGACCCTAACCTCTCCTCTATAAAAATGGAACAATTGGCTCAAGTACAAGATACAAAGATTAGATCTAAATAGAAGGTGGATATGTTGATGCATCCTACAAAGGAGAACAAAGCTAAAGTTCAAAAGGAGACAAGAAAGGTCACCAAAAAGATATATGAACAGATGAGAAAAATAGTATAAAATAAATAGAAGACATAATCTTAACAAAAGACACCATAAAATCCACCACCTACTTTGATAATATCATCTTCCACTTTTGTAGCCTCCCCTCTTAGTCTAAAAAAGATTTTTTAGCACAAAAGAATCAAATCCAACCAATTCCAACACCATAATTGTTGCAACTACCATTCACAGGATCACAAGTAGATATCACAAAAATATCCCCTCTTCAAAAATTCCAAATTGGGGATACATTCCATAGCATTGTGAAGGAAGAAAATTGAGACATGTCAAAAATATAGAATGGATAGAAGATTCTATTGCAACATTATAGAGCATTATTTTGGAGCTTCATAATCCTTCACAAAACCCCAACCAAAAATTGAAATCTTTAGTAGAAGGGATAAAAAAATAATGGCTACTCAAAAAACCACCATCTAGAACCAAATCATGGAAAAAAAAATTAAAAAAAATATGGAAGAAGGTTGAAATAAATGTGCAACTGCCCAAACCCAATTGGAAGAATAGAAAAAAAAAATTAGCAAACAATTGGGGATTTTAATGTCATCTATCAGTATTTCCTACAATGCCCAACCACAACTAAGAACCTAAGAGATCAAATCTATCAGATGGAGGCACATATAGTGTAGATGGCTAGCAATTACAATCCACTACAATGCATGGATAGATTAGTAAGGGTACAAGTGAAAACATTGCACACACAACTTCAACAATTGTACGACCAACAAGAAAAATCAAAGCATAGATCAAGCAACTAAGGGAAGTAATTAACCTTCTATTGGCACATATGATAGGAATACTAGGTGAAGCTAAAAAGAGTACACAATAAATTCATATCCATAGTAATTTAATTAAGGTAAAACAAATGATACATCCATTTGCTTCAGCAAAAAAACACCCAACAGGATGCAATTTTCATACAATTGAAGGTCATCTACAAGAACATTTTGTCATCTACTTATATGTATTGAGGAAAATAAATCGTTTGAAAGGGGGGATGATGTTGGTAGGAAAATTGACAGCACACAGAGCATGAGAACTTACCACAAACCACTACAAATAAGTTGTAGAGCTCCTACATGACAAGTCAACTCCAAGAAGTATGTTGGTTTGTAAGGGACACGTCCCACTAGGCAAATATATGTAGAATATAGAAGAAAATGTAACATGAAGAGAAATAGATATAGGAAATACATGAAGGAATATATTTAAGGAAATAGTTAGAAGAATAGAGAAAGGATGATGTATAAGAATTTATAGGGACTCATGAGAATGTAATATCCAATATATTAATATATGAGAGATGATTAAGGATCATATTTTGTGTCATGAATGTGATCTAATTTTTGTTCAAGATTTATTTGTCATATTTTCTGACTCTACATTATGCAATAACCCTTGATCCCTCTTTATTAATGAGTTTGGGGTATAAATAAAACTTATAGAGAATACTTGGGGTGTAACACCCTGCCACACAACCCTAGAGGAAGTTGCAATTAACTACTCAAACGTACTAATTTTTTTTTGTTTAAGAACAAATAACATGCAAGTTCACTACCCATTGCCAACAACCTCTAAGGTTACGAGACTGAGATTACTTTAAAACCCAAACAAGAAACATGAATTGAAACCATAGCATTTAATTACTTAACGAATTAAGTACACATACATTCCATACATGATAAATTACATCAAAGAATAAGAGATACCACATGATTTCAAATAACAATCATTTAATAATACGATTACAACTCTCATTCCCTGAATGAGGTAAATCCAATAAGCATAGTTACATAATACATCTTCCACCTCGATAAAAAATGAGGGGTAATAAATTACAAGTTTCAACTAAAATGAATAAAGCATGAAATGAAACTGGATCCCACGAGCTCTCCAACTGGAAATCTCATCCACACGAACAAGAAGAAAACCCAATGGATTAAGGTGTATGTTCCACCCAACCATGTGATACCCGAAGGCTCACCCCCCGTGCTAGGAGATAGTAACAAGGAATCCTATACAACACCATCAACCTCTAGACATAGGCTAACTCACACTGACACAACCAATCACATGAACCATACAACCATAAGAATAACACAAGTACAACTCTAACATCACTGACATAAATCACATTGCTTCCAAAAATAAAACAAATTAGGCATGTTAAGAAGACCATACACATAAAACCAAATACCAACTGTTGTCATAGAAAGAGTGTCATCACATAGCTCAACATGGGATATCCTCTGGGAATCTTCATAGGCTCTGACCCCCACTATGGGATATCCTGGTGGCCTCAACCAAATCCCAACCCCCATACTCACTCATGCAGAATCAAATACCTCTCATAAAGACAAGATATATGACCTTGCCATTCCAAGCCTTCCCACTCATCCCAAGCCTATACGAGCACTTGTGTCTATGAGTGAGTCTAAATTATCTTGATTAATGTGAAATACTACCCAGACTTCTAAGTATATTGCTTTAGTTATCACTTGATTAAACCACCTCTGAAGGTTACCCAGTTTACCTCTTTGGGATCTGGCGCCTAACAGAAGCCACTCTTCTACTTGACAACACATACAAACCAATCACCAAGGGAATCCCAAGTGCATACTAACAAGATAAAACCACTCCAACTCTAGGGGGAACACATAATGAAAACTCACTCCGAACACTAGAGGCAACAAAACACATAATCCACTCCTTCCAAAAGAGGCACAAACCACATAAACCACTTTTAATCCAAAGAAGGCGCAAATCACATAATCTACTCCTAATCTAAAGGAGGCACAAATCATCCCCGTTTGTAAAAACCGAGTAAAACAACAGGATACAACTATACGCACTACCCAAGGCAACACAAAGGTTGACTAACATATTACGACAACCCACACAATTAAACGAAAACCCCATCTAGAAGACTTAACATAAACAATTAATTCCCTTTGCCCAACATCAAGAATGAGGGAGATATCATGACAAAAGGACAATCGAAAATTCAATAACCTACTTTAGGATTTCCTAAATCCAATTAACTCAATTAACACTACTTGCAAATACTCAAAAGTAAATAAAATTACATTTGCAACATTGAAGAATTTAAAACTAATAATTTAATTCCATTTTTCTCAATTATACATAATATTCAAAATCAAAATTTAAATAAAATCATTTGATTATAAAATTAACCTTTTTTGCATCTATTATAATAAAATAACCATTGTAAGATCAATATATTTAAATATAAATATATGTTAAACATACATATATAATTGTATAATCAATGTATATATATATAAATATTATTTAAATATATATTTCCAAAATCAATTTAAATTCTTAGTCATTTAAATCAAAACTTTTTTCTTTTTTGCTAATTAAATACACCAAGAAAATACACACACACACACATATATATATTAAAATAATATATAAAATATATATATACTTGTATTTTAAAATTTATAAAATCTATATATAAATAAATATATATATTTTAAATAATATATATATATATAATATAAATATAAAAAATTATAATAATAATAAAAAGTTTTTAAAAAACAATGAAACCCCCAAAAAGGAGGGGACGCAGCCTATGGCTGTGCCCAACCTCCCTTAGTGGAGGCAGTGCTGCCTATGGTAGCGCTACCCCCATACACAGTGTGGGGAGCGCTACCACAACAACGCCCTCCACTAGGGGGCATGGCTGTGGCAGCCATGGCTGCCTCCCCCCCTCCCAACACACATAAAAAAATTAATTTTATTTAAATAATATATATATTTTTTAAACAGAGCACAACCAAAGAAAATCCTCTGTTCTAGTAAATTCTAGAACATGATTTTTGTGCCAAAATTTTAACAGGAAACAAAAATTATTATTATTATTTTATAAATAACCTAGACCCAAAATGCAAAAATATATGTATATTGAATATATATACATATATATATTGAATATATATATATACATAAAATATCCATTTTACAGTCAAATTGAACCAATTTTCTACAGAAAATTTTCAATAAAACTAATTTTCAAACAAAGTTTTCTCATTTCAATTTCTAATTTGATAAGGAACCTTTCAACTCCCAAATGGAGGTTTTCTAATTTAATTTGTTTCCTTTTCAAATTTTCTATTGTTAAATTTGAAAGTTTCAGCTGTAAGTTTTTTTTTGTTTTTCTACAAAAATCTAAATTTCTTCCATGATTCAACAGAGTTTTCAAATTGTTTCCAATCAAGTTTTCAAAATTGAAAATGCAAATTTTCAAGCAACAAAACAAGAAAGACCTTGTGATTGAAGAAGAAAAGTTGAGCTTCCCTACAAGATAATTTTTCCAAAGCTCTTCCAAAATCTTCACCCAAATCCAATAATGCATATCCAAAACATGAATACCTTCATTTCTTTTTAATAACAATCTTTTTCAAAATGAAATATCTTCCCCAAAATATCCCACAACCACCATAGTTATTTCTCCTCTATCCATTTTGAGGATATTTTGTTTTTAAAAAAATTTAAAAATCAAATTTCTTTTCAACATGACTTTATTATTTCTTTTTTTTTAATTTCTATTTCAAAATGAATTTAAAGCTTTTAACAATTTCTTTTCAAAAAGCATTTAAACTTTTAAAAAATTATTTCCAAAAGAATTTAACACTTTTAAAATTTCTTTTTCAAAAATCATTTAACACTTTTAATTTCATGAATTTTTTCAAAACAACATGAACCGTTTAATTTAGTCACTCCACAATTAAGTTTAATTAATCGATTCAACACAATTAATTTAATTAATCAATAAAATAAATCTAATCCAAGATTAGATTATTTTATTAATTAAATTAAATTAATTAATAAATTAAATAACATTTTTAACATTATAATTAGATTCATTTAATAAACAACCTAAATACATAAAACCATTTATTTACCTTTTCCAACTTGCAATTAAATAAATCAAGGAGAGATGAACAAAGAAGCAACATAACCCGACTAAAACCCAATGACACACTATGACTAGGGTGATGACTTGGCATGTAAAACCTAGCTACTATCTCCCATTCAAATACCATTGGCCAATGGACACGCTCAAACCTGTGAAACCAGGTGGAGTCGATGTCCCGTACCTATCAACCTATGAATAAATAGTATGTCGAACATGCATATATATAATATAGCAAAACACACTGTGAAGAGGAAATCTTAGAATCATAGGGCGCTCACAAGCGAGTGGTACAATCTCGTCCCCTTCACCAATACAGTATTACTAACCGACGAATCTAACATCAATAATATAATCAAAAGCATAAAGCATCATTAGTTCGAACATCTGCTAAGCTAATCCAAAGCATGCCATAATGATAACATCAGAGTAAACTACCACACATCAAAATATGCATTCACATCGCTTTACAGTTTGTGATCAAATAGTAACCAAGTACCATAGTCAAAGTATTAACAGAAACAAAGCATACAAAGAAAAACACTGTTCGAACAAAAGAGCCAAAAATGGAGGGGTGCTACATGGGGAACAAAACTTATGTCTTTGATCCCTCATTTTATTGTTGACATATATTATTGATTGTATTTATTATAAAATATGAGGTGTTTATGTAAATGCATATATCACGACTCTCCTTAATTTGTCTCTTATATCTAAACTAGCAGTTGCACAATATTCAATGAGCAAAAAAATAGTTGATAGGCACAGACCGATTTTGTTTTACCATAAAGTTATCCTTGCCGGCATCAACATCAGATTGGAGGAGATCCCAGTGGGGTTCCCCATGTATAATAGTCTATCGACTAATTACCTATCCTTTATGTGTCCATAATTGTGTCAATTTCCAACCACTACTAGAAAGGACATTAAAAATTTGTACATTGCAATAAAAGAGTGTAAAGGCACAGTCATGTGTCTACATAATAATTTATCTCCATTTTCCATTCTTCTAAATGTTCTTTTTCATAGAAAAACCACGAGGGGATAAAAGGAAGGCAACATGCACCCAAAACAGCTTTGTACAATTTCAACTTCCCATACTTTTTACAGATTCTCATTTTTGTTGTTTTCTACATTAAATATTTGTGAACTCTTAGAAATTGAAGCTAAGGAAAAATTTAAGCATCTTTATGGATATTTTAGTTGATCGAGAGCATGGAGGAGTAATATTATCATGGTTATTTGGAATGGCAATGTTTTGTTCAATGTCAAAGCAACTCAGATTTTGTTAATGCTATGTCAAAGCCACACCGATAATTTTGGCATGTATAATAGCTGAATTAATCTCACGTTTATAAAAGAAAATTAAAATTATGATTTGATAGCTATTTTAGCTATAAACAAATGTATATTAGATGTAATTATGCAATTACTCATATACTACTTCATATAAATTGGATTAAATATACCACCATCATATCTCTTGAGCATATATGACAAAGTTTCAAATACTCACCAAGACATTAATCTTATTCAAACAATATAGATGTTACTTTTTAACTTACCTTTTATTTTGATGTCTAGTGGTTTTATGAGAATCTGTGGTTTTCTCCCTTGATCACATGAACAATAAGTTGATTCCTAATCATCTTTATCTATTCTAAAATCACTCCATTCAAATTTAAATACTTAATTCTACTCAATAACTCTCTAAATAGTCTTTGAGTCATTTTTCAAATATCAATCCAATATATGTTGGAATTTTAGCATCAACATAGTTGTGTATGCATTTGATCTAAGCATCAAGAGCAACTTTTTAGGTGTGATCATTTGTGTTCAAATAATAGTTCATTTTTACAAATGACAAATAAAGAAAAATGAAGCTACAAAGGCTTTAGAGATGCCTTATCCCCCTTTGCATCATCCTTCTCCTAGAATACAAATATCATCCCTTTATTATTCTTATTTTTCTTATATTTCTTGTGTCGGTGTGAATAAGGGTATTACGTAACTAGTTCCACTGTTAGGTCCCTTTCACATTTCACCACTTAAGTTTACTTAGGATGCACTTAGGATACTTATCACTTTATATAGCATACCATAAGATTAAAATACTTATCATAATATTATGTTGTCCTTTTTCATTTAATTTTTGTGTCCTAGATCATTTAATATTAGTTGTCTCATGTCATAGGATTAAGACACTTGTCATGATCTTATCCAATCCTATATCTCACCTTGGCCTATATAACCAAGGGTCTCTCACATGTTATATATCCATTCTATTTTGTATTTTTTATAGGAATACAATTTATTCTTACCATATTGATCTTTTAGTATCTTGTGCTTTCCATAAGCCTTTAGATCTTGGGTGGCTATCTCCATAGCTAAATCTTACAACTTGGTACAACAAATACAATATCTAGGAAAGATCAACAATAGGCACAACCATATACTAACCATAATTAGGTTATATTTAATCAAAGATCCAACATTTTAATGTTAAATAATAATTATTTTATATATGCAATGACTAATCTACTATTTTTTCTAATAACTAAAATACCAATTAACTTTATTTTTGGAAAAATGAAATAGAGAATAATGGGAAGAATAATACCAATAATATAATAAATATAAAACTCAATAAAATGGATAAGAATGTAAATGTTCAAAATAGGCTCCACTTTTAAATATAAATTTTCCCTAATCTCATATTTTGACAACGTAAATACCAAAATATTGAACTTGTATCAGTCAACATGTTGGGAAATAAATGCTTGAAATTAAACATTAAAACTTAAAAGTACATTTAAAAAAAATTATGTACATGTGAATATATCCACATGATACCATGTACTTGGTTATTGTGACTCCAAGCTATAGTGAGATCTAAAGATATAGTTTAGAGGACAACTCACAAAAGCCTTTGATGCGAAAAAAGGAGGTGATGTGAGCATGGTTGTTCGCCCAAACTTCACCATTAGGCTGGATGATAAGTATGTATAGTTTGCTTTTTGTTTGATTTTATAGGTTAAAGAAGTCGAGTTACAACCTGAGTCAATCTATGCCACAATAGGTGGCAAATGTATTTATAGGATTTTAAATACTATTTTTCTGCCATCAAATTTTCCAATGAGGGTAAGTATCTAGAAGGGAACTCAAATGTTTTGAATTATGGGCACCATATTGACCACACAGTGTTTGATATATGATTTCCTATCTTTGAAAAACTTATTAACCAATCACAACCCAGATTCCAAGAGTTGCACGTGTCATCTAACAAATCGTTATCAAATAGACCTCATACACAAAGCTGAAGGCTATCTAGTATAGATCTTAGATCTATTCCACAAACAACTTTGTTTGACCAACCAGAGGAACTGACAAGTGGAAGACCCATTATGTCTTTTAGGTCACATTATTTTTCTAGAAAAATCCTAAGTACTTCCAACAAGCCATATATGGATTATAATCCTAAAGATTCTATAGGATCATCCAGTCACTTTCCCTTGTATCATCAACCCTCAGTGAATCCTTATCCTTCTAGAGCATCTTTAGCCACACTTTTAGATCTAAGCAGCAATCTAGAACTCACGAATAGGTTAGCCATGAAAGTTAGTAAGAAACTAGCTTTAACACCTAAGGAAGAAGATTAATCAAATAAAAAAGGAAAAGGGATAAAGCTTACCAAGATGGGAGAAAAATATTGAATGATTAGAGAAAGACTCCCTAGAGCAAGAGCTGAAAAGAAAAGTATATATAAATTGGAAATGAAAGGGAAGAATAAGAAGTAATTGGCTATGAACTTGGTAGATGGCCAACCCCAGAAACTTTCATGGTTGTCAATCCAGATAAAAAGCTATTGGGAGAATATGAAGCAAGACTTCATGTTGATATGGGTGAAAAATAAAAGAATTCAAAAACCCAAATAAATTGGATAGCCTAATGGATGATTTCAACCTAGGAAAATGTTGATGACATGGCTATAGATATAAGGACTATTGGTAACAATTGCCTAGAAAATTAGATTAAATTAAATGATGTTTCTTTAGTACAGAATAGGATTAGTTCTTTGGTAACGAAGATTGAGCAACATTGTTGTTCTCTCATAAATGATTTATCTGGCGTAAGTTATCAAGTGTGACAAGCACATCATGATATAAAAATATTGTAAATCAAACCAAACACACCAAGATAATTATCTCACAAAAATCTATGAGAATCAACAAAATTATGAGAATTATAGAAGGAAAGATATTGTTGACCAAAAAATTCTTATAGATGCTATAGCCAGAAAGTTGGAAAAGATAAGGCTAGTCACTAAGAAGAATAGAAAATCACAAACTAGTCATGAAACTTCTTCTAAAGAAGAAGAGCAAAAGCTCAAAACTAACTAGTCCCTAAGCAAAAGAAAATAATTGTTCAAAGAAGGACACACATGAAAAAGGATGAAAGAGAAGAAATTATTGAATCATCTTTCGTAAAACTTCCTAAACCTTCTGCAAACATTTGAATGCCAAAAATCAAGGAACATAGCTTAGCCAACAAAGAAGAAGGTATAAGGGTTTGGCTCGAAGAATTAAAAGTAGAAGAACAAACAAAACCTATATATATGAATGAACCTGGTTTTTCCAATAAGGAATTAGAAGAAGAAACATCTGATGTAAATACTTTTGAGATCTCTGTTAGTGAATTTGAAGCTTCTCAATTTACTATAATACTGTTGATAATGATTTTGAAGAATTAGATTTAGATTTTTCTAGTTATAATCAATTGCAAGAAATTGAAACATGGAAATCTACAAAAAAGCTTGCAGAAATGGACATAGAAATGAAAGATGCGGTCACTGATAATGCAAAAACTAAATAATTGAGGCCATTTGCTACAAGTGGATATATTTTGAATATAGATAAAATTGTAGAACCCTATGATACTATCTGCACTTGGGAAGATACATTAGAAAATATGTTTGATAGGAGTGGATCATGGACTGAACCAACAAAAGTTCTTTATGTTTTCAGATTGCTCTCAGGAAAACTCAAAAATGAGTGGAACAAATATACCAGATGTAGGCCAAAGAACTCCCCTTGATGAGGAACATGATTATGAAAAACAAAAGGACATGGGGAAAAATGATATATTCACTATTGGATTTGAAGAATTCAGAGTCCTACTCATTGATCTCTTTTGTGGAGATACTACTAATCAAATTATAGAAGCCAACAAAATTCTTCAAACTATGAAACTTAATAATTTGGCCAAATTTCATGCATATAATCTAGTATTTGAGAAGTATATGATAGTTGTTGATAATTGCATGATTTAACCACAAAGCAGTATTATCTTAATTCCCTACCATGTGGTTTAGGGAGATGGGTAGAGGACTATATGATCTACATAATCCATTTGTACCACATAATCTTGAGAATATGCATGATCTACTTCAATTCTTCTAGCGAGAGATGCTAGCTTAAGGTGGATCTCAAATTCTTCAATTTTTACTTTTAGCCTCCACCTGGATTCTAAAGAATATAATTCAATTCTAGGGAAGTCATATCCAATCCTGGGATAATGAGACAACTATTGTTTCATGCATGCTAGCATTTTTTCCCAAAGTTGTGGATGGATTAGTTTGAGAAACTCTTCTAGATCTGGATTAAATCTGGCACCAATTAAATCAATGTATTCTTCGAATGAATCTTGATCAAAACTAATTCTATTAATGAAACCATATTTCAAAATTTTGAGAAGATTCATTTTGTTGTGCTTTGACCAATTCATTCCAAAGAATCCTTTGTTATGAACATGGAAGGTTCCACATCGGCTACACCAGTGCCTAATTGGGGCATCTTCTAGTCCTAAAATCTCTAGAAGTTATTTTTCTTCATCTTGATCTATTATCCCTTAGCCATGATAATAACAGATTTTTTGTCTTAAATCTAGAAGCCATTTGTTAGGGAAGTAAGATTCAAGCAATAGTTCAACAATATGTTTTGGTAAATAGGGATAATTTAAGCCAATGCCTTCCAGAATGTACATTGGAGTTCCATCCAACCTATACCAATCTGGTTCTTTGAAATTAATGCCATGGTAAATTGATCCTACTAATTCTCTTGTTAAAGCATCAACTAATGGATTATTTTCACCTTTTATCCATTCAATTTCAAAGTTATATCCTATAAATTCAAAATACCTTCAAGTGATTCTTCCTTGGGCTATGTCTTTGTTTGGTTTGTTTTTCAATAGGTTTCTCATGGCTTGACTATTTGTCCTTACTGTAAACTTTATTAGCTTGAGGAGAATCTTAAATTTTCAATTCCCTTCTTTATTGCTAGTATTTCTTTTTCTGGTATTTGCATTCTATCTCTGTAAATGTACTAGATCTATAGTCACAGATACTACATTTCCAATCTTCTTCCTCCTGTATCAACACAATTGACCAAGTATTGTCAAAAGCATCAGTATATAATATCAAAGGTAAATCTTGAGATGGAATTTGTAGAGAAGGCAAATGTTGACATTTAGATTTGATTCTTTGTACTTCCTTTGTTTCCTTTAATGACCATCCTTCTTTTCTTTCTTTTAAATGCTCTTGGATTGCTCTCCTATCCTCTCCAAGTCCTTTATAAAAAGGGGAGACATAATTCAAACATCCTAAAAACCTTTGAATTTATTTTTCATCTTGTAGGACATTGGGAAAGTCTTGAATCCTTTGGAGAATATGTGGTTGTAACTGGATTTGTCCTCTATTTAAATGCAATCCTAGGAAATCAATTTGGATTTTTCCTATAACCATCTTTTTTGTTGATCAACATATTCCATTTTTTTGGATGGTTGTATATAGCTCCTCAAGATGTTGTAAGTGTTTAGTTTCTGTATCAGAAAATACAAGAATATCATCTATGTAAACTACACAAAAATATTTTAAATGTCTTAAGGCTTGGTCCATTCTTCACTAAAAATATGTTGGCATTGTGCATAGACCAAATGGCATGGCATTCCATTCATACAATCCTTGAGGGACAAAAAATGCAGTTTTATACCTGTTTGTTTCCTTTACCTTGATCTTCTAGAATCTTGATTTACAGTCAAACTTGGAGAATACCTTTTTGTTAGCAGCCCTTCTAATTAGATCAACGCTAAATGGTATTAGATAATTAAAAGGAAGGGTAATGTCATTGAGAGGTTTATAATTTATGCAAAATCTTTTCTTACCTCTTTCCTTCTCAGCTCACTTATTTACAAAAAATGCAGGACAAGAGAATGTACTTTTGTTGGGAAAAACATGTCCTATTAATTCATTCAGGCACGTTCATCCATTTCCTTAACTTCTAAGGGGCTCATCAAATAAGTCAGCTCACGAGGAATCACCGACTAACATTCTAGCCTAATCTATATTTTGCATTCTTCATGGTCTTGCAACCCCAATTTCAGTGGATTCATGCTACAATAGTCTACTTCAAACCTATTTTTAATTTCATCAAATATTTTTGAAGATGATTCTATCAGTTATTTTATTGAATCCTTCTTTTCTCTTTTCCCACTATGTTCAAACTTGTGGTTAACAATTTTAAGCGTTGGAATATCTATCTGACCATCTTCATGTCTTAAAGAGATCTTATGTTTCTAGAACTAAAGTGGCTCATACTTAGCGAGAAATTAAAAACCTAGCAGAACATCATCTTCAAGATCATTATATTCAATGAAGTATGTTATAAACATTTTTAACATGATTTCAACATGAACATCCTGTGTGTACCTACCCATATGTATCCTTTCTCAATTGATGGCATAATTGTGAGGGAGATCAGGTCAAGGCTTCTAGAATTCTAGAGGCATAGCATTTTTTTTCCAATATTCTTGATGATCTTGTATCTACAAAGGCATTGAACCGTAGTTTTTTGGCTCCTATGGACAACTCTTGTTCTTCTAGGGTTTTTCACCTAAAAGGAGAGAGACAAGAGAAAAAATGCTAATGATTCATTCAAATTATGCAATGTATGATGTTGTCAAACCTAAATTAAGTTAACTAAATAAAATTGACTGATCTAAATGAATGAAAACAAATGCAAAAGTGAAATTAAAGCTATGTTTGAAAACACATATGTAATGCAACAATGAACTAAATGACGAAAATATGTGAAAAAAAAAAGAAAAGGGATGAATCTGAGTGCACCTGGGTGAAGTATGATGAATTTGGAATGTTGTGGGTGCTAGTTGAAATCACTGATTTTTCACAATGGGACTCGTTCGCCCAGGGTGGCGAATTAGTCCTCCTCCTAGTGAAAAACTGTTAGAAGCAAGTTTCTGTCTGTCGGGATCCAGAATCTAACAAAATTCAAATTTTCAGTTCTAAGGTGGGACTCATTCGCCACAAGTGGTGAATCAGTCCTCTCCCAAATTTCTTAAAAATAAGGAGACAACTCTCCAACACTAGATTTGGAAATCACTACTTGTCGGGTTGCCAAAGTCAATTCTGTAGGAAATGGATTGAAAACCTTCTCCAAGCTTGAAATAGACTTGAGTTGACTTGAAGCACCTAGTTGACTTGTAACCAATCTTCAACACCAAAAGCTTGTCAAATTTGCATACCCAGGTCTACAAACAAACATGCAATAGATAAAAAATGGTTTAAGGTTAGTGAATAGGGGTTTTCCTTGGTCAAACCCCACTTTTGGTAATCAAACATTTAATAAAATAATGAAATGCAAATGAATGATAAACTAACAACATACAATTGTTGTTAACTTACCTAGCCCTTGATGATGCTTATATATACATGTATACACACACACACACACACACATATATATATATGCATACACACACACATATATATATATGCATACACACACACATATATACACACATATGTATTCACAATAAAAGATTGTGCAAATAGTAAATGCACAATGTCCTCGTTAAAACACCACACATCAATAGAAATAGTGGGTACGAAGACACAACTATATCAAAGAACGTTACAAAGTCATGAAATATTTCCAATAGGAACAAAACTTTAGGTATTCGTTAAATTAATTAGAATAATTAAATTTATTAAAAAAATAGAAAACCCCTAGGAAAATCATGACAACCAATGAAAAAATTGCAAAGAAAAGGCCAAATTTGCTTTGTAATAAAATAATCCTAGAACCATTAGCATGGACACTTCCCGAGGAAAAGGAATTGAAAATGTGTCGATAGTAAATGCACAATGTCCTCGCTAAAACACCACACGTCAACAAAAACACTGGCACGAAGACACGACTATATCAAAGAACATTACAAAGTCATGAATATATATGTATGTATATACACTTATATATATACATACATACATACACATAAATACATATATATATGTATGTATATATACCTATACATATACATACATATATATATACATATTGATATGTATGTATATATACTTATATATATAAATATATATATGTAGACATGAACCTGTGATTTTGTTTTAATAAACTGAAGTGCAATTTGAATCCATGCATGGCAAAGGAAACATTAATTGAATTTTTAATGGTTGTTAATACAAAAGTCAACATTAATGAATTATGATGTTATGTCTTTAACTGAGCAGCAAAAATTAACCCATAAAAGCACTCAATGATAGTGAACAACAGATATAGGAACTTAGGAAAGTCTCCCTTTTTGGTTCCAACACAATACCTATAAACCCTCTCATGAGACACAAATTTCACCCTGGTTCAATGTTCTGAGCAAATGAATAAACAACACAAATAATCCTTTGCTTGACAAACTCAAAAATCAACACCATAATCCATTAATGGCGACTGCACTTGAATCTATTCATAATAAATGAAAATCAGATGTAAATAAATGCAAAACACAGTTGCACACATGAGAACCTTTTGCTTGACATCCATAAAACTTAACACCATAATCCATTAACAACAATTATATATATTTACACATATATACATATAATGTCGATGCGAGGATACTGGTATGGGCCGAATTACGCTTGATCCATGAATAATCGAAGCATAATGGAGCCACCAATACTCGAATCTCAACAAGATCAATCAAACAAAATTAAAACTAAATGTTTCATCAAAACCTAACATACTAAATTATGAAAGCTATCAAAACATCTATTCTAATCCATTCGAAATTTATCTTATTGTGAAATTGGTGTCACATTTTGATGTGAAATGATGACCCTTTCCCAATCCTGTGATAAGTGAGCTTGTTTCAGTCGATTCTATGGAAGAGAATCGATGTACCATGGTGTTTGATGTGTACAAACCTAAATTATGTAAAAATGAACATGGTGCAAGCTAAGTTATCATAATTTTATGCTATAAATGATCTAATTATACAATTGATAAGCTAATGCTAAGCTAAACTAAGCTAATTTAAGCTAATTTAGGCTAAAATGATGCTAAAAGATGAAAACCCTAATTTATTTACAAACTAAGATGGATGCATGGAAGTCATTAATGGATTCTCTAAGCTATTATGCAATGAAAATGAACTAAAACAACTAAAAAGTGAGAAAAAGATGAGTGAGTATGTGAGTAAATTTAATAGCATAAGTTTGCAATAAAAGATGGATCCATTTGTCTCCAAATATTGATCTATTTATAGGAGAGCAAATGAGGAATGGATGGTTGAGATCAAAAAGCCTAATCAATGGTTCAAGATGAAGGGGATGAGAGGCATGGATTATGGATTCTCATCAACATATGAGAATGCATGATGAAAGTTAATCAAAGGCTCACACTTGCCTCAAACAAACACACTTTTGACTTGCTTACACAAGTCAAAGGTAACTTGCTCACACAAGTCAAAGGTAACTTGCTTAAGAGATTAAAGGGTTAACTTGCATTTGAAGCTAAGTGAGTTGATTGGAGGAGAGGGAATATTCCGTATAATATTCCTTTAGGGTGAGGAAAAAGGGATTTTTACAAATTAAAACAAAGTTTGAATTGTGCAAAAAAGGATAAAGAATATTCCATGGGAACATTCCCTTTGATTAGAGGAAAATTAGTTTAATTGCTAATTGAACAAGGTTTAATTTATGCAATTAGGGAAGAAGGGGATGAAATGATATTTAATTAAATAGCATAAAGTTATTTAATTAAATAAGATGACTTAAGATATTAAATTAAATAATTTGATTTATTTAATTTAATTAGATGAAGTGTTAGTGTGAAAAGAGATGAATCAACCTAATTGAATTAATTAGGCCAATTAGATGAAAATGATGCAATTAATTAATTAGCTAAGATAATTAAATTAATTAAGCGAAAAGAGGATGGATAAAGAGGAAATGATGTTAATAAATCTATTTCAAGTGTATGACCTTAGGACATTTTTCAGTGTCTACATATACATACATATATATATAAACATATACATATATATACACATATATTTACATATATATAAGTACATATAGATATATATACATACATATATATATACACATACATATATATACACACACACACATATATAGACTCAAAACTCAACACCATAATCCATTAATGGCAACTGTACTTGAATCTATTCACAATAAATGGAAATCAGATCTAAATAAATGCAAAATGTGGTCGTACACACAAGAACCTTTTGCTTAACAACCATAAAACTTAATGTACCATAATGCATTGATGGCGACTGCACTTGACTCTATTTATAATAAGTGAAAATTAGATCCAAATAAAAACAAAATGCAATCACACACACAAGCCACATGAAATCAAATCATTATGAATTGATAAATTCCTTCCCTTCATTGCTCTGAACAATAAATTGCAATTGGGAAAATAAAAAACTAGGAACGAAATATCAACTTCCAATGACAAAATTGCAAAAAAAGCACAATATTTATTTTAACAGTTCGAAATACACATCTTCAAAAAAGTCTTATCTGTTCAAGATATCCATGATGTACATGCATCAAAACATCCATGATACATCAAATATATCTTCAATAGATAGACATCTTTCAATGTCTATCACTGTTTCATGAACACATAATTAATTTGGATTGGAAAAATAGAAAACCACAAACAAAATATCAAAAGCCAATCAAGAAATTGCAAGAATATAGGTCAAAATCCATATTAAAAACATATATGTTGTACAACATATCATTTGCAATTGGGAAAATTCAAAAGCAGAAACAAAATATCAATTATGAGTGATGAAATTGTGAAAAAAAACACAAAATTCATTTTAACAGCTCAAAATACACATCTTCAAAAAAAGTCTTACTGTTGAAGACATGCATGATGTACATGCATCAAAACATGCAAAGTACATCAAACATGACTATATCAAAGAACACTACAAAGTCATGAAATGTTTCCATTAGCAAGAAAACATGAAATAGACATGAGTGTGGTGAGAACATTAATTATATATACAATATGTGTATATATGTATATATGTACATGCGTATGTAGATACACCCATACATATATATAGATGTGTATATATACATATATATATACACATGTACATATATAATATGTATATATGTATATATATACAAGACACAATTAATGATATATATAATATATTTAAATTATTATGTGTATGGTTCTGAAAATTTGACTGGTGAAGCTTAAATCCTTAATAGGAACCACCACCATTAGAAGCAAGCTATAAAATTAAATTCAAAACAATGAAGCACAAATCAGCATAAAAGAAGTTGGATGCAAACAAACAAAACAAAGTATACCTTTATGCCTTCATTGCTCTTTTCTCCTTCGCTTTCAAAGCCTTTTGATATGTTGCTCTAAAATTTTGGAGCACACAAATCGATTGACTCAAGACAATAATAACAATGAAAGTTTGAAGATAGTGGTTGTAATTGTGAAGAGATGAATGTCAAATTTATAAACAAAGTTCGCAAGACAGATGGATGAGATTGAATAGAAGATCAACAAATGAGATTGAATGAGAGAATGTGTAAAGGAAATTTTCTCATTCGAAAAATAGAAAATGTAAGGATGAAAGAGAATAGTGAATGAGGAAATAAAAATATGTAAAAGATGAGTGGAGAGAATAGCGAAAAGTGGAAGAGTTAACTGAAAGAAAGAGACAATCAAGTGAAAGAAAGGGTTTGTCAAGTGAAAAAGGAAATAAAGAAATTGAAGAGTTAATCAAAAAAGAAAATAGAGAATAAAAAAGTTAAGTAAAGAGGAAATTGTGACAAGTTTTTGAAAATAAAATAAATAAAAATTTTTTATGTCACAAATAATTAATTAAAGTAATTAATTTTGTGATTTTTAGTGTTGTCTCAAAGAAAAATTAAGAAATTTCTTAATTAGGTCTTACACCTACAGAAACAAGATTATGATGACCCCTCAAGAAATTTGGCAAAAAATTGAGGCAAATTTACCGATAAGATGATTTAATGTGTCTGGATAGAAGAAATATTAGCTAGACTTGAAAAAGTTAGAAAGAAGGGAAGAACAATTAGTTTGATCAATATTGGATGTGGAGAAGATTAATTGATTAGTATAGAATGGATCAAAGAAATATTAGCTAGAAGAAAGGTTAGTGAGAAGGGAGGAATAGTTAGTAATGTGAGCAGATGAAGAAAGAAGAAGTGATGAACATATTGTCATAAGCCTTGACAAGAGCACATTTATCAACATCAAGCATTTTTATTTTGCAAATAGATGACATACATTGAGGTATTAAAAAACCATGGTGCAAAATGTTATCGCTTTGCGTAGACTGAACACATTACAAACAATGAGTGCCATGACTCATACTAGGAACTTAATTTCCCCAACCATATTGTAGAAAAAAATTGCACTTATCTAGATCTAAATTTAATTTAATAGATTGAACTCTTGTTGACATGCATGCGTGACACACCAAAATTTAGAATTGCATTGTTAATGATCACCAACAGAGAATTCGACATTTATGAATTATGGTGTTAAGTATTTAACTAAACAACAAACATGAACCTGTTAAAGCATTCAATGATAATTAAGGAAAGACAGAGATTAACCCATTAGAGGGACATAAAAAAAATGAAATCATGATGTAAAAGATATAGGAACTTTCAAAAACATTTTTTTTACAGATATTTTGATGAGGATCAAATATGTGTCCGTCGACAGCCTTAAAACTTGACACCACAATCCATTAACCAATGACACCATGCATCAACAAAAACACTCGGCGCAAAGACACGACTATATCCAAGAACATTAGAAGCCCACGAAATATTTCCAATATATTTACAATTCGAGCAACTGAATAAACAACCCAAATAATCCTTTGCTCTAGAGGCTTAAAACTTCACACCATAAGCCATTAATGATGCTTGCATTTTAGTCTAATATTATTTTCCAATATGAAAAAAAATTACCAATTGATGAAATGATTTTATACCCAGACATTTTGCATTTATTTGAACCTAATTTTCATTTCCATTTAATAGATTGAAGTGCAGTTGGCATGCATGCATGCAAAGAAAAAATTAGTTCCATTCTTAATCATGGCCAATAAAGAAGTCGACATTAATGAATTATGGTGTTAAGTCTTTCACTCCACAAGAGAGACTAACCCATAAAAGCACTGAAAGATGGGGAAGAATAGACATTAACCCATAAAATGTAGAGAAGAACAAACACTATACATTAACGCATAAAATGTAGAGATACAAAAAACTATAAAATGACACTGCAAAAGATATAAGAACTTACAAATTCCTCGTTTTCACTTCCAATACAATAGACATAAATCCTCTCAATAGACAAAATTTTTAGCCTCATCAAACAATCTAAGCAAATGAATATACAACACGAATAATCCTTTGCTCAATAGACTTAAAACTTCACACCATAAACCATTAAT
>VDFB02047230.1:299789323-300031944 GCA_007258455.2 Sequoia sempervirens
TCTCCCACTCTCTCCCACCCTCTCCCACACTTTCCAACCCTATCCCACCCTCTCTCACCTTCCCTAACACTCTAACTTTCTCCAACCCTCTCCCATACTCTCTACCCCTCTCTCCCACCCTATCCGACCCTATCCCATGTTCTCTAGCTCTCTCCCACCCTCTCTCACTCTTGAGTAACTCTCTTCCACCATCTCCCACTCCAATTCTCTCCCACCCTCAACCACCTTCTCTCCCACCCTCTCTGACTCTCTCCCACACTCTCCCATCGTCTCTCCCACCCTCTCCCACACTCCCACACTCTTCCACTCTCCCACCCCTATCCCACTCTCTCAAGACCTCTCTCCAACTCTCTCCCACACTCTCCAACAACCTCCAACCCTATCTCCTACTCACCCACTCTCTCCAACCCTGTCTCCCACACTCTCCCTCCCTATCTCCCACTCTGCCACTCTCTCCCATGCTCTACCATGCTAAACCCTCTCCCACTCCCACCCTCTCTCCCATAAACATACATACATGACACACTAGTATACATACACATACAAACATACAAACATATCAACAAACATTCAATAAAGTGGCATTTAACTAAGGGAAGACATAACGCGAGCGCGGTATTTGTTACTAGTAATGCTCTTCGAAAAATGTCAAAAGCAAGACATAACGCATGCGAGTTATAACGTGCACGCGTTATGTCTTGAATTGGAAATCCCCGAGCCTTAGCTTTGGTATTTGCCTTGGAATACCAACCCAAAGGCTTGGAGTGCATTCCCAAAGACTAGAGACGTGTTTTTTTCCAAATTCAACAAATTTTCACATAATCGGGTTCGTGCTCACCATCAAGTTTGCATCTGGTTGAATATCAAGAAAATCGAAGACATGGGTAATGTTAGGTTCTTTATTAGCTTTCCAACGATGTAATTTTTTTCACTTTCTAACAATGTTAAACCTTTCATCCATAATTTCTTTTGATTGTATGTCCGTTTTTCTTCAAAAAGCAATGTTTGGTATTTTTTGCTATAAATTAACCGCTCATCGAAATTTGAAATAAATTATATTTTTAGAAACTAGACTCCATTCTACAATTTAAAAAATAAAATTTTAAAAAAATCTATTAGTTTAAAAAAATTTGAGGGGGAGCACGGCCAAAATTCTGATTTTTAGGAAGTGCCCACTTAGAAAATTAATAAAAAATCAAATATTCATTAAAAAATTATCAGAAAATATCCAGTCCTTACTACATACTATTATCTAACTTCTGACTGGAGCGATTTTAAAAATACTACAAAAAAGACCACCGTGCTCGGGTCACACAAGAGTTGTTATGTTATGTTTTTCTAACAGAAACAACAACAATTTGTGTGTGTCCCTCTTTTGAACCCCTTAATCTCAACCATTTTCAAAATAAATTAGTAGTTTAGAAAGTAGACTCGAAGCACTGCGGTCCTTGTTTTTGTTCCATAAAAAAAAATTGAGTGTAGCTATCCTCAATTTAACGTCCAAGGTCAGTATTTCTTGATTTCAGAAAAAAAAGTGGCCACTTAAGCCCCTTTTTTGGGAACCATCTTGGTGCACTTACACATGCCTCAGTCCAGTTAAATTCAGAATCCTTAGTCAATAAGGCATATAATGGACTGGCTATTTTGCTAAAATCTTTGATAAATCTTCTATAATATCTAGCATGTCCTAAGAAGCTTCTAACATCTTTTTGTTTCATAGGTGTTTACAAAATTAGAATGACTTCTATTTTTGCAAGATCAACTTGAATTCTTGCTTGAGAGATATGATGGCCTAAAACAATTCCCTCTTGCATCATCATAAAGCACTTCTCACTATTCAAAGATAAATTTTGCTCCTTACATATTTTCAAAACTTTCTCCAAATTTGCTAATGCTTCTTCATAAGTAGCTCCATAAGTGGTGAAGTCATCCATGTGGATCTCCATAGAATCATGAGAAATGTCAGCAAAAATACTGATCACTGCCCTTTTAAATGTTGTAGGTGCATTACACAGACCAAAAGGTAAGACAGAGTAGGCAAAAGTGCCCCATGGACTAGTAAAAGTTGTCTTGATCCTCAGGGGAAATTCTAATTTGATTATACCCACTATATCCATCCAAAAAGGAGAAATACTTTTTACCAAACAATGAGTCTAGCACTTGGTCAACAAATGGCAGTGGAAAGTGATCATTTTTAGTTGTTGTGTTCAGCTCCCTATAGTCTACACAAACTCTCCATTTTCCTCCTTTTTTAGGAACAATCACCAATGGAGATACCCATTGGCTATCTAAAATGGGGTACAGATAAAACCAACATCAAGCAATTTTTAGAGCTCTTTTTTAACTATTTCCCTAAGTGTTGGGTTTATCCTTCTTTTAGGTTGCCTAACAGATAAACCGTCTTCATTAATGTAGATCCTATGAGTACAGAGTTGAGGATCTATTCCCTTCATACCCCTATAGTCCCATGCAAAAGCTTTGTGTTGATGTTGCAACATTGTGACTAGGGCAGTTTGTTGAGATTGAGGCTGCTTATTATTGATGTTCAGACAGTGGCCTGGAGACACTTTTACTTGCTTGGTAAGATCATTCATAGAAGATGTTGATAAAGGTGGTGTTTGTATTTCATGTGGAAGCAAATTGTGATAAACTACAAGAAATTTAGGTGGTAGTCTCTCAGGATTCAGTTGTTGCAGGAAACACTACTGAAGACAACTATCTAGAATAGATGGGATACTTAGATCAAAGTTGGACTGCAAAATTTATAAAAGTAGGCCATCCTCACTCTGAAGCTGGGAAAACAGATTAGTTTGCAGCATCATTAGCTAAGCCAATGAATTGACTTCTTCAGTTTCCTCTCCTAAATCTGGCCAAATTGGTTGAGACAAGTCTGACTGAGGCTGGGCAGGTGGGTATAAAGCCAATTTCTTTCTTGAATGACCATCAGAAGTTGTCATGTCTCCTGAACGACATCCTATAAAAGCATCAGCTATGGCTAACCAAGGTCTACCTAGGATGATAGGATATCCTCCCAAAGTTTCCTCAGTAGACAATATGGTGAAATCTATTGGGTATTCTCAAGACTCAAGGATGACAATGACATCTTCTACCACTCCATCAGGTGTTACTGTGGAACTATCAACAAGCTACAGGATGGTAGGTGTAGACCGAATGGTTAGGATATTCAAATACTCCATAGTATGCTTGGTCATTACATTGATGGCTGCACCAAGGTCAATCAAAACATTCTTTACTATCTAGCCATTAATATTTATTTGTACCATAGGACTCCTAGGGTCAGTATATTTTGGAATGACTACCTTCCCTAACATAATATCTGTCAACTATCCTAGAACATGGATAGTTTGGGGATCCTTTTTCTTTCTTCTCGGTTTCTTTAAACAGGCCTCCTTAATGGTTTTTCCATATATTGGGACATCTTTAATGGCTTGAAAAAGGGGAATTTGAATGTGTACATTCTTTAGCTGATCCAAAATATCAAAGGTAGGCTCTTCCATAGACTTGGATGAAGTAATTTGCAATCTCTAAGGAAAAGGTGGTTTGGCCTGATGCTGTAGGACAGGTTCCTTAGAGACAGTATCTGATACATGTATATGTTCTGCATGATCAGTAGGTTTTTCAGAGGAAAAGTCTGGAATCTCTATAATTACAGGTGGTTGTGGAGCAGGGAGAGTGATTCCAAACCTAAGATGGATATCATTAATATTCAGGTCATAAGTTGGATATTGATTGGCTTCTACAAAATACATAGGTTGTTGTTGTTGCTGCTTGTTATTAGGATTTGGCAATGGTTGAGCAGGCATAGGCATTTGTTTTGGAGGGCCAGTATTTGCTGTTGGTGCTGCATGAGGTGGCATGAGGGCTTAAGGTTGTGGCTGCTGAAGCTGTAGGGATCCAGGGGATTGGTTCAACCATTGCTAAGAACCTCTCCATTGAGGATTCTGCTACTAATTACCTTGGGGTGGAGTCCATTGTCCTTGTGGTTGCTTCCAACCTCCTTAAGGAGATTTCCATTGAGGACTCTGATAGTTAGGCCAGTGTGGTTGAGAAGTATTCCAAGGTGGTGATGGACCATATGTAGGTTGCCATTGGTCATTGTAATTAGAATAAGGATTACCAAAATTCAAAGGGTCTTGAGGCATACCTTGTCTTTGAGCCCATGGTCACCTTTGTGCAACGAAGAATACTTGGTCATCATCACCCTCTACTATCTTAAAATCAATAGGTAATTGCTTAGCCTCGAGGTTAGCCACCATATTACATCTGCAGTCACGTTTCTTCTATCTACAATGTGGATAGAACTTTGCCAAGATTGCTTCACCTTCCTCATGTTTCTTCCAAGCTTGCATAGTATCCAACTGTGTAGCCATATTATTTATGATATCTTACTTGAAATCATACAGCAAATGTGTGATCTCCATCCCTGAAACTCCATTAGTAGAAGACTTTCCCACTGTGTCTTGATGACCTCTACCCTTCTTAACAATTGCTTGAGAGTAGTTGCAACATATTTTCTTGATATCATCCCAAGGCATTTGGGTTATATCTCCTCCTCCCATCAGATCCAAGGCATCTATACAAGTGTCACTGATTCCACTTAGAAAAAGTAGTTTCTGAGATTCTTCATTGAGAGTATGATCTGAATTCTTTTTTAGGGAAAACAAGAATCGTGAGATATAGTCTTCTAGGCTTTCATCCTCCTTTTGTTGAATTCTGAATATATCATCACCCTTACTACCACTCTTACAATATTCCTTGCATTTCTCAAGAAATTTTGTTTGCATGGCTGCCTAACTATCTACAACACCCCTTCCCAAACTCATAAACCATCTAAGAGCTCCTTCCTTCAAAGTAGTAGGAAACAACTTCAGCCTGTGAGCATCTGAAATGTAATCATAGCTATAATAGAGGATGTCAAACTCAAACAAGAAAGTGTCTGGGTCCTCTGTAACTAGTCCATAGAACTTGGGAAGTAATGAAGAAGGAATATTTTAAGGTTATCATTATCTTGTTGAGCAATGATGAAGAATTCAAAAGTACGAGGTTGATTAGGTGGATTACGTGCCATATTTGCTTGATGGAGTATCAAAGCAAATGGATTTTCTTTAGGTTCTTCATCAACTGGTTCAAATGGAAATTTAGTAAGCAGGTTTTCAGCAAATGGATTGATATCTTGGTCTCCTCCTTCCTCAAATAGATTATTGGCTGCTTTAGAATTGTTATCAATGAATGGAAAGTTAAGGAGGAATCTTCCCAGAGCGTCTCTTCTTCTATGCATGCAATAGAATTAATCATAAATTGAAGGATTTTGAAAATGTTTGAATAAACACACTAAACTACTGCTAACAACGATTATGACAGGTTCTTAGCTTGACATAATCCCCGACAATGATGCCAAAAATGATCGATTCCACAAAAGGATATAAAAGTAATGAAAAATCCTAGCAGGTGACTAACATCTTCTTATGGTCATTCATTTACATTGTCAAACCAGGGAACGTATACTTGAAATGGAGCGGCATTGTATGTGCACTAAGAACCAGTTTCAGTCATAATTTACCAGAAATAAATGCTTGGAAGGAATTCTACTTATGTAGCAGGAACATAATGTAAAGTATTCTTAACTTAAGCATAACTTAATCAAAGCATAAATCATGACAACTATTAAACTAAGAAACAAACTATGAACTAGCCTTATGCTGCAGGAACAAACACGGAGATGGATTCCCGATGCTGCAGGAGCAATATAAGGCTGAGTTTGCTCTGAAACCTTCAAGAATAAAATCTAACTTATAATCAACTAAAGACAAATAACTAACTACATATACTCACTAAGTGGGCCCCCTTAGCAAGCATCAACCAATTTATGCAAGAATTGAACTCAAAACTTCATCAGCTTTTATTCATAAACTTGGAATCATATACATTGATTGTTCTACTTATAAGAAAACTAACACAAAACTTTGTTTCTCATTATAATACTAACTTTAACACACTTTGTTGCTCACTCACGTAGGAGAACTTATTTATATTACAAAAGCAAGTAACTGCCTAACTATAACAAAGAAAGACGTGGACATAAGTGCATCCTGAAACTGAGGAACAGACTTCTCATAAATGAAAGCATATCTATTCAACACGATTAAGAGATAATTTAGTATTCCACTCTTCCTAGATTAATGATCATTTATATTTCCTCCCAATGACCAGGTCAGAGAGTCTTTGCTGGAACAACTTCCTCGATGTCGTGCTGGAAATGGACTTTACTGCAGGGCCGAGATCTATTGTGCTTTGACTCGTTCTTGCTCCCTTCAACAACCTGCGATGCACATGGCAAAAAAAGTGAAAGAAAGCACATGTGGCAAATAACACAATACACATTCATTAATCACATATTAAATCCATTTCATTATCCAAAAACCACATGCATTATATCAGTCATTCGGGAGGTCAAACAGGGCAATTAATACAGACACATAGAGATGTTAAGCTGCAGGAATATAGGAATGTATTGCTACAGGATACTACCCGATTTTAGATAAAAAGTCTTTAATCAAAGAGTTAAAACCACCATTAGCAATAAGAGTAAGGGTATTAAAAATACATCATAATATTCAAATTATGAGCATATTTTGAACTCATGAGGCTCTCCCCCCTTTCTATACCCCGCCAGTACACATGGTTGGGATCGTCCCTTGGAGTGATGAAATCCCCAAGTAGGTCCCTCTAAAAAGAAGGCACTAGTCATTTCCAGCTACTCCCTAGGCTCACACAAAGTGCAAAGGGAAAGTGAAAAAAAACTAATGCCCCCTTTGGGTAACACAAAAAATAGACTTATATATAGAGAAAACAGTGAATTTTACTCCCCCCTAGTTAACTATGTTCCTAGATTAACAAAAACAACAAGGAAAGATTTTAAAATCTAAACAAATAGATGGCCCTGCAAGCAAGTGTTAGCTATTTTAACCATTGTTCTTCGTCAATTACGAGAATATGCTACAAAATGTTAGCAAGAAATCTAAATATACCGACAAACAAATAAGGTTAGTGGGTTAGAACCTGAAAACAACAAAAAAATGAAGCAAAAATGAAGCTAAAACAACTGTTTTACCTCCCAAAATGTTCTATTTTTGGGAAAGTTCGCCCCTTTGTAGTAGTCATTTGGGAAATTTCACCCCTTTGCAACAAACTATCAAAAAATAGAGTCAAAATAAGGGAAATTCCGCCCCTCTATGACAAACTATCAAAAAACATAGTTAAACCAAGGGAAAGTCTGCCCCTCTATGACAAATTGTCAAAAATTAGATTCCAAACAAGGGCAATTATGCCCCTCTATGACAAACTATCAGAAACAAAGTCAAAACAAGGGAAAATCTACCCCTCTGTGACAAAGTGTCAAAAAATAGAGTGCAAACAAGGGCAAGTCTACCCCTCTATGACAAAGTGTCAGAAAACAGAGTCCAAACAAGGGCAAGTCCTCCCCTCTACGACAAACTGTCAGAAATAGAGTCCAAACAAGGGCAAGTCTGCCTTTCTATGACAAACTATCAGAAAAGAGTCAAAACAAGGGCGAGCCTGCCCCTCTGCGACAAAGTTTCAGAAAAAAGAGTCTAAACAAGGACAAGTCTACTCCTTTCTGACAAACTGTCAGAAAACAGAGTTAAACCAGGGGCAAGTTCGCCCCTCTGCAACAAACTATTAGAAATAGAGTCCAAACAAAGGCAAGTCTTCCCCTCTATGACAAACTATTAGAAATAGAGCCAAAACAAGGGCAATTATGCCCCTCTGTGACAAAGTGTCAGAAAACAGAGTCCAAACAAGGGCAAGTCCACCCCTCTATGATAAACTATCAGAAAATAGAGTTAAACCAGGGGCAAGTCCACCCCTCTGCGACAAACTATCAGAAAACAGAGTTAAACCATGGAAAAGTTTGCCCCTCTATGAAAAACTATTAGAAACAAATTCAAAACAAGGGCAAGTCTGCCCCTCTGTGACAAAGTGTCAAAAAACAGAGTCTAAACAAGGGAAAGTCTGCCCCTCTACGACAAACTATCAGAAAATGACATGAAAACTAGGGCAGGTCCGCCCCATTGCAACACACTGGAGGGAAAGTCTACCCCTCTGTAGTAACTTGGAGGGAAGGTATGCCCCTCTGCAGGGTAAGTCTGCCCCTCTATGACTTGAACTTGCAAACAAACTAAACAACAACAAACATGAAATGAAGGAACCCTTTTGTGGGCCCCACCGGGCGTGCCAGAAATGTGAAGCCGTGAGTTTATCCTATCCTAAAGGTGCAAAATAACTATAATTCAATGTAAAGAAAACACAAGGAACACCTCAAATATTAGCCGAAGGAATGATGACACAAAGAAAGATAGAAAAATAATGATTGTAAATGATTATACCTTTGTGTTGTTGAATCCCTTGGTTGGCCCTTGATATTGTAGATTTGTGTGCTCTTTTGATGGCTGTAAAATAAAGGGTTGGATGAAAGATGGACAATATGGATACAAGATAATTGGATTTTTGATGAAGCTACAATGGCAAGATGCAATTAAACTATGATTCTAATGCTAGTGGATAATGAAGGATAGTGCTTGCAAGTGAGTGAGCAATTTGGTAGCATAAGGGTGCAAATGGCTAAGTATTCTCAAATAGAAAAATGGCAAGAGTTTGGTATCAAATGCATAAGGTCCCCAAATGAGAGAAAAGGGGGGGTATTTATAGAGGTAATTGAATTCTCTAGAGAATTCAATGGTCAAGATTGAGCCACTATGGCCAAGATGAAGGGCTATGGTGAGTTGAGGACTCACAAGCCCTCAATTCTTGACATGTGGAATGTGACGTGGCCAAGGATGTGATAAGGTGTAGGTGAGGTGGAAGGACATGTGATGGAGGTACTTGCAAGTACCTTGATGTGACCACTCAATGATCACATGGGGAAGAGAAATTTCTTGGAGGAATAAAAGTGAATTTAAAATTCACAATGATTGGAAAAATCTAGTGGATAAGACAAGGTTCCCAAAAGGAGAGGTGAGAAGTACCTTGGATAAAACAAGGTGCTTAAAAAGGTAAGTACTTACCCACATTTGACTTGATGTGACAAGTCAAAGATTCTAGAATACTTTGGCACATGTGATGTGACAAGTCAAAGGTTCTAGAATTTGTATGAGGAAGAGAATATTCTTTGGAGGAATAAAAGTGAATTAAAAATTCACATGGGGAAGAAAGGAGCCTTGGATGAATAAAAATAAATTAAAAATTCCTTGGGGAATAGGGTGGGTTGACCAAGGTATTGATTAGGCTTAACTGATCAGTAATTAGAAGATAATTAGTGGTTAATAAGGATTAAAAGCCAACTTGCAAAAGTTGGAGGATGTGACACATCCTAATCAAGGATTAGACATGTGCACATCCCTAATGAAGAGATTAAGAGGTTGATTAAGATTAATAAAATGATGTGACATGTGAGGAATTAAATAAATGTAATATTTAGTTAATTCATTTGATGAAATGAGGATTAAAGAGATAAGGTATTTAATTATTAACTAAATACCTTAGGGATTTGGCAGAATTAAGGGTATTAATTAGATAATAGTGATATTACCTAATTAACACAAATAAAAGGATGCTTAGACGAAAGAGGATAAATTTGGATAAATTAAGTTTCCAAATTTAAGTGTCTACAGTTCCCTTGGGTGATTACTTTTTCCCACAAGGTAGAACCTCTAAGATAAACAAAAGCAAGCAAGTATACTGATAGTTCAATCAATCTTTATTCCACATGAATAAAGAGAGAACACATGCCATATACTCCACTCACACTTGCACACAAAAAGTGAATGAGTCTAGCTTTTTGATCACCTAGATAAGGGGAGAGCATATGCCTACCATCCATCAAGCACACAAGACATTAAGTTCATTAATCTTTTAATTAAGCTATGTTCTTATCTTAACCAAAAGGAAACATGGTGTTCATTAACCTTTTAATTAAGCTATGTTCCTATCTTAACCAAAAGGAAACAAGTAAATCACTTCCAGCCCCTGCAATATGTCAGTAGTTTGATAAGAATGTCTTTGACAGTGAATCTAGGAAACATGCAAAATAGAAACATAAAGTATTAGCCTTCGAATTTAGTGAAAAATAGAGAAACTACAAAAGACACCAAAACCGAGACAAAAAGCGCCATAGAATGTGCAAAAGGCACCAAAACAGAGACAAAAGGTGCCAAAATAGAGACAATAGGTGCCATAATGTGCAAAAGGTGCCACAAAATGAGCAAAAGGAGCCAAAACAGAGACCAAAGGTGCCAAAATAGGTGCAAAGGTGCCAAAACAGGTACAAGAGGCACCAAAACGGGTGCAAGAGGCACCAAAAGTATCACGTCTGAACCTATGAACATAAATTTTAAAGCATGTTAATAATAAACAGGGCGAGGTCCCACAGTGGGCACCATTTTGTGTGTATGTGAAATGTGCAAAGTTAGTATCAACACAAACCTTAATGAAACGATTTATATTCAAAGATTCGAAGAAAATAAATTATTTTAATTTACAACAAACTAAATCTTTCAAGAACGTCTCATTGTCCTCTGTTCTTAATGATTCTTTTAACCTTTTGGCCCTCAGATTTCTATGTGCACAAATGCTATTAGAATGACACTTAAGAAACGAGATTAGTATTCGACATGCAATCCAACTAAATGCCTACATGAAACTATATGCAAACAATGATGATGAATGCTATGACGAAGGGATGATGGTGATTATGATAAATAAACAAGTGTAGGTGGATGCTATGGTATTGAACTAGAATTATCTATGCATGATTCTACATATTTTCAAATGCAAACTTAAAATGAACTAATCTAAAATGCAACTTTGATGCAAGATGAGACATAACATGCAACTATGATGCAAGATTTAAAGCTAAAATGAAAATGAAAAGCAAAAAATGATGTAAAAACTAGCTATAAGACTCCAAAATGCTCCCAAGCTACAATGATAAACCTACATGATAACTTTACTTCAAATCTGGATGCAAAATACAATGCCAAAGGGTTGTATTTATAGCTTTTTCCAAGCATATAGTGAGGTGGAAATAATCAACGGTCTAGATTCGAACAAGAAGAATGGATGGTGAAGATGAAGAGAATCAAGATGTTGTCCCCTTGACCAAAGACACCATGCCATTTGGATGGAAGAATCTCCTGACCAATAGGAAACATGCCATTTGGATGGAAGATTCAAGTGTGGGAAGAGAAGACCATGTGCTTCCAAAATTGGAGGAAGTGTGGGAGGAATAAGTCATGTGCTCCAAAATTGGTGGAAGTGTGTGAGGAATGAGTCACGTTCTTTTTTAAAATGAGTTGAAGATCATTCTAATTAAAAATTATAGTTATTTATTTTCATGTGACCTTGGTGAGGTGGCACAAAAGGTTGTAAACATGTGCTCAAATTCCTAATTAGATTAGTGATGATTAATTAAATAAAACAAGCTTAAGTAAATTTGTTTATTTAATTAATTTAGAAGAATATGATTTAGATTTGGAGAATTTAGAAAATGAACAATATAACTAAATTGAGAATTTATTTATACGTAGTTGAAATATTAATTAAATATCTAGTATTTAATTAATTAAAGGTGATGACCGATTTTAGGTGTATATAGTTCCAACACTTAGTCATTTTTCACTAAGTGTTACCATTAATGCCAAAGGGGGAGATTGTTGGCATATGGCTTGGGGAGATTGCTTCTGGCTTCTAGTGTTGTCATTGATGGCAACTAAAATTATTATCCCGGTCTGTAGATCAAAATTTATTCATACCGGCAGATAAAGTAAAGAACAAAGTATTATTGGCAGAAAGCAAGAAGAACAGGGTATCCGCGTAATATGTTGATTTGTATGCTTCACCGGATCATCTATTTGAGTTGTGGATCCCCGGGATAGGTTGTTAAGCATATATGTTATCTCATTGTTAAGATTTGTGATGTTGCATTAATCGGTGTACGAGCTTGGAGATCCGGTAGAATGATTTTCTATTTATTTTCTCATTGTGGCCAACTTAATGAATGTAGCATGGCACAGATGTATAAGGAGTAGTTGTTTAGATGTTTCTATGTTTGATAATTTTGTTTTGGGTCCGAGCAATGGTTTGGATGACTTGTGTCGGTGCGCATCATAAATTGTTCATGATATGAGCCGACATGTGGAGAATATTTTGTATTTTTTTTAAGTCAACATATAATGGCTGAATTCTTGCTAGCGGATATATATATATGCAAGTTTAGGCAATTCATTGTGTATGTATGCGTAGGGTATGAATGTGTGTAGAGTAGAGAAGATGTATGTGCAAATATCAGAAGATCGGTCAAGTGAATTATGCTTGTGCAGAAGAGGATTTGGTGAAGCGAATTAAGGAAGAGAAGAGCTAAGTGCAGAGTCTAACAGAAGGTCCAAAACTTGATTCATGAGCTTCACTAGAACTGAAACCAGGCATTTGTAGATGCTATCTTCTCAGTTCAATATTTTATTGTAATCACAAACATTTTGTAAGGCACTGAGCCTTTCTTATTTTGAGTAGTGAGCTCTAGGCAGTGTTCTTGAATGCTTGTGCATTCCATTTTCTTCATAATTTTAACAAAGTATATAAATTATGGATTAATCTCCACTGTGGTTTTTCCCATAATGGGGTTTCCACATAAAAATATTGGTGTTATGGTGTTTTGATTGTTTCTTTAATGTGCTTGCATGTCTATTTCAGTTTAAATGTTGTGAATGGTTTATGATTTGAATTGAAGTTAAAATTTTGTGGAAAATTGATTCACCCCCCACTCTTAGTGTTCCTTAAGTCCAATAGATCACACATATTCTACAAAGTTCATGGAAGGTTGCTTTTAGTTGTTCTACAATGATTTGGCTAGGAGGGCCATAACATACAGTCAACATATAATATGGTCGAAAAACTATGCATCACAATTCAAGAACTCGTGGATGTTCCATTAGTTGAGAATGATGCATGTTATTACAGGTGTTCAACATATGTGGAAATTTTGTGAGGTCGAGCATGGAAAGGGGGGGCATGATGGTGCGGGATCATGTATCAAAAGTGAATTAGCACAAGAAGAGTTAAAGTATAAAGATAATGCAAAGTTGACAGATGCAAAATCAATCGTCGTGTGGTGTAATACTTTGATGGGTCCAGGTAATGAAGGTAAGTCTTTAGTTCATAGATTTTTTTGGTTGATAGGTGATACTAACATTGCACCATATGAGGATTATTGTACACTGATAGGATCAAGTGAGCTACACTCTTTCCTTAGCTCAAATGCAAGTTCATAGAGTATCCATATGCAAAAGATGACATGCTTTTGTTCTTCATGTACAATTCAAGCCTAGAATGAGTGCGAGACAAAGGAGTGGGTTGACAAATGGTGGTTATCTTAGCCCACTTCACACGTATTAGCCCCCAATGGCATTGGAAATGACATAGATGGAATCATCGATTGACTTTGACCATATATCAAATCTAGTTCAACCAGGTAATATATCTACTTGTATAGTTTTTGAAATTCCTATTGTTATCTTACTTTGTAATGTTGACTAATTTCATCTAATTTGCTGCACATATAAATGTAGGGCATGTTTATGAGTTATTGCATATCAAGACAACAAAGAGGGAACATATTATTACTTTTGTCATTGTGTTGAGGGAAAAAATAAATTGGAGGCCCCAATTATAGATGGAGAAAACATCAAATACCCTATAGACTCGGTGGTTGTTATTGGAACATGGATTATTAGGTAACCACATAAGAGTGTTAATGTTGGTTGTTTTAGGACTTTGACATGCATCAAAAGATTCTTCATTACTCAAACCTTGTCATGGCATCCAATGTTCATTTGATCAATTATGGGGTTACACCTTTGAGCAAGACTTTATGGAAGGTGTGTGAGTCTAACCATGAGACAATACTTGACATAATAAAGAGTAAAACAGAACCAGATGGTTCGTTGGATTAATTTGTAAGTATGCACATCAAGATTAGTTGATAGTTAGACCTTACGTTTCTATATTTGAAGTTTACATATGTTTTAGTTCCAATTTTGTACATATGTTTTGGTTTGAAGTTTACATGTGAATATTGGCAGACTATATGTTTTGGTTCAATGCATAGTTTAGACAAGGTAGTGAGCACTGACAAGCTCACTAGCTTGTCAATGCAGTAGCATAGACAAGGTAGTGAGTTGCTTGAAAAAATGCCTCAAAGAAATGGGGTCTCCTGATGATATCACTAGCTTATTAATGATATATCATAGACAAGGTAGTGAAATGTCTCAAAGAAATGGGGTCTCCTGTTGATCTCACTAGCTTGTTAATGTGGTAGCATAAACAAGCTAGTGAGTTGTTTGAAACAATGCCTCAAAGAAATTGGGTCCCCTAGTGATGTACATCACCAAGACACCTGTTGATGGGTATTTTTGCACATCTCAACACAAACAACACACAAGTGTGATGCCTCTCTTGAAAAGTGAAAATCTACAACTAATTTTCAAAAAATCACCCCAAGGTCTCGGGTGTCAGGTCATGACTTGCAAAAACAACTTAGTTGTTGTTGTGATTTTCTAGTAATCACAAGGGGACTTTGTGATTCACTAAGCTTGGAAGTTTTAGGTCTGCAAATGAAGTTTCAAAATTTTGGAAATGATGAACAGTGGCTGTAAGTTTAGAACAACAAGCTGAAATTCACTTCTATCATCAGATTTGGCTTTACAATGATGTTGGAAACTTGTGTCAAACTTCATATTTTGAAAGGAATAGCAAAAGGGGAAAGGTTTAGATGTTTTCCAAAGTCTACAACTAAGTTGAACAGTAACAATGGAGGATTCTACAGTGGACATACTTCCCAAACTGAGTTTTACTTAACCAGGGACAACCCACAATATCATAAGACTAGTGCAATCTTCAAGGGGTTTTTTCAGATTTTCAGATTGTACATTCACCTATTAAGCATGAATAAACAATTGAAATTAGGTGTAACAAAATAAACAAGATCAGACTAACTTTACACAACAATTTTTCATGAATAAACAACCAAAATTATGGGTTGAAAGTGCATCAAACACTATAACATACATCCACCATTAAAGCACAGCATGAGCTACTAAAAGAAATGAACTTAAACTTGAAATAACAACGTTGAAATAAACTATTGGAGATAGAATCATGCACACATAGAGAGCAACACACAAGAAACCATTAACTAAATGCTTTTGTTATATTTTGTAGCAGCATGTCTTTACACAACAACTCATCTCTCTCTTTGAAAATGAGAGGATGCCCCTATTTATAGTTTTCCAAAAGAAGAATGAATGGTCAAGATTCATTTACAATGAGTGGCTCAAATTCATTCTAACTTAGGGTTTCACCTAACCCCAATATTTTACAATATAAAAATAGACTCTTTTGTCTTTTCCCTATTTTGTCTTCTAGTTTATTTTGTCTTGTAGCTACTTTTAGCCTTTTCAGCTATTTTATAAAATATTCATCATTGATAATGGGTTTCCCAACTTCTTTCTACAAAGTAGCGTATTCCATGAACTTGCCGATCATAGCCAACAACTTATTTTCTTCAGAGAGATCACACTTAGAGATCTGGAAGGAAACTCTCTTGAATCCTTATGTCATCTGATCTCGATGCCCTATGTATTTTGGTGCAGCTTTGATCATTTGTTCAAACTCTGTGAAGGCTCTTGCAGAAAAACCCATGAAGTCTAGTGACAACGTGTCACCCACCCCCTACTCTACCTTCTTGTGGAATTCTTGTTTGATTTTCTCTCAATCTAACTCCAAGGTGGGAATTTCATAACCTGTCATCAATTTTAAGTAATCATCACACTCAACTCAGTGCGCTACGATCCATTCATGATTTTCCTCCAATTCTTGTAGGGCCATTTCCAAAATCTCCTTTGTATATTCAAAATTCATGAGCCATGTCTTGGGCAACCAATGATCTTCTTTGGACAACACCAATTCCTTTTCCTAGATTTCCTGAGAGAACTTAAGAATGCTCTCCAACTTCAGATATGTAATCATGTAAAGCTCGGGAAATTCCTTGCAGGTCCCAATTACTTCTCTGACTTACTTTTGTAGAACCCAAAATTCATTGTGCATCTTGGTTGTGCATTTGATGCCCTTGTCACTGGTGTCAATTACCCTTTTGAACCAGTCTAAGGTAGACTTGGTCCAGTTCTTCATTTCCTCCTTTCAACTAACTTATTCTTTAGATAGGATGATAGGTGCAAGCGATTCTACTGGAGCTTCTTCTCCTGATGAGGTCCATTGTTGTATGAAGGTGGTCAATTCTGCCACATGTTTTTTCAGTTCCTCCTTTGTAGATTGATCTTTATTCATCTGTTGCAGGATGGTGGACATTGACCCTTGGAATTCATCTATTTTCTGGGTTCAGGTTCCAAGGCCTAAATTGATAGTCGACACCTAGTAGTCTTTACCTTGGATGGTATTTTCATCTTTTTCCGTAGTAGGAGTATCCACTTGCAGTATCCTAGATCCGGAGGCATCAGTTGTAATGTGAGACTTGATCTTAGGTTTCTTCTCCTTCCTAGTCTTTACCTGCGCTCTGGCCAGGATTGCCTCTAATCCAGCCTTAGGATCAACAACTATTGGGGCCTTTCTTTTGAGTTGTTGTGTTAACCATGCAAGAACCTCTGTTTGATGTTCTTGGGATTCATGATCCCTCTCCTCTTCTTGTTCCTCCATATGCTCATCCTCTTCATGCCTAGGAGCTTCTTCATCATTTCTCTCTTCTTCACCCTGCTCCTTTTTTTGCAATACGACATCTCCTTTGTCTAGTTCAGCAGATTCCACATTTTCCTTAGTGATATTTTCTTCTGCTAATGCTGCCCCCTTACTTTCTTCCTTTTTGGGCTTAGCATCCTTCTCTTCTATACTCTTTTCTTCTTCTTTTTCTTTCTCCCCCTCTTGGGGCACTTCTTCGTGTAGCAAGCCCTTGTCTTGGCCAATTCTTGGGAGCTCATCAATTATCTCCACATCAACATCTATGTCAATTTTCACTTCCTCAAAGCGATGCTCCTCAAGGTTTGCCTTGTCATCCATCTACTTCTCAGGATGTTCTTCTTTTGGCTCCTGGTCGGAGGTCTCAACTTCATAATAATCATCAAGCTTACCTGCATCTCCACTCTCAGACGTTTATTTCCCTTCTTCATCAGAGGCTACCTTGTCTATATTTACCCTTAGTTTTCCCTCATGATGCTCAAAGTAGTCATCCCAATCAGATTCCTTTGGCTCTTTAGTAATATCCACATATGTCTCCTTAGGCTATTCCTCGCTAAGCTTCTCCATTTCCTCATAAATTTGCATGGTGGCCTCCATTAAAGGGGGCTTACTAGGTGGTGGAGGGAGAGGAAAGGCAACAACAAGCTAGGCCATTAGTGTTTGAACTTGTCGTGTGAGGATTACCTGGGAGAGTTCTGAAGGCACACTTTGTAGATAAGAGGAAAAATCATGCAGAAAAGTGAGAGGTTCCATGGAAGTTGTGGGCAAAGAAGGCAGTAGTGTGGAAAGGGTTGGTAGCACAGGCAGGAGTGAGGAGGACGACAGTGGGAAAGTAGCGGAGGAAGAAGAATCTAACACCACAACCGGCGCAGTTGGTGGCGAAGCGGAAGTGAGGTGAATTGAGATGTCCATAGCAAGTGGAGATGACATGGGAAATGATTTGGGAGTGGTAGGGGATGGTGCAGTGGCAGTAACAGCAGTGGTTAATGGGAGCGCAGAGGTGGTGGGAAGTGGTGAGCGAGGTTTCTCAACTTCTTCTTCTTCTTCATGCGGGGGTCCTTCCTCCTGGATGGTTGTAATTTGGAGAATAAAAGTTCCCATTCTTTTTTCCTTCTTTGGTGGCTACCCTTCCATTGATTTTCTTGTATATACTTTGTGCTTGGGCTTCTGATTAGTCGTGTGCTTCCTTTTCCTAAACCTTGTGATGGGTGGAGACTTGGGAGCCTCGCTCGATGAGCCTGCAGTAGCACCACTATCTATTTCACTCTTGAGCTCATCCTCGAGCTCTCCATATGTTAGTTCTACACCATGCTCTTGCAACTGAGCCATTTTCTCATCTATCCATTCCTTAGTTCTTTGTTCAATAGGACAAGTGATAGTATCCAATTCAGTGACCTCTTCCTCAACCCAGTTAATGACTGGTGCTGGCACATTTACCAAAGCATTATAATTCTCATTAAAAATATTATCATCCTTGATAATTTTATCAGGCACCGGGAACAAACTAATGGCAATATGAATTGGGCAGTCATCGTCATATAATGCCACCTCCAGACCTCTCTGTCATCATCACATTTTTCCCAAAAGTCTTCAATGTGAGGTCAGTGGGCATATTTTCATCCAACCTATTTCTTTAATTTCCTGAGGGGATCTATGCCTCCTCTATCTATGTGCAATTCAAAGTTATACTCTGCAAGCTCCTTCTCAGAGTATTCTACACACAGGGCAATAAGGAAATAGTACATTCCTTATATGAATGTGAAGGGATATGGGACCCCAACACGGTGCTTGTTGCTCAATACGGTGTGGGTAGTCTGTAACTATTGAGAAAGATACAACAATACTATCCTATCATTTGGGTATCGGGGCAACCGATAGGGCCTTCCCAAGAATCTCTCTGCTCTAATGTATCAAAATTTTGGGAATTGGATGAACAAATATCGAAAGCCCTTTATAACTACTTTGGTGTTGTCTGACACTCTTTTGTGTTAATCTCCCCCAGGGTTTAGATGATATGCCCAATGAAGGCATCATTAACTCTTCTATAGTCTTTCTTAAAGTTCCTATATTGAAGCTAGAGGTAGCAGCCATATACCTTAAGCTATCCCTTCTTGGTTCCCAGTACACCAACATAATCTAATCCTTTGTATGGGAACTTTATGGCCAGGAGATAGAGCAGATAAGAGGTCATGTAGAACTGTGAAGTCTTCACTACCATGAATTGATTATGTAAATTCTCATTGATCATTTTGGCCCAATGGAATTTGGTGTTGCCCTGGAGAATTTCCTCTACAAAGTAAAACATCCACTCCTCAAAGAATGTGGAAGTGGGGAGGCCCATTACTCTACTTAGGAGTGTGACCAAGTCATTAGTTTCTTCCACAAAGTCACTTCTATATAGCGTTTGGGGTACCTTGCTAGCATTGCCCATCTTATCCTTTAGCCAAGTTTGGTTTATTTTCCTTTTGCAACTGATGGGGTCCTCTTCCCACATGTTCAAGGAAAATTATTTTGATACCTCCTCCATTTGGTCGAAGGTTGGGATGCCAAATGTCCTCCCAATAGACTGGGTAGATTGGTTCGCCAACACCTTCCCATCCTTGGTGACTATCCTTTTGTTCTAAGAGTGATATCATTCTCAACAAGAAAAGACCAATTTTGGGTCCACCAAAGTGGGAGGAAAGCCTGCTACCTTTTCAAGGCCACTTTCTTTGATTCTTAAGGCCTCCTTTGTTATGGGTTTTACCATAACTCTTTGCTTGAACTCATCAATATTTACGTGTTCGAGGTTAGTATCAAAGACCTTGTCCCAGTTGGAAGTGATTTTAGAGGTCCACTCAACTCTGTGGAACTAGTACTTCATTTGTTCTTTCTCTTCTTTTCCTCTTGGAGTTCTATTTAGTCTTTTCCCTTTATCAATCTTCTCAACTAGTTTCTTCATTGGTCCCTCAACAGGTTCAATAAATCCTACACACAAAAGGTGCAGTAAGTGCGTTGAAATATTAAGAGGGAAAATGTTATTCAAATCATGCAAATTAATCATTAATTGCATCCACACATACTTAAAAGATCATCAAATTTACCATATTTCATCATTTGAGGCTCATTTGGGAAGTTTGTTGCAGTGCAGGTTTTCGCCCTGTAGAAGCCTTCAGGGTGAAAGCCCTTAAGGGATGGTGCTAGGAAGGAAGACTTCCAAAGGAAGCCACCCAGTGATAAATTTACACATGAATCAATTCTTGAGTAAATCTCTTATGAAGTTATTGGGTACGTGTGTAAATCGGTGATGGAGGCACTTGCAATTGTTTTCCTTATCAGATCAACCTTTAGGGCTTGTGCAGGTCTGGAATGTGCGGAAGCCATGAGTGAGACCATTGTTGGTGCTTTGTTGCGAAGGAACAACCAAAAGGAGATGACCTTTCACAAGCAGAATTTTGTCTTGCAGGATCCGCATGGTCATTCTACTCATTCAATTTCGGTTGTAATTCCCTCAGTGCACACAAGAAGTTAAACTTAGCCCTTTAGCTCAAAGATTTAGTCATTCTATGAAATGTAGGCTTTCGGAGTGCAAAAGCCATGGGTTGGGTTACCACCAAATTTCGTCTCTTAAACAACGGCTTCAAGTGCGTTGGTGATTTTTCCTGAAGAACTAAACAATCCTCTAAGAAGTAGCGAACTCCTATGATGAAGAACTGCTAGGTTAGTGGCCAACACAATGAGCATAGGATTTTAAAGTCCATACTCCTTCACTTCAGGCTCTGTGAAACCTAGGAGGGTAATCCCAATTGCATTTTCGTGCAATATAATCAATTAGTAACACATTTATACACAGATTAATTCCTTTTATAGTAGATAAAATCAATTTCACTAAAGATTTGGCATATTTTCAAATGAAGGATTAGCCATCTGCTAAGAATTGAAAATAATTCCACTTTTACTACCCTTGGAGAGATTTTCTATTTAAGTATTATCTTCTTAGAATTCTAGAGCCAAGAACACTATTTGTTCATCTTATGCAACATTTTCTGACAAAATGACCAGTGTCTAATCAATTGGAGCAATGGATTCAAGTACACAAGAGGATCAGTAATATAAAAATTATTTATTTAAGGGAGAAACAAACTATTTTCGTATTGCTTTGTGTTTACAAAAACTCACTGTGCAAGAAACATTTACTTCTTAGCAAACCTAAGCCATTCCTTACAAAGTTTATGACCCTATTCAAGCATTTTAATTAATTCTTTGAATTAAATTTGAAAACAGAGTAATACATTCAAATGAAATATTTGAAGACAAATGATAACACCATTAGTATTTTTCATTCATGACTTTGAAATGAACAATACATAGGAGCGTATCAATTTCTTGACTGGTATTTGTTTCGATATCAGTAATTTGTATAAAACTTGTTTAAGATCGTTACATACATGAATTCTTATCCAAGACAAACTATTGGCCTACTTAGAAATTCTATCCTAAGTGCCCTTTATGAACTTAGCTTTTACCTAGAACCTTATTAAGACTTCAGAATCCAACCTCTGTAATAAGCCCTGAAATCCCCTTTTATAGGACAAGGGAGCAACAATCATCATGCTTAATTAAATTTACATTTCATTTCATTTGTACCAGAATTTGAGATATTCCTAGTTTGTTACATGCAATCATTTTAAGAAAATGGAAGAGTAAAATACTGCTTTCCACATTCCTTGAATGAATACACACTAGCTCCTTGAAAGGAAGATTTTGTTTTAAACATTTTGAATCCTCATCATTTTTGACCCAAGAAGATTCTCCAATAGAAGCTCCAACACAAACTTGTATATCATTTGTAAACAACATATGCACCGCCAAGGTTAACTAGTATGGCACTTCTCCTACATACCAGCCCAATAAATTTCCACCTCAGCACATGAAACAAGAAATCACATGAATGTTGAATAGGAAAATCCTAATAGAAAGGGCATGGTATCATCAAAAACAAAAATAGGGTGCAATCATCACTCTGAGTCATCAACCTCAGAGGATATTCGCCCACGTTTTATTCATGGTGGGGCTGGAGAAACTGTCACCACCTCTTTATCAGGATTCCTGGATAGTACCAAGGAGGGGAATAATAATCACCCTTTGATTCAGTGTCACCCTCATTGTCTGAAGGGTTATTAAGAACCTCACATGGAGAATTTCCTTCCTTTGGATAGGCTTTATAATGTTCACTCTACATCCATGCCCTCTTTTCATATTTTACCATCCTCTTTTCTCTGTGTTTGATTAATTCTTCTGAAACTATCTGATCTTTTGGATGCTAATTTTCCTTGGTACTATACTCCTTGAATTTCCCTAATCCTACTCTTCTTTTTGGCGTATCAGGAGCTCCATGCTTTCTAGCTTTATTCTTAAGACCTCCCTTAGGCTCAAACAAACACAACCCCTCATATTTTTGAATCATCATGACAAACCTACTTGCCTAGAATGTCTACACACTTCTTAGGAGAACTCAATTCCCGCACACTTCTTTATCAACCTTCGATCCTCATTCATTGCAAAATGAATTATGACATGGAAAATCACTCAAGTAATCTACATTAAATAGGCAATTTGAAGCATGCAAGATTAATGATTCAAAATCTCCTTATGCGAGCAAGTCGGTAAGTTACAACTCAAGATTGAATCTAAATCATTGCTTTTAAAGCACTTAAAACTTCATCCATGGGAAGTAGCAATGCCAGCTCAAGTGTTGCGATCTTTCAATCAACATGTATCACCAACCTAATCCGTGCTTTCATTAATATCAACAAAGTACACAAGACAAGTTTTCTTAGAGGGAAACTTTCTTTATACACTTCATTGCTTCATCATTGATCTTTCCCTAATCTTGAGATGCTCATTAGTGATGAAGATACTTGTGCAATGACATCTTGTTCATTGGATCGTCCTGCTTTAAAGCTTTATCAATGGTCCTCCAGCTCTTTCGCTAATCCCCTTTTTTCTTTGCACGAGATCCCCAAGATGTTGCCACATTGCTCCTTCCATTAATGGTTATCGCCTATCGCTAATTTATTTTATTGAATCACTCAGCTCTATCAATGATGAAAACATCACTTTGATGGCCTTTAACCCTTGATTCTATGGGCTAACTTCTAGTCACATATGTTCCTTCATCGTGCATCACCAATTCAAACTTCATGCCTAGGATCCCATCGGTGATGAGAGACATTGTGGAAACACCAGATCTTGGACACGTGCACCTGCATAGAACAAATGGTGCCAAATACATCGTCCATAAGATCATATCAATTTAGTGAAGGAAAAACCCTTTTAGAAGGCACCAATCGCTTATCGCTAATTTAGAACTTAGGTTCTGAGATAAATCCACGATGAGCCATAAGGCCTCTGTTCATCGCTGATTATCCTCATATATTGTGCAAGCAATTAGCAATGAACGGTTTACATTATTTATAGGGTTCATCGCACATCGCTAATGTGAGAACTATGTTTTACAACATATCCGCGATCATATGGTGCAACAATATATCACTCATTGCTATTACAAATTTTCTTTTCACTGGCCATACACAATGAGTGATATCAAAGGAACGTACCGCTCATCGCCCATCGCTAATTCAAGGTGTAAACTTATGAATAAATCAGCGACGATCGATATAGTTACAAGGGCCATCAGGACTTAAGTGAAATTTTTAGGCACATGCTCATAAGTTGTTCTTATGAAGGGGACTCCCTAGGTCAATAATTAACTCGAAAACCTCTAAGTTATAAAATACAAAGCACGCAAGGGCTCAAAAATCCTTACCCAATTTTAGAAAATAGAAAATTCCAAACCTAGGCTAGAAAAGGGTCGGTTACCAGGTGACAATGAATGACCAAAGATACATTAAAATAACTAGCAACGGGCAATAGGGAGTCAATGGTCCAACAGAATACTATAAGCTTTTCTAGATAGTATCCCTATATCCAGATGCAATAAGGGTTTTAACATGGAACAAGGAATTTTTTTTTGAGGGTTCCATCAATGGCTCCAACTGGGGACACATGCCTCTTGTAGGCATGGTGAGATCTCAGAATTTCAGGTGAAGTAGACCAGGCACAAAAAAAAAAAACAAAGAAATAACATATGCACAAAATTTACGCATGCAAAGAAGACCTGAAAAGGGAGATCTAATCTCCACCCAACCAATATAAAAATTCAAAGATGCAAATTGTATTATGCATCCCTCAGTTTAGCTAGGTTTTACCCTCCTTATTGGTGGCATTAAGCCACAAAAAGCTAAATAAGTTTGTGCCTCTGTAAAAAACCAGCCTTCTAAAGGAGTTGATGTTTTTCCATTTACATTTGTCCTTATTGTACAACTGAAGTAAGAGAAATTTCAATCCTGCTAGAACAAATATTAGGCATCTTTTTAACAAGTGAGAGTCTGTTTGATTATAATCTTTGTTATCATCGTTTCTCACAACCTTTCTGAGTATAAAACTACCAGTGTAACTTTCATCATCCTGTAGTGTAGAGTTAGGCATAAAATGAAAATTTTCATCATTACATGACACATATGTGTTATATTCATAATATGAAACATGTTCATTGTGAAAATAACATCCCTTGCTATTCATATCATTGTCATGCTTTGTCAAAATTCCTTCCCACTGAATTGGAGACTGAAAACATTCATAATCCTCCAAGTAATTGACACCTTGATACTCGACTTTATCTTCAATACCTTCATCAAAGGTAATACATTCATAAAAAATTCCCTCAAGGATCGCATCAATGTGTTGCTTCGTATGCTCAAGACCACATTCTGATCTAGTATCAGATGTATCATCAGAATCCTCGGCAAAGAGTGGGTTATTTCTGCACCAATAACGACCATCATCATTATTACTACAGCAAGAAGGCTCGTCAATATTGCAACTATGTTCAAAATTTTTAGACTGAATGCTCAGTCTTATGTCATCCATAGGAGCATAGGTAGTGGGCCCTTCAATAGAACTGGAACCACACCCTTCATTTTCCTCATTGAAGTATATATTTTCAGCCTTTGCTCTGCTATCTTCCTCATCATCTGATATCTCACTACTCAATTCATACAGAGCAGCAAAATTATTATCATTTTTATTTGAAGACATAAAGGTTCCTTGATGATGTGTCTAGGGATTTAAGAGATCAATATTACAAAATGTTGTGCAAGCTAAAACAATAGGGGTGCAAATGCTCCTATATTCATTTTTGACTTCTAGTTTACACCATTCACAAATATTAGGCATTTTATGGCAGTAAACATGTGTATCCCATTGATTCCTTTGCATCCCATATTTCAAGTTGTTTTCAATATTCATGGCTATCCCATAGGACTGATGTAAGGTTTTGGGATCTTTATCTCTCAGTAGATAGATCATTTTTTTATTATCAAAAGCTCCCAAATAAACAACCAAACATACTGCATCACTTAGATCCAAAACATCAAGAATATCCCTTAATGTTTTAGCAAATCTTCGGTTAAATGTTGGTACTAGATCATCATCTTCTTTCTCAATGTTCATAAATTTATTGAGCAAATAGCCAACACTGATTCTTTCACTTAACTACTCCATGAACACTACTTTGAACTCACTCCAAGAATAGACAGAGCATACTGGTAAATTAGAGAACCAATCTCTTGAATCTCCCTTTAAGGACTGAACGAATAACCTTATGATCACGTCCTCATGATATATCTCATAGTCATCCATTAAGTTACTGAATTCTTGCAAATGCTTACTTGATGACTCACTCTTTGTACCACTAAAATTTGCTAGCTCATTTCTAATTTCAAATGGAATAATATTTGGGTAACCAGAAATGCCATCAAAATTTATGGCGATATACCTTTTGATGTTGAAGCTTCTTTTATTACATGACAAGGCCTGAGCACTGTGCATTGTTACATTTGGGTCCACACAAGGATGCATAGGGTGATGATACATTTTCTTATACTCTTAGAGGCCTTTTCTTATCAACTTTGCAGTTACACTAGGCAACTCAGACTTCTTTTACAACCAGATCTTAAGCTTTTACAAATGAAAATTTTATCTCTACTTGCTTAAGATCTTCTAAATGAATTTCTTCAAGAACACTGAATACGTAACTCTATAAATAAATATGCCATTTATTAATACAGAAATATGCAAGCCTATCACTATTATTCCCTTTTTGAGTGCTTATTTTCACTCAATAGAGAATCAATTTTTTCAATTCTTACAAATATGGTTTTCATACACAGATTTGACTTTCTTGAAAACAAAAAAATGAAGAATACCTGGAAACTTGGAGCAGCTACTAACCTTTCTTCTTGACTGGAAATTTTTGTAGATATGAGATTTTCTTCAAGTCTTCAGTAGGTTCTTTGGATAGAGTCACCACCTCTTCTCAGAAGACTGAACTTCAAGAAATATGAAGCTCCTTCAAAGATGAATATCCTTATGGTTTTTATCCCATAATAGAGTCACACATATACCTTTTGAAACTTGCTCAACATGAACATTTCCAAGTTTACTAATTCCTCAGTATCTGAACTAGATGTTCAGACTCAACAATTTTTTTACTCTAAAAGTCTGCAACTGGAGGTTCAAAGTCTCCCCAATAGAGTCGCCATTAATGTTGGTGATTTTTCCATCAGAATCGAACAATCCTCTAAGAAGTAGCTAACTCCTATGATGAAGAATTGTTAGGTTAGTGGCCAACACAATGAGCATAGGATTTTAAAGTCTGTACTCCATCACTTCAGGCTCTGTGAAACCTAGGAAGGTAATCCCAATTGCATTTTCATGCAATATAATCAACTAGTAACACATTTATACACAGATTAATTCCTTTTATAGCAGATCAAATCAATTTCACTGAAGATTTGGAAAATTTTCAAATGAAGGATTAGCCATCTGCTAGGAATTGAAAATAATTCCACTTTTACTACCCTTGGAGAGATTTTCTATTTAATTATTATCTTCTCAGAAGTCTAGAGCCAGGAACACTATTTGTTCATCTTATGCAACATTTTCTGACAAAATGACCAATGTCTAATCAATTGGAGCAACAGAGTCAAGTACACAAGAGGATCAGTAATATACAAATTACTTATTTAAGGGAGAAACAAACAATTTTCATATTGCTTTGTGTTTACGAAAACTCATTGTGCAAGAAAAATTTACTTCTTAGCAATCCTAAGCCATTCCTTACAAATTTTATGACCCTATTCAATCATTTTAATTAATTCTTTGAATTAAAGTTGAAAACAGAGTAATACATTCAAATGAAATATTTGAAGACAAATGATAGCACCATTAGTATTTCTCATTCATGACTTTGAAATGAACATACATAGGAGAGTATCAATTTCTTGACTGATATTTGTTTTGATATCAGTAATTTCTATAAAACTCATTTAAGATCATTACATACATGACTTCTTATCCAAGAAAAACTACTGGCCTACTTCAGAATTCTATCCTAAGTGCCCTTTCTGAACTTAGCTTTTACCTAGAACCCTATTAAGACTTCAGAATCCGACCTCTGTAATAAGCCTTGAAATCCCCTTTTATAGAACAATGGAGCAACAATAATCAGGCTTAATTAAATTTACATTTCATTTCATTTGTACTAGAAATCGAGATATTCCTAGTTTGTTACATGCAATCATTTTAAGAAAATGGAAGAGTAAAAGACCGCTTTCCACATTCCCTGAATGAAGACACGCCAGCTCCTCGAAAGGAAGAGTTTGTTGTAACCATGTTGAATTCTCATCCTTGTTGACCCAAGAAGATTCTCCAATAGTAGCTCCAACACAAACTTGTATATCATCCATAAACAACATACACACCGCTAAGGTTAACTAGTCTGGCACTTCTCCTACATACTAGCCCAAAAAAATTCCACCTCAGCACATGAAACAAGAAATCGCATGAATGTTGAATAGGACAATCATAACAGAAAGGGCATGGAATCATCAAAAACAAAAATAGGGCACAATGATCACTCTGAGTCATCAGCCTTAGAGGATATTCACCCACGTTTTATTCATGGTGGGATTGGAGAAATTGTCACCACCTCTTTATTAGAATTCCTGGATAGTACCAAGGAGAGGGGATAATAATCACCCTCTGATTCAGTGTCACCCTCATTGTCTGAAGGGTTATTAAGAACCTCACATGGAGAATTTCCTTCCTTTGGATAGGCCTTATAATGTTCACTCTCCATCCATGCCCTCTTTTCATATTTTACCATCCTCTTCTCTTTGTGTTTGATTAATTCTTCTGAAACTATATGCTCTTTTGGACGGTAATTTTCCTTAGTACTATACTCCTTGAATTTCCCTAATACTACTTTTCTTTTTGGCATATCAAGAGCTCCATGCATTCTAGCTTTATTCTCAAGACCTCCCTTAGTCTCAAACAAACACAACCCCTCATATTTTTGAATCATCGTGACAGCCTACTTGCGTAGAATGTCTATACACTTCTGAGGAGAATTAAATTCCCGCACACTTCTTTATCAACCTTTGACCCTCATTCATTGCAAAATGAATTATGAAATGGAAAATCACTCAAGTAATCTACATTAAATAGGCAATTTGAATCATGCAAGATTAATGACTCGAATTCTCCTTATGCGAGTGAGTTGGTAACTCACAGCTCAAGATTGAATCTAAGTCGTTGCTTTTAAAGCATTTAAAACTTCATCCATGGGAAACAACAATTCCAGCTCAAGTGTTGTGATATGTCAATCAGCATGTATTTCCAACCTAATTTGTTCTTTCATTAATATCGATGAAGTATACAAGACAAGTTTTCTTAGAAGGAAATTTTATGTATACACTTCATCGCTTCATCGTTGGTCTTTCCCTAATCCTGAGGTGCTCATTAGTGATGAAGTTACTTATGTGATGAATTCCTATTCATTGGATCATCTTGCTTTAAATCTTTATCAATGGTCCTCCGGTTCTTTCGCTGATCCCCTTTTTTCTTTGCGCGAGATCCCCAGAATGTTGCCACATTGCTCCTTCCATTAATGGTTATCACCTATCGCTGATTTATTTTATCATCACTCGACTCTATCAATGATGAAAACATCACTGTGATAGCCTTTAACCCTTGATTATGTGGCCTAACTTCAAGTCACATCTGTTCCTTCATCATGCATCACCAATTCAAACTTCATGCCTAGGATCCCGTCGATGATGAGAGACATTGTGGAAACACCAGATCTTGGACACCTACACCTACATAGAACAAATGGCACCAAAGACATCATCCATAAGATCATATCAATTTAGCGAAAGAAAAACGCTTTTAGAAGGCACTGATCAGTTATCGCTAATTTAGAACTTAAGTTCTGAGATAAATCGATGATGAGCGATAAGGCCTTAGTTCATCATTGATTCTCCTCATATATTGTGCAAGCAACTAGCAATGAATGGTTTACATTATTTATAGGGTTCATCACACATCGCTTACACATCGCTTATGTGAGAACTACCTTTTACAACATATCCATGATCACACAGTGCGACAACATATCGCTCATTGCTATTACAAATTTTATTTTCAATGGCCATCCGCGATGAGTGATATTAAAGGAAAGTACCACTCATCGCTCATCACTAATTCAAGGTGTAAACCTATGAATAAATCAACGATGAGCGATATAGTTACAAGGGGCATCGGGAATTAAGTGAAATTTTTAGGAACGTGCTCATAAGTTGTTCTTATGAAGGGGACTCCCTAGGACAATAATTAACTCGAAAACCTCTAAGTTATAAAATACAAAGAGCGCAAGGGCTCAAAGATCCTTACCCAATTTTATAAAATAGAAAGGTCTGAACCTAGGCTAGAAAAGGGCCAGTTACCAAGTGACAATGAATGACCAAAGATACATTAAAGTAACTAGCAATGGGAAATAGGGAGTCAATGGCCCAACAGAGTATTGTAAGCTTTTGTAGATAGTAACGCTATATCCAGATGTAATAAGGGTTTTAACATGGAACAAGGAAATTTTTTTTGAGGGTTCCATCAAGGTGAATTGTACTCCTCAAGTGGCGATTTGCATGGATGGACTTTCCGGGAAATTTTGACTTGTGAAATCTATCACTGGTAGTGTTCGGTTCATTGACAGATTTGGTAAATATGGGGTACACAAGGCGAGGTGGGGGTGAGGTTTCACTGTTAAGAAATGACTGAGGAGTGATGGATTCCTACGGATGGTCATCTGCATGAACGGACTCACACGGATTGTCTGACCTAAAATTTTGTTAACTTTTCTTTGAGGAAATAAGGCACATGGGACTCGCAAGGTGAAGCGACACAAGGATTTTTTCTTTAGTAAAGGCAACATGAGATGGTCTTCCGAAGGTGGACACCCGCAAGGGTGAACCCACTCAATCATTTTGACTTAGAATTTTCATTACCTCGAGCCCTAATATTGGACTTATAGAGGCAGTGGGTGTGAGGAAGGAACTACAGGAAGGCATATTGATTCATCATTGAGAACGACATTAACAAGATAGCCTTTCACATGAAGAGACCTGCATCTGCGAATCAAAAAAGGCACTTGACTCGGGCCCTTCAAAATTTGATTTTGCGACCTCTTTGTTAAGGATAGTAATGGAGGAACAGATGCCCAACCAGAGGGACCTATGGGTATGGGCCCACATCGGCCTGATGACTTGGTCGACTCTGACTAATACTTGGTTAAACATTCTAAAGGTGTTGGTTAGTGTGTAGTTCACAATGCGAGTTGCTTTATTGAATTAACTGATAGGAATGGCATAGCTAGAGAAGAGTTCCCACCGTAGATTCTTGTGCAAAGGAACCCTCAAAGCTCCTAGGAGTTAACATTTTCCATATGTGGTCCAAGGTTTGAGTTTAGTGCAAATGCGAGGTTGGAATGGTAGGCAGCCCTAGGGGCTTCGCCGTTGGTCACAATGATGGAAGGGAAGAGTTCCACATAGCGGTCTGAGAGGGAATTTTGACTTGTTCTAAGGGTTCTCTTCACTTTTTCCAATGTTTGAGCGTGGGGCCAAGGGTTGTGAAGGTTATCCTTAACCTTGCCAATTTGAACGACATTTCCAGGTGTGATTCTTAACTCAGAACCCGCATTGCACACCATGATGGTGGCATTGTTTAACAAACCAAGGTTTGATTCTTTAAAGGTTTTCTATTTAGAAAATCATTTAATCCAAAACTCTAGCTAGTTTATTACAATTAAATAGGCATGGTGGCGACCAAGCGCTTACCTTGTGGCTAGTGGATGTGTTCACAATTCAATCACTTAAGGTTTCTTCCGCACACACAAATTTCTCCTCCTCCCTCTTCAAATTCAAAAATTGTGAATGAAAATGATAGCTAGGTTAGAGGGATTTTATAGACCAACCCACCATTAATGCCCTCATTAAGTGTAGCTATGGTGAGCGAACATGTAGGTGGTCATGTGGAAACTTGCGCTGATGAAGACGTCGGGTTGAAGGTCAAGTGGAAAAGCACGATACGGGAACCGCACTATGGGTGGACGCAAGGTGAATGGTGCAAGAGCACCTTAGCATGATCATGCCTCCATGAGGCAACTTCAAGTTTTTGAATTATAAATTATGATCTAATGTTGTAATAAGGTTTAATAGACCTATTTAAGTTTATTTTAGGTCATTCATAGGTATTTTGGAGTCATTTGTATTGAAATGTAAAAAATTGCAAAAAGATGTAAAGTTGTCAATGCAAAATTGAAAAGTGCAACAAATTTCAAATAAAGGAAGATTAAAGGTCAAGGTAGTTAGAGAGATAGTTTTAGGAATTGTATTGGCTTTATAAAGGCCTTTTGCAACCTCTTTTGGCTCGGGGTCCACTGTCCCCAGACCCCGCGAGGGGGTGTTGCCCCCTCAACCCCCAAAAGGGGGCTCTGCCCCCTTGACCCCACTGGTGGATGTTTCCCCTGGCCCCCTACTTCAATATTACAAAAGACCAAAAAAATATGGGGTAATTGTGCCAACCAACTATGCAATTTTTTAAAGGAGAGATTCGCCATTGTAATTAATCTTTTTAGTGATTATTTATTAGGATTCACCACTGTGATTATTATTTTTTCCAATTATTCATTAAGATTCGTTAGGATTTTACAATTTTTTTAATAATGTGCTATAGATTCGCAAGGAAAATTAATAATTTTTTTCAAATAAAATGAAAGATTCGCCAAGATTTTACACCTTCACCAAGGGGGGGTTTCTTAAAGTTATCCCTGGCATGAAGAAGCAGATTTACAATGAGAATCCAAGATGGAAACTAGTTGGTATAGACCAACTCAAACCAAAACTAAAGATGAAATAAGTAGGGCAAAGAATACCACAAGGTGGAGCAGTAATGATGAGGTTTGGTATGTTCAATCCAAGAGGACTTGGAATTCTTTTGGCTAGAGAGAATGGTGTAGGAGCACCTTAGCATGATCATGCCTCCATGAGGAAACTTCAAGTTTTTGAATTAGAAATGATGATCTAATGTTGTAAGAAGTTCTAATAGACCTATTTAAGTTTATTTTAGGTCATTCATAGGTATTTTGGAGTCATTTGAATTGAAATGTAAAAAGTTCCAAAAAGATGTAAAGTTGTCAATGCAAAATTGAAAAGTGCAACAAATTGCAAATAGAGAAAGATTAAAGGTCAAGGTAGTTAGAGAGACAGTTTTAGGCATTGTATTGGCTTTATAAAGGCCTTTTGCAACCTCATTTAGCTCGAGGAAGGTTGGATATTATTGTATGAAAAAGAAACTTGATGAAATTCTCAAATTACTGGTATTTTCCTACACTTTCATGGTTTTAGGCCATTGTACGGACACCTTTTGTGTTTGAATCCAAACCTCCTACATGGGAAATCAATTCCCTATGATTCTTCTTTGATTTTCTTCTAGTTTCATGCAATTTGATGCATTTTCAAGTGAGTTATTGAAGTTTTTGTGGACACGAGTGGAACCCTGATCTAGGGTATGCAGTGAGAATAAAAATCAGGTTTCTCTTGTTTCTACCAATAAAATTCTCTGAAAATTGGCATGTAGGAGGTTATGATCATAATCTATCATATTTTCAAGATTAGAGAATTTTTAGTTGAAGTTTTGGGCAGTTTTTACAAAGCCCTAGGTCTATATTTGGCTTAAAATCTGGAAAATGTCCATGTACAGAGTTGATTTGGTAAATTTGATCATGATGACTGTGTTTTCTTGAATTACATTTGTTCCACAAGGTTTTTAGGTGTAAGGTGAGTCACTTCAATTGTGGGATTGGTGATTTATAAACTATTGAATGCACTTATGAATACTGACTTGTCAAAACAGAGTTATGATAGTGATCTTGGAACCTAAATTGAGGGTTTAAGGTAAGGGTTAAAAGAAATACCATGATTATAGTTTTAAGGATAGCCTAATCACATTATACAGACTGATTTACAGTTGTTTATGGCAATAGAAAAGATAAGTGGCTTGGGAAAATTGATGTTGCTTTGTGGGTGTGGCCTAAATGGCCTAAATACTAATTTTGATAGAGTTTGCATAATTCAAGGTCTTGTTCATTGAAAGACCTTCATATCAGTGTAAATTTATTCACTTTGATTGTTTTACCTATCATTGAACCTGGTTGTGGGTTAAGAGTGCCCTTATTTGATGCATATCAAACATGTAAGGTTGAAAGGTGACTTGAAGCCCAATTTAGGCCTGATTTGAAAGTCTTCAAATTTGAATTGTTTATGTGGATTGAAGGGTAGAGGCCAATCATCTTGATGTTATTTAAAGTTTTTTATAAAATCAATAAGTGGTTTGAGTCCTATTCTTAGTTGGAGTGCTTCTAATCAAGGTTTTGATAAAGGGAAAAGTGTACTATGAGATGAGTGAACAAACAAGGAATGTTTGAGTCTTGTTAAATGAGATTGAAAGTGTGGTTTCCTTTCTCTAATCTTGCATCATTGAAGGACGTGGGGAAAAATAGAGTGGAGACAATCTTCCACATAAAGATACCTGCAATGGTGGGCCTGCCCGGGGCCACGAAAGCCCACAGTGTAATTTCCACAAAGGCTAGAAACATGGTGTAACTTGGATAGGTGACCTTGGCCAAGATGCATTTGACAATTTTATGGCTTGTGACCAACTTACGCTAAAAAATAGGGGCACACAAAATGAGGCAACAACGAAATGACTTGGAAAAGGTGAAATGAAAAGAGGGGGTCCCCGGTCCAAACAGGGTGTGTGTGCTATAGGCACAACAAGACCCAATTTCTTTGAGGCATTTTTTCAAACAGCTCACTACCTTGTCTATGCTACTGCATTGACAAGTTCACTATCTTGTCATTTCTACCACATTGACAAGGTAGTGAGCATTGTAAGAAAAATTGCCTCAAAGAAATGGGGTCTCATGGTGATGTATATCACCATGAGACCCTATTTATTTGAGGCTTTTTTTCAAACAACTTGTTATCACCAGAAGTAGTACCCAGTCTTGAACCTAATGTTCAACACCTCAGCGTAACATGGGAAGACCTCTAAAGATGTGGGTTTCTTGTAAACAGAGGTCAACCTCCGGAGAAGGCCGGCTTCCTTTGGTATCACCTAAACTACTGATTTTTGTAAAGGAAAAGGGAGGAGTGCATAAAAATAAAACTAAATACTATGGTGATACACCAGACTGATAAGAAATCATGAAATGAAAACAAGATGATCATACACTAGAAAACTAATGGTAGCTATTTCATTTACTCAACATAACCTCTTTGAACTTATGCATCATTCTTAAAAGGCTTGATTTACATACATATTTTAAGAAGGAAAGATGAATTTCACAGCTTTAAGGTATGAATGCAGACTTAGAAAAGCATAGTTGAAAACTTGCATAATCTAAAAAATACAGAAATGAGAGTAGTCTGAACACTAACACTGGCTTCCAAGGTAAACTCTGTGTTTTATATTCCAGAATTGAAATGAGTTACAAAGCATACATCAGTTGAGAAAGGATTGTTAAAAATCACTAACTCTTGAGAATGCATAATCTGAACTCCTTTACAAAGAGGCAAAAATGCCCTATATACAAAAAGATGTCGGCCTCTTAGGGCTTACAAAAATATCAGCCTTCAAAAATATTTACCCTTAGATCTTTTCGAATGAGGTTAATGTTGCATTCAAGAGAATCCCTGCTGTCCATGTCGGTGAAGAGTTGCTCCAGGAATGACCTCCTTGATCTTGTGCAACTATAGCATTAACTTCTTGGTCTTCGTGTCCACCTTCGAACCTCCTTTACAAGCTGCTTTGAATGCTCCTGGGCCATGGCTCGCCTGTAGCCTCCTCCAATTGGCTGAACAAATGTCATACAAGCTTCCTCGGGTGGTCAAAATCTCTTCATCAGAATCGCATGTCGGTGAGACACTAGCTATGTCTCCTCAATGCAATTACACTCTACAACAGCATCAGGATAGCTTACAACCGTTGGTGAGAGTTATATCAAACTCCCATCATCACACCGATGTCCCCTTTCTATTGGAAAATCTATCGCTATCGGCAGGACCTCACACGAGCTCCTCATACTTCGGCGAAACACCACTAGGTCGGCCAGACACCATGTCGAAGGCAAGATCCTTAGGCGAGCTCACTCCTTTTCTCCGAGTTCATTCTGTTTCGGCGAGACCCTCCTCTATCGGCGAGACCACTCACCGAAGCCACCTTGCTTTGGCGAGAACTCTTATCAAGCTCTCTTCGTTTCAGTCGGGGAGACTTTGCTTGGTCGGTGAGACCTCTCGCCGAGCCACCACTTTCATCGAGACCTCCCTGTGTTGGTAGGACATCTCCCCGAGCTCATCATCCTATACCGAAGGCACCATCCTTTCGGTGAGACATCATTCGGTCGCCAAGACATTACAGCAAGGCCCACCTTTTCTCCCTGTTGACATATCTTTTCGCCGAGACTTTCGCTAGTCGCCGAGACATCTCCCCGAGCTCCTACTCTTCGGCGAGACCTTACGCCGAACTCCTTTCCTTCGCCGATGCCACTTTACTTCAGCGAGACCTCACCCCGTCGGTGAGACTTTACAGCGAAGCCCCCATATACACCGAAGGCATCCCGCTTCGGCGAGACCTTACCGGGTCGGCAAGACCTCATCCCGACGACAACTGCTTTGCCGAGACACTCAGTGGTCGCCAAGACTTCATGCCGAAGCCTTCCTTTCTTGGTGAGCTCGGACCCTCCCTCGAGGAGACCACCACTTGTTGGCGAGAGATCACGGTGAGCCCAAAACCTTTCGGCAAGAGCTCCACTGGGTCGGAGAGACCTCTTAGCGAACACAAACCACTTTCCCTGGGCTCAAACATTTCTTTCGGTGAGACACTGGCAAGTCGAGAAGACCTCATGTCGAAGCCCTATCATTATACCGTTGTGCTCCTCCGTCAGCGAGCTAGTCATGTGTCGGTGAGACCTCTTGCCGAAGGCACAACCCTTTTCCAAGACCCCTCATTGGTCGGGAGGACCTCATAGGGATGATGTCTCCATGTCGGTGAGCTCAACTTCATTTCGGGGAGACCCCATGTTGTCGGCCAGCGGTTATATCAATGAGACTCCATGTCGGCGAGACTCTATGTAGTCGGCAAGATGTCTTCCCGAAACCAACCCACTTCGGCAAGACATTCCATCATCAGTGAGACCTCTTGTTGAGCTCAAAACCTATCACCGAGAGTTCCATTCACTTCGGTGAGACTCCCCCTCAACGGCGAGATGTTACACCGAAGCCACCTAGTTTTAGCGAAACCTCACCCAATGACATCCTTCTTCGGTGTGACCTCTTGGCAGTCGTCAAGACTTCTCAGCGAGATGACAATATTTTGGTGAGCTGAGACCATTTCGAGGAGACTCCCATGTGTTAGTGAGACATTATGCCAAAGGTAATCCCCATCGGCAATACTTTACGTAGTCAGAGAGACATTACCCCGACCGAAATCATTCCCCCTGACGCCACCCTTGTGAAAAATTGTTGGCATGACCTCCCTCCAAGCGGAGAGATACATGAAGACTCATGGCAACCCGAATGTCCTAGCGACAGGTGTATTAAACCAAGTAGAACGCACGGCTAGTCGGCAAGACAACAGGAGGATCTTGCTGACTTTCTTCTCTGATGAGTTTTTTGCGCCAAAACTAGTCGAGGCATTCCTTCCAATAGACCTCCTTGTGAAATATCCTCAGGTGCATGATCTAACCCGTGATGAAAATTCCCCATTTGGCCTTTATGAACACTTGAAACACAATTTTTCCTACATGATGAGCCCGTAGGTGAAAATCGGGCAACACAACTCACTACCTTGTCAATGTAGTAGCATTGGCAAGGTAGTGAGTTGAATACCTTGTCAATGTGGATGCATTGACAAGGTAGTGAGCATTGTAAGAAAAAATGCCTCAAATAAATGAGGTCTTATGGTGATGTATAAGAAAAAATTCCTCAAAGAAATGGGGTCTCATGGTGATGTACATCACCATGAGACCCCATTTCTTTGAGGCATTTTTTCTTACAATGCTCACTACCTTGTCAATGCATCCACACTTTGCTTGTGTCTACTAAGGAAATTGCAACCATAGCACTCATGAAAATCCCCCTTTTATGTTTTGATAGATGTCATACCCCATTCCAAGGTCCCATTGTTGCTATGGCTAAAAGCCTAAAACATGTGCTTTCGACCAAACTATGGATGCATGGAAAAAATAAATCAAAGCATAATAGTAAGAAAAGGCATAGACAATTTCCCAATTGTTTTTCCAGTATTGGCATGGTGTGTTGGTTTAAAGGTGGCATTGTTGTTCTTGCCACCAAGGTTCAAACCCCGTTGGGGTGGTATTGTTGAATGGTTGTATTCTGGTTCATAGCTCCAGTCAAAAGCGTTTACCCCTTGAATAAAAAAAAAAAAAAGGCATAGACAAGGCATTGAGATGTTTGAAAAAATGCCTCAAAGAAATATGGTCTCACATGAGACCACATTTCTTTGAGGAATTTTTTCAAACAACTCATTGCCTTGTCTATGCTACCACATTTTCCATACATTTTCCATTTGGGCATTATCCTGCAATCATTCCAATCTTTATGGGAAGATTGATAAATGAACAAATGAAGTCAAAGATTCTTGAACTTAAGAATTATGTGGAGAAAATACAACTAGAAATCGATGATAAGGAAGAAGCAATATGAAATGTAAGTGAAAAAAAGAAGAATCAGTGTGGTGGACACCTCAAAGTCTTATCTATAAAGGTAGAGAAGTTTTGTAAAGGACTTGTTAAAAGAAACATTTGTATTTTGTAACCAGAAAGACACTTCCAAAGATGATTACAATAGTTGCAGATGTAAAGGAAATAGTTGGAAGTGTTGAAATTGAAGCAAAACAACTAAAGATTAAAATTAACCACTTAGAAAAGGAATTGAAAGAAAAGAAAAAGATTTTATCATCAACTAAAAGGAGGTTAGACTGCTCTAAAACCACTTGAAAATGAACCAGACCAAATTGAATGAGATACATAATGTATTAAACGAAGAGATTCTTCCTGCTCTTGAGAAGTTGAGGAAGGTGTATGTGTAAATTCTTCTATGTTCATCATACAACTGAAGAGACTATTCCAACATGTCCGTATGGATGGGTTTATGCTAGGCAAGGTCCTCTTTCACACCCAAACATGCCAAAATCATCTGAGCCACATTCTACTGATGAAGTCTCTTAAGAGACAAAAATGAAAAAGGGAAACAAACTTTGATGAGCAATTACTTAGAAATTGTGGTATTTGGAAACATTCTATCTAAGGCTATAGGATCATGTAAGGCCCCTCTACAATAAACTCTCTTGATTTTTTATAGATCCAAGTCATTTACCCATGGTGAACAGGTTTTAGTTGATAGAAAATGAGTCAGTTGCATGTAGTGTAAAGTTGGAAAGTGGTGTAACTTTTGTTTAGTTCGTCATACGACTAAACTGACTATTCCAACATGTCTATATGGTTGGGTTTATGCTAGGAAAGGTTCTCTTTCACACCCAAACACACTGAAATAGTCTGAGTGACATTCTACCGGTGAAGTCTCTTAAGAGACCAAAGTGCAAAAGGGAAACAAACTTCGATGAGAAAAAACATTTTTTTTTAGGCTACAATATCACATAGGGCCCCTTTACAATAAACTTTCTCATTTTTTGATAGCTCCAAGCCGTTTGCCTGTGGTGAATAGATTTTAGTTGATGGAAAACAGGTCAGTTGCATGTAGTGTAAAGTTGGAAAGTGGTGTAACTTTCATTATGTTCATCATACGACTGAAACAACTATTCCAACATGTCCATATGGGTGGTTTTATTCTAGGAAAGGTCCTCTTTCATACCCAAACACATTGAAACTGTCTAAGCCACATTCTACTAGTGAAGTCTCTTAAGAGACCAAGGCGAAAAAGGCCAACAAACTTTGATGAGCGATTAATCAGAAACCGTGCCACTTGGAAACATTTCATCTGAGGCTACGAGATCATGTAGGTCCCCTCTACAATAACCTCTCTCAATTTTTGATAGATCCAAGTCTTTTTCCCATGGTGAACAGATTTCAGTTGATGGAAAATGGGTCAGTTGCATGTAGTGACAAGTTGGAAAGTGGTGTAACTTTCATTTTGTTCATCATACAAACAAACCAGCTATTCCAACATGCCTGTATGGGTGGGTTTATGCTAGGAAAGGTCCTCTTTCACACTCAAACACGCTGAAATAGTTTGAGCTACATTATATCGGAAAAGTCTCTTAAGAGACCAAAGTGCAAAAGGGTAGAAAACTTCGACGAGCAATTACTCAGAAACCATGGCACTTGGAAATTTTTTTTCTAAGGCTGTGTGATCACATAGGTCCCCTCTACAATAACCTCTATCAGTTTTTGATAGCTCCAAGTCATTTTCCCATGGTGAACAGATTTCAATTAATGGAAAATGGGTCAGTTGCATGTAGTGTAAAGTTGGAAAGTGGTGTAACTTTGTTTTTCATGGAATTCCATCACCATGAGACCGCATTTATTTGAGGCATTTTTTCAAATAGTCCATTGCATTCTATGTGCTATTGTCCTAGGATGAGGTGGATGGTATAGTGTGGTCTTGGTTATGAGATGGAGGGGGACCATGACATGAAGAGGGAGGGGTGTTTTGGTCATGAGGGGAAGAGGATCATTAGATGGGGTGGAAAGTGTACTTTGAGACCACATTTTGAGAGTGGTCATACAATGGCGTGGAAGAGGTACTTTGATCAGGACATAGACGGATGCCATTAGATGAAGTGGGGGGGAGGGGATTGTGAAAGGGGGATGAAGGTATATCTTGCTCTTGATATGGAAAGATATCATTAGATGAGATGGAAAGGACATGTTCTTGATTGGAAATGGGATCATGAGATGGAAGGGGATTATATGATGGAGGAGAATGGTTTCCTTGATCTTTATATGGAGGGGAATTTATGTTATCATGCTTTGGATTAGGAGATGGACATAGTTCATTTGATATGGATGGTGTGATGAGGGAGGAAGGTTTTATAGACTCAACTTGGGTAGATGGATTGATAGGGGGTTCATTTAAGATTTAGGGTATTAGGGTTTATCTTGATGTGGGGGTGATGAAGGTGGATGCATGATATGATAAGATTTCACCACTTTGTTTTTGCATGGGGAAACAACCACCTTTGTAAATAGTCCTTGGAGGAAGTTATTATGAGAGACATGGGATGACTTCGCTTGGTAATAGTGAGGTGATGTGGATTTTAAGGATGTGGGATATGAACAAGTGGAATAAGAGTTGGAAGCTTCCATGGATTGGTAAATTGAGGATGAGGATGAGGACCTTGAAAAGGATTTGGAGGGGAATTTTGGATAAAGGCTTGGTTTCTATTGTCAAGGGAAGGGGAAGGATAAGCAAGAGGAGATGGATTGGGATTAGATGAAGGTAGAGAGGATGGAAGCTTAGCACAGATGCCAAGGAGACATCTAAAAATGGTATCCTTATAATTATGGAAGTAGTAGGTGAGGATAAAATTAGTGATGGTGGATGGGGATGATATGGATGGGACTTGATGGGAGATTTGGATGGGGGATTGGTAGAAAATTGGAGAATTTTGTCCATTGAAAATGGATTCTGTTGGCACTCCCAAATTTTGCAAATTTGAAGTGCCTATTTTGAAATTTTGCCTCTGCACTTTCAAAAGTGCACCTGATTGAACTTGCCTGAATGACCTACTTTGGAGGGTCGTAATTTGAAACTTGTTGATTTTCATGCAAAATCTCTTTGCAGGCACACTCATGTGTCCTATGTGACTGTACATGTCAATTTTTAGCTTCCCATGATGAGTATTGTCAGGGTTTCAAAAAGTGAAGCTAAAGGGTTTTGGCACTTTTTTGCTGTTTGCAAACGTTCAGTTTTGCAAAGTTGCTTCCCGTTTGAACTTGCATTTTGCAACCAGTTGACTATCAAGTCAAAGTGAATGTTGTTTTGCATTCTCCATGCTTAAATGAACTCACATGTCAGTTTTCAGGGCTTCATGAGTTGATTTGCTATTTTTAGCATATCGAAACCAAATGGAATTTCTTCAGTTTTGCATTGAAACCTTTCTGAGTAGCCAACTTTGAGCGTCAGTAACTTTTGATGGGTGATATTTCAAGCTAATCCCTTCTATACACGTGTTCTCTACACCAAAGTGATCTACTATGTCTAGTGGCAGCCTCTCAAGGGCTGATTTGATATTTTTGCAACAAGGCGATTTCATCAGTTTCAATTGGTTCAAAATAGTTGTTTATTGCAGAAAGTTTGAGTGAGCAACTTTGATAGCGAATAACTCTTGCCTCGTGATTTATTTCTCTGATTAGTCTTTTTCATTACATTTTCAAGACAATTGTCTACATTCTTGCAAGCTTTCATGGCTCTAGGAGGTTGTTTGCTGAGTTTCTCTGATCGATTCTGGGACCAACTTGGCCAGTTTTACACATTTTGCAACAGTGCCTCAAAGTGAGTTCTACTGAAAACCCATTTCACATTTTTAGTATCTGATGTATTCTGAAGCTTCCTAAAGTCAATTTGAAGGTAAGGGTTGTTTGGAAACAATTTTTTTTTTTAGTCGGGCCCACATGGGGACCCAACATGCTTTACACCATTGTGAAATTGTTTGCCTTAAGGTTTGAAATTCAATATGAAATCCACTTTTCAAATGTGGAGTTTTAAAGTCATCAAATGGGTGAAGCAAGGTCCACATGTGCAAATGAACTATGAAAGCACACATGAGGCATGTGACTTGTGTGATTGATTGAGTCCAAGAACCTCAATATCATAGAGCACAAATGCATATGGCAGTTGTTTGAACCACCATGGGATAATGTCATAATACTTCCACTCCTGATAAGTTGTTTGTTGGTAATATGGATGTTTATTTAGCCTTATTGCTAGGGCACTGGCTTATATTGAGAATAGACAAGGTTCACAGTTGACTTGAAATGCATTTAAAATCAAATGCCAAGAATGTTTATGTTGATCTTCACTGGGAGATGAGAATTTGTTTTCAGCCATTGATTAGCCAGCTAAGAAAGGGCTCGAACTTCACTTTGTAGGGTGTAGGCATTGTGTTGATTAAGGCATAGTCCCGAGTTATGGATAGGGGCGGTCACATTTTCCCACTGATATGAGAAAAGATCCCAATGGATAAAGCAAATCAGCTTCATATTTTTACAATGCAAAAGGAAAACAGTGAATGTAGCTAAGTGGCCATGCACCAGTAAATAGGGTATATGATTTAATTCAAATAGAATGTAATCTCCTGAAATGCTATCACTCGCTTGGCCATACTGTAAATGTAGCCAACATATATGCATTAATGACAAGATGAAATTGTTCAGAGATTTGGAAGCTTTCAAGCTTATGCCAAGAGATGGGCAATCGACGCTTGAAGGAAAGTAAATCAAAACCCTCAAAGAAACTTTATTTTATGTGCATCTCAAGGAAACAGTCCAGTCCTGGTTTTGACTTCCCATTCGAGGTTGGAGACAAAGAATGAAGGGGGCGCCGTTAGCAAGAGAGAATGAATGATCATTCATTAAAGTTTAATGTTACAGCCTAAATGGAGCAAGGCAAGATGCAACCAGTAGTGTGAATGGACTGTCAAAGGTGCCTTAGAAATTATTAAACAAATGCATCTGACTCGATGCATCATGGGATTGCAACTCGAGTGGAATAGCCACGACTTGGCTGTGAAATTTTGTCATCTGTTTTCAGGTATTAGTGGAGTCGGCATACAATGATTTTGCTAGTGGGAAACAATTGAGAAGCACATGAACTTGTTTGACAGGGGAGGCCATTATTGAGGATCAGCACACACAATGAAATCTTGAAAAGAACTTTAGCAAATAGGGAATGGAGAAGCTATGGAATACCATGTATTGCAAAGCATATGCACAAAATGGATATGAAGCTCGCTGCAGATAAAAGAACAAACATGACAGTTACTGCGCATCATAAAAAAATTTAGGAAGAAAACTTTAAACAAATGGAAGAAGGAGGTGCGCACCCTGGTAAGAGACACAGACATCAATCAAAACGCAATGAATGATACACGCCTAGCATGGAAAAAGTAGAATAGAATGTTTGATAAAGCTTTGGAAGCCTCCATCAGAATAATGAATGAGGGGCGTCCATCATAGGAAGGGGATTTTAAATAAGATATGACAAAAATAGAGAAATGTTGAATTAAATGGAGCAAAGCATTGGAATTCACCAAAGAACAGGCTAAGAGAGCCTGTGCCATATGAATAACATGAAGCAAGGCCCGCGCATGGAGTGAAACAGGGTGTAGATACTCATCAATGTAAAAGAAGGTATGCACAAGGTAATGAGGCACATGCAGCGCCATATCAACATAGTGAATGCGTGGTTGAAGGCACATGAAATCATCTTCAAGGGAATCCATAAGAGTATAAAGGAAGTGGTAAAATAAAAGGAATGGAGCAGCCAAGAGTTGCAGACGCGTGAGCACTTGCAGGGTGCGTTGAAGGAGATTAGGGCAAACCTAAACAAGCAAAGGGAGATCAACGACTACCAAGTAGGATGAAAGTGCAACATAATCCTCACCATCCCCCACCAAGTCACGATCTTAAGATGCAAGGAGGTTAGTGACCGCGAAATCACAAGCTTGTGACACGTGGCAAGAGTGGGCTTGGGAAAAGTCTTCATCAAGCGGATGCCTTTTTCATGGGTAAAATATAAAATTAGGGCCCGATAAATGTGAGAACATTTAAAATCAAATATATTTTGCCCATAAAAGGAAAAAGAGGTGGGGCCCGATTGGTTTTTTAAAAGCCATTGCCTATGAAAGTGGAAAAAGGTAAAAGCAAAGTGCCAAATAAATTTTAGAAGGAATGGCCTTACTAAAGTGGCATAGCTTTAAATGTGAAGTGAATTTTAAGAGGTGTTTTTAGTAAATGTTTTAAATGAAGTATGTGAAATACTTTACGGCACGTGAAATACAGGTAAATATTTTATTCGTCTAGACATAGTATTTTTAAATATTTGCGCTTAATATTCTCTTTGTTGGAGAATAGTAATATGTAAAAGGTGAAATAAAATATGAGCATGGGGCAATAAAATATGAGCACAGGGAAAATATTTTAGGCATGATTGTATCTAGGAATATGTAATGAAAAGTGAATTTAATATTCACTTTGGGGCCAAATATTATTTGCTAGGAGATAAATGTGAGTAGGAATATTAAAGTTATGAGACTTTAATATATAAAAATGAAAATATAGTCTACAGTTTGAACAAAGAAAAGAGCTGAAACAAAATTTTTCACGGGCACAAGGAGTATTTTCCAGTTGCAGAGTAAAATGGGGAATTCCATCACGTGGGCATTTTTTCTGTTGAAGAGCAACTAATAGCAAAGGCATAAATGAAGAGGAAAATTCAGTTACAAAGAGATGAGAGAGGTTTTGAGCAGCTTGTTGATCAACGATGGATTGAGTTTCCTGATGGCATCTACGAATCAAACTGATCTTAGGGCTACTTATGTTTCTCTTTTATTCTTTTCTTCTCTTATTGTAAAAAAAGAAGGAACAGGTGGGGATTCCAATTTCTGAAAGCTCTGCAAGTCAGGCAGAAGCTCTGGGTAGAACTGTATAGCTGGGATAAATGTAATTGAGTCATTAAATCTGAAAGTGTCTGTTATGAATTGTGTTCTCATGTTTATATTTAGCTGATAATTGTCTCCATTTTTGAGATGTACTACTCTTTTTTATTCAATAATAAGATTATCTGAGTCTTTTCATGCACATTTGCTGCATTAGAGTGATATATGTTGCTACCTTCTATTCTAAGAATAATGTAATTACTTTAATAAAGCACAAGGTGCATTTATTATTTCCTTTTGTTCATAGGATAGTGTAATTGCTTCAACATATGTGATAGGAATACTATGTTTCAGATGGATTTATAAGAAGGGTTATCAGATAAAACTTTAGTGATCTGGTTGTCATAATGTGATAACATTTGTAAGGATCTTCATAACATTTTCAACACTGTAGGATGAATGCTGGTTATATGACTCCATAGCCCATTTTCTGGCACTGATCAAGTATTATACTTCTATTGTTTTCAGCTGGGTCCCCAATCTTCAAAATTCAAAACCATTTTAAATCCCTGTGTTATAGTGTTGTGGTTATCTCATGCTCCAAGTAGCTAATATTACTGATGAACAACCACTTCTATTCAGAATTATCCTATTATGTTGAGTCATTAAATGAGATTATCTGTTGAGCAATGTTTTGTTATGTATGTGTTTCAATTTGTTGATAATGCTAAAGGGATCACCCTCTCGGGTCTTGCAGAGCCTGAAGTGTAGGAGGTTATTTTAAAGTCCTCGTCAGTTGGTCTAGGTCCTTTGAGCTGCCCTTGATTGGAATTGGCAATTCCATAGGTAGATTAGAAGACCAACCTGGTTAACAACATAAAAAATAACCAACATATTCATGGTGATCCACGATGCTCTCATTGTCATCATTGGGATTATATTCGGGTTGGTAAAAAAGGATAGCCTCATCATCATTGATATGGTTGGGGTTGGTTGGAATGGATGAAGTTGGATAGAGGATAGATTAGATGGTTAGACACGGTGGAGGATTGATTGGAAGAAATATTGGTATTGATTTTGGACGAGGATGGAAATTAGGATGATGGATTAGAAATGAACTTGGGGATTGGAATATAATAGGATCTAAGGATGAAGATGGAGGATGGGATTAGATTTGGGGATCAAATCCAAGACCTTAAAATGATTTGATTTTATTACAGAGGATTATCTATTCTTAAGGCAATGAGTTGTTTGAAAAAATTCCTCAAAGAATTGTGGCCTCATGGTGATGGAATTGTCATTCCATCACCATGAAGCCACAATTCTTTGAGGATTTTTTTCAAACAACTCACTACCTTGTCTATGCCATAGCTTACTATTATGCTTTGATTGATTTTTTCCAAGCATTCATAGTTTGTTGGAAAGCACCTATTTTAGGCTTGTAGCCATAGTAGCAAGGAAGTTAAATGTTTGATAAAATTCTTTGGTAACATGTATGGAAAATGTGGTAGCATAGGCAAGGCGGTGAGCTGTTTGAAAAAATGCATCAAAGAAATGCGGTCTCATGGTGATGGAAATCACCATGATACCACATTTCTTTGAGGCATTTTTTCAAATAGCCCATTGCCTTGTCTATGCTATTGCTTACTATTATTCTTTGATAGATTTTTTTCCAAGCATCTATAGCATAGACAAGGCAGTGAACTATTTGAAAAAATTCCTCAATAAAATGTGGTCTCATGGAATGCCATGCCAAGAAAATGCAATTGGCAGTTGCTCTTAGCTATTAATTATGCTATGTGAAGTAAATGCATCACTATTTATGTTGACTTTCTAAAAATCTATATTGTAATTGAAATTTTATCATCTATCAACATCTAGTTATTAGTTATGCAATGTGAATTAATGCTTTGAGTTTGAAATATGTGCAATGCAATGCAATAAACGATATGAATATAAACTACACAAATCTATTAAGTACAATTCATTAGTTAAAATATTTATTCTATTACCTGAGTGAAGGTTTGAACTCCACCACCACTGGGAGGTGTTGCCATGAAATATCTAATATTAACCTATTCAACATCCAAATTAGATATTAGAATACCATTCATATAACAATTCTATTCACATGTAATATTTATAATTGTTTACTAGTTACATACCTTGACAGTAGATGTTGTGGAGTAAAAAGGAGGTGGAGGGCCAGTGAAAATAGTATGAACACTATGACCCTAAAATTTTATTTCAATCATTAAACTAAATTAGTTAATCTTTCATTTCAAAAATTAAATTTAATAAATTAAATTCAATGAACATGCTAACATTTACTTGAGTATCGAGGTCGAAAGCCTCATTCAATATGGCAATTGCCATCACCAACTGATCAGTTGCAGACATAGTCTTTCCACTAGCCTCCTGACTATCTATGGAGTCATATGTATGTTGGAATATATTGTCATTGATGTCAAAAGTGGGTCAGAAGAGAAGTGTGTTGATCCTGTGTTGAAGTGCATATAGTTGTCATTGGTGTCAAAAGGGAAAATCAGGCAAAGGAGTTTGTTGGCATGATGACAGAAGATGGATGAGAGAGATGTGGTCTTGATGGTGAATTGAGTGGCAGATTCATGATGGGTTTTTTCAGAGCATTCTAGTCATGTGCTTTGAAGGTCGAGAAAGTGTTGGATGTCCCCAAAAATGAATTAATTCTATTCTCGGGTGATATTAGGGTTTACAAATAAACTCTAATGTGTTTGCAATCATGGCATCCTCAAAATGTTCTATTTTGATGTTGACCTGGTATCAGCGGTTGTGTATTGCATTAGTTGCAACTTATGTCTTTATAGTCATGAAGGTGACTGGCCCCTCTTCCTAGAGCTTTAAGGATATATATTACCATCAGTTCGGCAAAAGTGAATGGAGTTGTGGAGTTCCAAGTTTTTCTTACCTATGTCATAGGGTTCTAGAGTTTCATAACCTTCTGACTTGGTGACTTAGCTAATGGAGTGATAAGGAAGAAGGCTCTCTTTGTTATCGCTATGTCATAGTTTTTAAAAAGTTCATAACCTCCAACAAAGAGGTTCTTAAGTTAAGATTTCTAGTGACTAAGCAATGGAGCTATAAGGAGTAAGAAAGCACTCCATGTGGGACCCAACCATAATGACGATGCTAACACGTGGCTTGATGAGATTGAGTAAACAGTAATCCACATCCTTGTTGTGGATTATGAAGCTGTGACATGGCGATGACATGGACATTTGACGACAACATGTGGACCCCACATTGGAATGATGCATTGAGTGTTGGGAGTTAATATTTAAGTCTTTTCCAGGAGGCTTGTTGAGAATATTGTAGATTCCCTTTTGATGCTCTAGAATTGCACAAGCGGTGGATGTGTGTCTTGGTGGGACCTTATTTGCGTGGATGGTGACATCAGATCTACGAAAGTGACATGGATGTTGCGTGGATGGTGGGGACCACTTGAGAAATGTGATAGGAGTATGATGTCGACTATGGGACCTAGTAACCAAATGGCAGTGAATGATTGCATCAAGGCCATAAGTAATGGTGCATGATCAATGGTTGTGATTAAGGTAATCCGACAGTGTCAATCAACTATGCTAAGCTTTTGAAGGATCATGGCTAAGTCCCGTGGGGTTAGTGGAAAGCGGTGGAGATTAATCCACGATGGATGAATATTGGCCTTTGATGAAGATGGTGGGACTCGACAAAGAAAGAAGAATAGGTTGACAATGGATGATGACATAGGCCTAGAGCAATTTCTCAATAAACCAACTCACATCATTGTTAAAAGTTGCATACCGTTGACGTAGATGAAAATGGCAACATATCGCAGATCTCACAAGGATTGTGTGCGCCCATTGTCTGAGCTTGTGAAATGAGTGAATTTTGGTCACGTGTCCTGGTGGACCTCGCATATGGTGAACCATGTATGAAGGAGACTAATGGCAGAGATCAAAAGACAGAAGATCCGATGGTCAAGATTGAAGGTTGATCCGTCAGTCATGATTTAAGGTAATTACAATGCACTATGTGATCACGATGGTTATCTGATCAACAACGGATATTTAAACAATCATTTACCAGATGGTTTTGTTTTAAAGTTGTGACAATGAATGGAATGCACAAGATTATGGCACGAAATCTGTAGATCAATGACCCAGATTTGAATGCAGTAATCATAAATAGTTAACTCCATGTGAACAGGGATTTCATCTTGTAACTAACACAAAGGAAGGATTTAATTGGTCTTGCTACACCAAGCGACCAATTAAATGAATATATGATATTTAAGGAGGAGAAATAGATTGCAGAGGTGATCGAGATCGAATTAGATCAATTGAATAGGAGAACACATTTAATACATATTTGATTCTAGGGTTTCATGGGTTGCTATTCTTAGCAAACCTTATGAGACAAAATTTAATGTTGTGAGGCTTGATGCAAAGGTATGGTGTAGAACAAGATATGTGGTAAACCCTAATAGGCGATTGAGATCAAATTGGATTGGATGAAGAAAATAATGTATTGAATGCATAATCAGATTTTAGGGTTCGATAGAGAGAATGAGGAAAATTATCTCTAATCAAATTAAATGTAGAATTGTCTCGATGCAAAGGTAAAGTGACAATGAATATATCTGATAGACCCTATCAGATGAATTAATGATGAGCTGGACAGTGGTGTGTGACTCGAGGAAAAGGTAGCTTATTGGTGAAGTTTGCAAGCTGAGGAAACCCTAACAGAAGATTTGAGAAGATCTGAATGGTGATGAGAATCTTGAGGCTGAGAATACAGATCAGTGGAGAAAAACAATATGAAGACAATCTAAGAAGTAAAAAATGGGTTGTATCTATTGTGTGTGAGTGTGGTCGGCAAGTGCACAAAGTGCTGAACAAAAGTATGTTCATTGTGCATGCAATAGAGGTAGAGAGAGAAGAGTGTGTATAGTGTAGATGTATGAGACACTGCATAAAGGGAAAGAAGAGCAGGCAACAAGATAGAACAGTGATTGTTCTATGTGTAGAGGAGAGTGTAGAGATTAGGGTGTGTGTTGCTGAGAGTGCAACTTTAGCAGCATAAAGTAAGTTGTAGTAAGTGCAACAATGTATTGTATGTATTGATGCATCTTAGGTTTTGTAGAACCAAGTCTATGCATATTTGAGATTCTTCTTATTATACTGAGTTGTGGCTCAAAATAGGAGATTGCAGTCTCCTTGAAGTTGTGGCTTCTAAATTAGGGTGTTGTTGCATCCTTGGGTTGTAGCCCTAAAAGCATTGTAATAGAGAGTTGGATTGTGACCCTGGATTTGAGCTGTAGACTCAAGCAAGCTTTGTCACCGTGGTTTTTCCTATATCAAGTTTTCCATGTATATCTGGTGTTATGTGATGTTTATGTGTGCATGCATATTTCTATATCACATGATTAATATCTGCACATTAAGGGTTAGAGAAAGTAGTCTACATAAAAAGTTTTAAGAGCTAAATTTTTAACTTCTACTGATTCACCCCCCTCTCAATAGATCATTGTGTTCCAACAATTGGTATGAAATCCCTCGGTTCCCTAGGAGAAGCTTAATCAACTTAGGTAGATCTTGGTGTGTGAACACAACAATGGACTGTGAAGAAGGATCATGTATAGTAGGAGTACCTTTCTTTAATGGATCATATTATATATGGTGGAACAACAAAATGAAGTTGCATTTGGTATCCATAGGATTTGATGTATGGATGTCAGTGAAATATGGATATATAGCTCCTACTACACCTCTAAATAATGAGCCTGAAAAGAAGGCGTATGATGATAATGCTAGGGCAATGGATGCAATTCTTAATAGGTTGTCAAGTTCCATATTTTTCAAAGTTATCTATTTCCAAATTGCACATGAAGTGTGGAACAAGCTAAAGTGGATGTATGGAGAAAGTGATGTTGAGGTACAATCATTGATTGAGAGATGTCATAGTGAATCTGAAATTCTTGAGACAAGTAAAGGTGAGAAATCTGCAAGTTGGTTCTCAAGTGAAGCTACAACAAGAAATGATGAAGAAGAAACATCTACCTTCGGATCACAAGATCCCAGTGAAGAGTAAGTTGATTCCTTCAGAAGATCAAGAAATGGCTTTAGGAAACATAGAGGTAATCACAATCATTTTGTTTCTAAATGTTTTTATGATGAAGTAAATGATTTTGATAAGGAAAAGGACAGTAAAAATAATCTGCACACAAATGAAGAAGATGAATCATCTAATGTAAATCGTAGATCAGATGATGAACATGGAAGTTTCTATGGAGGTGACCCATTTCCAACAACCTCTGATGAAGAGATTGAGAGGTCTGATAGAGATGAAGAAGATGAAACCTTTGATAATGAGGAAGAAGGAGTAGACCTAGAAGGTGAACTCATCAATGCTCTTGATGAGATTAAAAGATTGAAGAAGGAGAATGAAGAACAAAAGTTTCATGCACAAGGAGAGATTGATAAGATGACCAAAAGACTTGAAGAATCTAATCAAATGGTGATCAGCTTAAAGACTAAAGTGGAAGAATAAAGAAGAGAAAAAGATGTTCAAACTGAACTACATTCTAAATTATAAGAGTGCATAAAGTTGAAAGAAGAAGTAGAGGCCTTGAGAAATGAATTAGAAATTGCTAAAGCGCAGATTGAAAAAGGCCTAAAGTTGAAAGGTGGCTCTAAGATACTTGATGAATTAGTGAAATCACAAAAGCCATCAAAACTTATAGAAAAATATGGCCTTGGGTTTGAGAAATGAATGAGTTTCTCTACCAATACTTCTGCAAACTTGTATGACAGATTTAAAGAAGAAGTATGTTGCACAAAGGAAGAGGAAGCCTTCACAAGTTGCTCCAGAGAAAGTACCTTTGGAAATGGAAAATCTAATAAACTCGCTGCTAAGATGAAGAAGACAAAAGAAGAAAAGAAGCTAGTCGTAGTGAATAAGAGAGTCGAAGAAGAGAAGAGACCTACTGCAAACAAGAAAAGGAATAATTATTCAATTCTTTCTTATCAAAAGAAGATGACTACAATAGATAAGAAGATGGAGAAATCAGCCCCAAGGCATGAAAGAAAAAGACAAAACATTATGGGAGCTGATTCAGGAGGATTTAGTAGGATGAGATACATGAAGAAGCCAAATCAAAGAAGACCTCCTCATCCTATTCAAAGGAACGCTATGACTAGGTACTCCCCATGTTTTAATGGTTACTATTATACTTGTAATCAATTTGGTCATAGGGCTAGAGAATGTAGAGTTGCACTTAGAAGGAGCCCTAAATATGTAAATGGAAATTCATTTTCTCTTGTAAGGAATATGCATGTGGTATGCTACAAGTGTGACAACTTGGGTCACATAGCTAAAGACTGCAGACTAGATCTTGTAAGATCTGCAGTATAGAGGAAGAAGAAGAATACAAAGAAGAGTATGTCCTCTAAAGTGAACATGTGTTTGCATGTTGTTGAGAAGAAGGCTAATATATCAGAGAAGAAGAACAAGATGGTTTGGATAGAGAAAGACTAGTAGGTAGCGCTCCATGAGGCTACTTCTACCCCACATCACCAATTTGTAGTGATGGGGCATGAGTACAGGGGGAGATAAATTGATATTTCATTCATCCCTGGAAATGAAGAAGGAGATAAAGTCAGATAAAATATATTTTACAAATTTCTAATGACTTGATGGTTGAAGATTTATGGTCACATTCTTGCTCCTTGAAATGCATTTCAAGGTGTAAGAAAATTAGCAGATGGTGAAGAGTTTGCTACAAAAATTGAGATAAACCATTGGTATCAGTTATTGAAGAAAAGGTGGTGTAGATGCTCTATTAAGAGAAATGCTTCTTGCCTGCAAGAGGAAGATTTTTTGGCTAAGAGGAAACTGTTTTGTGTATATTGTTTTCAAATTGGTATCAGACCATTATAAATTTGTTCAAAACAGTCTAGTTGGTACAGAGCCCAAAAGGATGCAAATGGTCAAGTTTGTTGAGGAGAAAATGTTGCATGATTTCAAGGGGAGTTGCTTTAGTTAGTAGATCAATTGTATGATCAGTTTAGCTGGTATAGATGAAATTCAAAATTTGGATTAAAGAAAATGCGTGAGTAGAGCAGTAGAAGAGTATGGAGTAAGCTCTAAGGGGAAGTTGCTATAGGTATCAAATAAATGTTATACTTGATACAGTGCAGTCTAGGATATCAATTCGTACATAGAATAAAGTGAACACATTCACAATTGGTATCAAAATGATAATCAGTATCAGGACATGATATAATATATTAGTGTCAAGTATATGATTCAATTGGCACAAACCATGAATCAAAATATCTATAATTGATATCAGACCTGATTGGCGTTGAGTATGTAATGACATCTCAACTAGCATCAAATATTTTTTATTGATATTATAGATTAGTTGAAGCATTGATGTAGAGCTAAGAGGATTCACAACACATCTCACAAACCTTCAATAATAATCCAAAACAATCTTTTTATAACACATGTTATTAAACATTGTATCACATTGGAAACATAACTATGGCAGCCCACAATTTATTGCCATGAACAGTCATTAATAACTTCTACAAAATGAATAATGAAACCAATCCCTCTGGTGAGATTGAATAAAAAATAGTTATATAATCTTCCTCAAATTCTTATGAAGATCCAATGGTGTAAATCAAAGTTATTATGTTTTTCCCAAAACTGCAAACCCTAGGTAGGGTTCAGACCTGCCCTCACAAAAATATTCATAACTCATTCAATTCTTAATTAATTTTGATGAGAGTTGAAGCAAATGAAATTAGATTCACATGGAAACAAAATCCAATTGGTTTTAGATCCAAAATATAGACTTTAAATTCTGTACCATCACACTTCTTTAGACTGTAAATTCTGCACAATATTGTTAGAAAAGGAAGTCTCACCAAAATAATAATATCTTCCACAAAACTTGATAAAATTCACTGAGACAAAAAGAATTGGAAACTAGAAACAGAGATCTTTCCATCAATATATGATACTCTATCATTTGAGTCCATACCAGGCCGTACAAATCACAACTTCAATCTGGTAACAATGTAAAAATCAGAAAATGCATACCAAACTTGAGGTTGCCATTCATTTAACTTCAAAAATAATGTCTCCAACCCCCAATTCGAGTTTTGGAGGGTTTATTTATACATTTTCAACCCAAACCAACTATTTGCAACCACCTTTTGATTAGTGTGTTGACAAAACACCTTAATGACATTTCATCTACCTAATTTTGAACTTTTGACAATTTTTACACTATATGAGAAATGAACAACATCCTAGGACCTATAACACCACAAAGGTGGCCTCTTGGGCTTATTAAAATCTCAAAACATAAAAATGGAACAAATTACTCAATATGGCCTCATGGAGGCATGTGATCAAATAGGTTCTCCTACACCAAACTCCCGAGGGCAAAAGAATTCAAGCCCCTTTGAATTATCTTCTTCCTAGTCTTCCAGTTACTTCGCACCTTTTCCTTTGTATTTTCAATCAAATTTTGTCTTTTCTTCCTTTTGTTCTTCTTATGCTTTCTTCTATCAAGCATCCCTACAACTTGGAAGTCCCAAAACTCTATCATATCATCAAACACTTCACTTTGTCCTTCATAATCTGCACATACATAATCCAAAGAAAAATTAGAAACAAAATATAGAGACCTTGAGATCTCCTCCTTGTCTTCTTGTACTTCAAATTCCTCTTCACCCATAACCAACTTATCCAATCTTGACACCAATTCACTTTCAACCTCAATGTCCTTGTTTTCTTCTACCTTGATGAGTTCTTCTTCCTCTTGTTTAACTTTTCCATCACCAACCTTACTATTCCATTCTTTTTCAATGGCTGCATATTGTGCCCATAAATCTTCTTCATCTTTGACTGAATTTGCTACCTTCTTTTGTTTTCTTTGTTTCTTCATAATTTTCTTTATAGGCCAAACCATCTTCCTTTTCAATGTCAAATGCCAACTTGTATCTCGTTTCATCATTTGTTCCATCTTCATCATGGATTCTTGGAACTCTTCTTCAAGTCTTTTCAATTCTCCCTTCAACTCAGCAATCTCTTTGTCCATCTTCTCTTGCCTTATCCTTTTCTTTCTTTCCTTCTTTCTCAACTCTTTTTCCTCTCTTTCCTTCTTTCTTGAATCCTCAGCCTGCAAATATCTTTCCAATCTTCTCAACAAATCCATCTCTACAAGCAAGTCTCTCCTTGCTTCCACTTTACTTTGCCACACCTAGGCAATCAGGTTCCTTCCTCAACCTGTACAACACACAACCACAAACACCAACACAAAACCAAAAAACTTCACCAGCCCATATCTTGTCTAGGCTCTGATACCAATTTGATGTAGAGCTAAGAGGATTCACAACACATCTCACAAACCTTCAATAATAATCCAAAACAATCTTTTTATAACACATGTTATTAAACATTGTATATCACATTGGAAACATAACTATGGCAGCCCACAATTTATTGCCATGAACAGTCATTAATAACTTCTACAAAATGAATAATGAAACCAATCCCTCTGGTGAGATTGAATAAAACATAGTTATATACTCTTCCTCAAATTCTTATGAAGATCCAATGGTGGAAATGAAAGTTATTATGTTTTTCCCAAAACTGCAAACCCTAGGTAGGGTTCAGATCTGCCCTCACAAAAATATTCATAACTCATTCAATTCTTAATTAATTTTGATGAGAGTTGAAGCAAATGAAATTAGATTCACATGGAAACAAAATACAATTGGTTTTAGATCCAAAATATGGACTTTAAATTCCGTACCATCACACTTCTTTAGACTGTAAATTCTGCACAATATTGTTAGAAAAGGCAGTCTCACCAAAATAATCATATCTTCCACAAAACTTGATAAAATTCACTGAGACAAAAATAATTGGAAACTAGGAACAGAGATATTTCCATAAATATATGATACTCTATCATTTGAGTCCATACCAGGCCGTACAAATCACAACTTCAATCTGGTAACAATGTAAAAATCAGAAAATGCATACCAAACTTGAGGTTGCCATTCATTTAACTTCAAAAATAATGTCTCCAACCCCCAATTCGAGTTTTGGAGGGTTTATTTATACATTTTCAACCCAAACCAACTATTTGCAACCACCTTTTGATTAGTGTGTTGACAAAACACCTTAATGACATTTCATCTACCTAATTTTGAACTTTTGACAATTTTTACACTATATGAGAAATGAACAACATCCTAGGACCTATAACACCACAAAGGTGGCCTCTTGGGCTTATTAAAATCTCAAAAAATAAAAATGGAACAAATTACTCAATATGGCCTCATGGAGGCATGTGATCAAATAGGTGCTCCTGCACCAAGCATATGGTATTGCCATTGTAGTAAAAAGGTCAAATGCAGCAATTAGTACAAGAGAAGAAAAAAAATTGTTTTCAATTGGTATTAGTCAAAGGAGAAGTTAAGTCCCTTTTCCATGCTAAGAAGAAGTGAGCAATGCTCAAAGTGAGCATAAGGATGAGCAAAGGAGGAGAATACTTTCAGGAGGAGTGATCCCTTTTCCATTGATGTCAAAGGGGGGGAAAGTATGCAAATGCTCAAGTATCTGAGCAAGAGGGAGAAAGTCATGCAAATGCTCAAATAGGAGCATTGGAGAAAGCAACAATAGAAGGAGAAAGTAAAAATGATACTCGTACAAATCTTGAATTGGTTAATTGGTATCATTGAGCATTTAATTTTTTCCATCAATGACAAAGGGGGAGATTGTTGGAATATGTTGTCATTGATGTCAAAAGTGGGTCAAAGGAGAAGTGTGTTGATCCTGTGCTGAAGTGCATATAGTTGTCATTGATGTCAAAAGGGAAAATCAGGAAAAGGAGTTCGTTGGCATGCTGACAAAAGATGGATGAGAGAGCAGTGGTCCTGATGGCGAATTGAGTGGTAGATTCATGATGGGTTTTTCGAGAGCATTCCAGTCATGTGCTTTGCAAGTCAAGAAAGTGTTGGATGTCCCCAAAAATGAATTAATTCTATTCTCAGGTGATATTAGGGTTTACAAATAAACTCTAATGTGTTTGCAATCATGGCATCCTCAAAATGTTCTATTTTGATGTTGACCTGGTATCGGTAGCTATCTATCGCATTAGTTGCAACTTATGTATTTATAGTCGTGAAGGTGACCGGCCCCTCTGCCTAGAGCTTTAAGGATACACATTACCATCAGTTCGACAAAAGTGAATGGAGTCATGGAGTTCCAAGTTTTTCTAACCTATGTCGTGGGGTTCTAGAGTTTTGTAACCTTCTGACTTGGAAACTTAGCTAATGGAGTGATAAGGAAGAAGGCTCTCTTTGTTATTGCTATGCCACATTTTGCCAAAAGTTCACAACCTCCGACAAAGAGGTTCTTAGGTTAATATTTCTGGCGACTAAGCGATGGAGCTATAAGGAGTAAGGAAGCACTCCATGTGGGACCCAACCATAATGATGATGCTGACATGTGGCTTGGTGATATTGAGTAAACAATAATCCACATCCGTATTGTGGATTATGAAGTTGTGACATGGTGATGACGTGGACATCTAACGACAGCATGTGGACCCCACATTGGAATGATGCATTGAGTGTTGGGAGTTAATATTTAAGTCTTTTCTGGGAGACTTGTTGAGAATATTTTAGATTCTATTTTGATGCTCCAGAATTGCACAAGCGGTGGACACATGTCTTTGTGGGACCTTATCTGCGTGGATAGTGACGTTAGTTGTACGACAATGACACGGATGTTGTGTGGATGGTGGGGACCACTTGAGAAATGTGATAGGAGTATGATTCCAATTGTGGGACCAGAAACCAAATGGTAGTGAATGATTGCATCAAGGCCATCAGTAATGGTGCATGATCAATGGTTGTGATTAAGGTAATCTGACAGTGTCCATCAGTTTCGCTAAGCTTTTGAAGGATCTTGGCTAAGTCCTGTGGGGTTAACAGAAAGCAGTGGAGATTAATCCACAATGGATGAATATTGACCTTTGATGCAGATGGTGGGACCCAAAAAAGAAAGAAGAATAGGCTAACGGTGGATGATGACATAGGCCTAGAGCAATTGCTCAATAAACCAACTCACATCATTGTTGAGAGTTGTGCAGCATTGATGTAGATGACAAAATGGCAACAGATCACAAATTTTGCAAGGATTGTGTGGGTCCGTTATCTAAGCTTGTGAGATTAGAGAATTTTGGTCACATGTCCTAGTGGACCCCGCGTATGGTGAACCATGTATGAAGGAGACTGATGGAAGAGATCAAAAGGCAGAAGATCTGATGGTCAAGATTGAAGGTTGATTCGTCAGTCATGATTTAAGGTAATTGCGATGCACTATGTGATTGTGATGGTTATGTGATCAATGATGGATATTTAAACAACCATTTATCAGATGGTTTTGTTTTAAAGTTGCAACAATGAATGGAATGCATAGGATTGTGGCGTGGAATCTGTAGATCAATGACATAGATTTGAATGCAGTAATACAAACAGCTAACTCCATGTGAATAGGGGTTTCATCTTGTTACCAACATAGAGGAAGGAGTTAATTGATCTTTCTACACCATGTGACCAATTAAATGAAGATTTGATCTTCAAGGCAACGAAACATATTGCAGAGGTGCTCAAGATCGAATCAGATTGATTGAACAGGAGAACACATTTAATAGATATCTGATCCTAGGGTTTCATGGGTTGCTATTCTTAGCAAACCTTCTAAGAAAAAATTTAATGTTGTGAGGCTCAATGCATAGGTATGGTGTAGAGCAAGATATGTGGTAAACCCTAACAGGTAATTGAGATCAAATGATATTGGATGAACAAAGAATGTATCAAATGCATAATCAAATCTTAGGGTTCAATAGAGAGAATGAGGAAAATTCTCTATAATCGAATTAAATTTGGAATCATCTCGATGCAAAGGTAGAGTGACAATGAAGATATATGATAGACCCTATTAGATGAATTAATGATGAGTTGGATAGTGGCGTGTGGCTCGAGGAAAAGGTAGCTTGCTGGTGAAGTTTGCAAGCTCAAGAAACCCTAATAGAAGATTTGAGAAGATCTAAATGGTGGAGAGAATCTCAAGGTTGAGATTGCAGATCGATGGGTAAAACAATATGAAGACAATCTAAGAAGTAAAAAATGGGTTGTATTTGTTGTGTGTGAGTGTGGTCAGCAAGTGCACAAGGTGTTGAACAAAAGTATGTTCACTATGCATGTAGTAGAGGTAGAGAGAGAAGAGTGTGTATAGTGCAGATGTATGAGACACTGTAGAAAGGGAAAGAAGAGAAAAGCAACAAGATAGAATAGTGATTGTTCTATGTGCAGAGGAGAGTGCAAAGATTAGGGTGTGTGTTGCTGAGAGTGCAGCTTCAACAACATAAAGTATGTTGTAGAAAGTGCAACAATGTATTGTATGTATTGATGCATCTCAAGTTTTGTAGAGCCAAGTCTATGCATATTTGAGATTTTTCTTATTATACTGAGTTGTGGCTCAGAACATGAGATTGCAGTCTACTTGAAGTTGTGGCTTCTAAATTAGGGTGTTGTTGCATCCTTGGGTTGTAGCCCTAAAAGCATTGTAATAGAGAGTTGGATTGTGACCCTAGATTTGAGCAGTAGACTCAAGCAGGTTTTCTCGCCGTGGTTTTTCCCATATCGGGTTTTCCACGTATATCTCATGTTATGTGATGTTTCTGTGTGCATGCATATTTCTGTATCACATGATTAATATCTGCACATTAAGGGTTAAAGAAAGTAGTCTGCACAAAAAGGTTTTAAGAGCTAAATTTGTAACATCTACTGATTCACCCCCTCTCAGTAGATCATTGTGTTCCAACAATGTACAAGTGGACCAGCAAGCCTGAAAAATTATGGGGTGGAACCATACCCCTCAAAGTCTCCCTTGGCTCACGCTCTATTGTAGGACTCGCATGCTCAATGATACTCTAGGTCAGAGAACTAATAGACTATAGAGTATTCACCTCAACACTCTCCTTCATGATAGAAGGGATAGCAACATACTCATAATCTGGTCTAGTGAGTGCTCATCTCACTGGCCGCTAAGGATCGAGATGTGCACCTAGTCTATCCTGTTCTGACCCACCACCTCTCCCCTGGAAGTCCCACATATCAAAATAGTTGGGGACTTTGTTGAGTACAAACTCACAGTAGAGATTCCTTAAAAATTATTGGGGGACCTCATTATTGTTGCATGGAGGATGGTCAAAACCATCCACCACCTCTTCCAAAAAATTTCCTTTATCCCTTGGTGGTTGCACCAACGAATAGGAAACCTCTTGCTTGTAAGTTCAAGAGGTTGATTTGTACATGGGTTAGTGAATAGTGAAAATAAGTCATATTTTGTAATTTTGTAATTTTTTACTTGTTTGTAGGATAGTTTATCTGCATAAAAATCTCTATACTCTCACCTCTCATCCACCCAACCACTTAATTCCTTGCTAATTTCATATACATGTGTTAACATAGCTTGAAGTGAATTTGCAAGTGTGGTTCTTTTCGAGGTTGAACTTACAGGATTGTTCAACCTCACAATTAACTCCTTAATTTGTTTTTTGTTGTTTTCAATTTCCACCATTAAATTTTGTTGAGTTCCAGGAGGATGTTGAGGAATTATTAGAGGAGTTTGTTGTTGTGGTTGTTCATTAGGATTTTGTTGGTGTGCTTGTTCATGAGGAGGAGAAGGATTTTGAGGAGGAGAATCAAGTGGATTTTCAACTCTTGAAAATTAAAGAAATTAACTTTAAAACATATCAAATCTACTTATTTAATAACAAATTCACAAAAAAAAAAACAATAAAATCTTACTCCTTGGAGGTCCCTGTCGATGTGGTGGCATTTTGGTGAAGAAATAATAAAGATTCGGTGAAGAAATTGATGAATTTGGGGTCTCCATAACATGAGTGCCTTGGAAGGGTTTGCAAGCTGCAGATCAAGGAAATATGATAATCTAAAAATGATTTGGATTTTTTTTTTCTTATAACAACTCATAACACGCTCGCATTATAACACAAGCACGTTATAGGCTCGGTCAGACCAAACCATAATGCGAGCGTGTTATAACGCACTCACATTATGGGTTTTCAATTTTTTTAAAAAAAATTGGCCACTTTTTGGCCCCCCAAAATTTTGCACCTGCCCTATGACATCCCATACATTGAATACCCTTAAGTAACTTAACTCCTACATTCCACTATCTCAAGCAATTAGTTCATCCACCCTCGTATGTTCCATAATGATGCTCATTTACACCATGGTGGTTCCCAATCCCCCATGTAATTTTTTCTTCCTTAGTCTTAGATGTACTATTTCATAAAATATATTAAGTAGAAAAGAAAGTTTTAATGTAAGTCCAAGTGGGTGAGAGAATGATGAATTCTCAAATTATCCATTACCAATGGGTTAATGGACCATGATTTTCAATTTATAATGGAAAGGTGACCCCAACACTCATTTGTGATCATTATTACCTACATGTGTAGATTTCCTTGGTGGGCATGTTATTAACAAATCAATTTCTACACACTATTAAAGTATATGATATTGAGTGGTTCTTTCCACTTCCTCAAGGGTGTATACACTCATTTAATAAACTAAAAAGAGTTCTAAAAAATTCATCACTAACATAGGCCTTAGATTAAGACTTTCCAATCTATTTGAATGTGCCTAACAATCAAATAAACACATAAATGATTAGTTCATATGATATAAATATCTATATTTCTAAAATTACCACCCCCTCACATGAATTTCAATTGTACTTTGTTTTTAAAGAGCTACATAAACCAATCCATGATAATGTATACTCAAATAACTTTTATTTTTACTTTTATGGATTTGTGTGCACACATGAAAAATTTATAATCCAAATTGATAGCACACAATACTTTCAAATATATATCTTCAAGTTAAAATTCTTCATACTCTTCTAAATATCAAAATTCAAATAACTTTTCCAAGGGAAATGAAATCTCTCATTCTAGAATATTACAAGAGTAATCAATATTGAATAAGGACTTTGTATGTAAAAGTTGTCAACATTTGAAGTTTAAAAAATGAAGGGTGGATTTCAAATGATTATAGCTTAATTTTAGTGTATAATCTAGAAAATTCACCTAATCCATTGTGTAGAGATTTGAATAATCTTTCCAACACTTATACAAAATCAAAATTTTGATTAGTAACACAAAAGTTATGCCTATTTTACTGAATTGTATTGTTTTGGGGGATTCTAGGTAACATATATGTATTTTGGCTTGGTTTTATCAAACCAAAACTCACTTTCTACTCAACCCATACAAAAACTCAAATATCTATTTTCAAATTTTGACTAAGTAAAAACATGTATTTTTCCCTATTGCCACTATTTGGCCCATCATGATCTTGCACTCACCCAAGGCTAAGTGTCAAAATATTCACATCTCGATAAGAGACCAAACTCTCAAATCTCACATGTTTTCCCCTTCTCTTGGGATGTGACATTATTTTAGGAATATGATGGCTTTGCACTCTTGGTCCTATCTTATGGGAATTTTTCAAACTTTAGATGTAATTGACTAATTATGGCCAACAACACAAATTACACTCACACTCATCACACATAAAAGTTACTCAAAAGGGATCTAACTGAATTATTGTCTAAATTTTTGTTATTCAACTTATGGACTCTTTTGTGTCATGTTGCTTGTTTTTAATGAACCAAGTTGATCTCACAATATAGCCTATGGGATTGCCATCTTCCAATGGTCAGCTAATTGAAGGGATTGGCTAATGAATGAGTGAAAGCTTTTAAAGGCTTTCCTCCTACACTTTGGGCTTTGCAAAACCTGGGAGGGTGATCCCACACAATGTACCTTAAGATCCTTTGTGCCAATTAACCTTGTACACTAAAAATAACAGATAAGATCTACTTGTAATTGCTTGACAATTATGTAAATGCAAAGATCTAGAAAATCCTCATATACTAACTTTTTTCAAAAGCAATAGAGCATACTGGATCTTGACTTGACATACATTTTACCAAAGAATTTAAAAGGATCAAGTAATTTGAATGTATTTGTTGTGAAAGATCAATAACAGCTCAACACAAACACAAATCCTAAAATAGTGCCTTAATTCAAGGTGCAGGGTCTAATACAATATAAATAAATTTGACAATAGGTGAGGGTGATCCCACAATAGTGGTTTACAATTTTTGGCCAATTTGGATATTGAATTGAACTTTTTAACTAAATATTCACTTTTGAGCACCTATAGCGGCTAAACCGTGAGGAATTTGGAGATGATGCAAACTAGTGATTTGTGACATTTTTTCTGTAGATTCTAAATATATATTTTTTCAAAAAAATTAGAATCAAATTGCACTTCTTTTTCCATCTCCTTCGAAAACTAGTTTTTAATAGTAAACACCATTTTTGAAGAGTGACGTCACTAGCTAACACATAACTTTTTTTCTATGAAGGATAAAATTATAGTTTTTTCGAATTTAGATTCATAACTATGATATCTAGTGCATGAAATTGGTTTCATAGCATTTCATTGAATATTTTTTTCTTAATTAAGTTTCAAAGTCAAACCAGTTACAATTTAGGCATGATTCACTGGCTAAAACATAACTTTTTTTTGTATGTATTGAAATTCAATTTTCTTTTTTGTTGGTAAGGGACATCAATATCTAGTGCACTCATAGTTTTCAATTTTTTTTACAATTTTCTCTTTTTCCCCATGTGTAGAACAGAGAGCTTGATTTTCGGTGAAAACCTATGTTTAATCAAACTAAAAAAAAACATACTAAAACCAAAACATATTAAAATTATATTCGATGGATAGCTCATTCTGAGGGCTACCATCATCCCATTGGGTCTGTGAAGTCTCCTCCATTTTTCATCCTCAACCCGAGCTTCAAAGGGAAAATTTTTACAGAAATTTGGCGCAAGAGGGGGAGAGAGGGGGGGTTCACTCGAACCCCCCTTTTTTAAAAAGAAAATCTTTTGTTTCCATTATGGAAATGTGAAAAATTTGTGTCCCATAATTGAATAGGGTTTGCTCGAAGGGGGGTTTGAGTGAACCCTTAGTTCGTTCGAACCCCCAAAAACCCAAAATTTTCTTCATGGGGACATTTTTTACAATTTTCCTTCCTCAATAGAATTGTAAACCAGTTTTGTGGGATCACCTGTGAACACTTAGCATCAAAGAGCTTACACAATGTTGCATTACAATGTTCAAGCTATGTGTCTGGAATATCAACATATTATGTCTTCCATAGCTCAAAATCCTCATAAGAAGGCCAGTCAAAAGTCATGACCTCATTTGCTATGATCATGTATGGACTGTACTTTATGACCACTTGGTTGGCCTCTTTATCAAATTCTTCAAGGAAGATTCTTGTGTGAGTAAGCCTTTCCATACTATTCTTTAGCATTTCTACATCCACTCCATCATAAATTGATGCTACCAAAGTTGCTATCACTTTATTGGCTTGATCCTTCAATTGTTGCAAAGGCTTAACTTCACCATTTTCATTCAAAATGGCTGGGAGTAAACTGAAACTCAATCAAACCTTGAAATTCCTTAATTGCATTTACAAGCTTAAGGGTTGGGACAAAGTTGGGTGGCTTATCTGCATCATGTTTTGACCCAATGGCCATGTATCTCAGATCCTAGACTTTGGGGATCCATTTGTCCATCAATATGATGACAACTTCCTTATCCCTATTAATGCTCCTTATTGTATCAAACATGGAGGAATAGTTTTAATGAATACTATTTAATTTCTTCTCAATCCCTTTAATCATGTGTTCCAGTACCACTATCACAATCTTCATGTTTGCTTAAATGAATTAATTCATCAAATTGTTGACACCACTCCTCATAATTCGTAAGCTTCTCCATTAAATCCACTTTTTTTATTTCCTTTGTAGGAGGCATAATAGATGTACTTGGAGGTGGCTATACAATGGGCACATCTTCAGAACTAGGAGGTGCAACCTAAGTTGGGATTGGAGGAGGTGAATGAATAGGAGATGGGGGAGAAAAAATTGATACCTGTGAAGGGCCTAGTGCATGCATTAATTGAAATTTATCCTTTAAGAATGCAATTTCTAGTTGCATCTCAACAATATTTTGTTGTCCCTTATTATATTCAATTACCATATCATTATATTTGGTTCTGAATTACTCTTTCTCCTATGTTAGGGATTCTACTGTGGCCTTTGTGAATTGATCCACATTCAAATTCAATGTAGCTGCCTCCACTACACTTGTATTAGATACTCTTTTAATTATCAATCCTCCCCTAAAACCTATAGCTGGCTCAATAACCTTTGGCTTCTTATTATTTGGAGCTAAGGCCCAAATAGCCAATGTGTCCCATTGGGCAGTGAATGTCGATCCTTATAGTGCAAATGTCACCACTTATTTAGTAGTAAAAATAGGGGCATCATGTCTTCTCACTGTATCAAAGGAAATTGCTAATGCAATATCCCATTCTGGCAATAAAAACACCACTCTTTTCGACTAGTTCTCTTCCCTCAGCTGATGTTAAGTCCTGGTATTAGCTCTCATTTCCTCACGGACCTTAGATTCTACAACTACTCTTGGAGACTGAGTATTTGCACTCATTTTCATCTCTACACTCACAACATAGTCATCCTTCATCACTCTCCAAACATACTCCTGAAATGCTTGTATCTTCACAAATGCATCGTCGTCCATAAACCTTTCACAAGCTTTTTCCCTGACATCATCGGAATTGTTTATCCCACTCACATCATCTTTACTCAATTTGAGGCTAAAGCTTTGTGGCACTATCTCCCTTTTGGGAGAAGGCATACCTTGCATCATTTCCTCTTCGGTAAAAAAAAATCCTCATCAGTGGGATAATCAACAAGGCCACTTGATTCAACCTTTTACCTTTTTTTTGGTGGCTCTTTAGGTGGTGATGGTCCTCTAGGTGGTGAATCCAATTAAATTATTTGTGGGGTGGATGAATGTGGTGGTGAAGGTGGTGGCAGTTGTTGCTAAGGAGAGGATTCCCTTGACCCCTCTAATTGGGTAGGGGTAGCAATTGTCAGTTGTTTCTTCATAGTACTCTTTCTCCTAGCAAAGACATGTACCTTCTTGGGAGGATGATAGGTTGTCCTTTCTTCTACCATTGGGGCTTTCCCCTTATCTTGTTCCTTAGAAACCACAATCTTTCCCTTATCTTGGATCACTCTTTCCTCTTTCAATTTTGCAACAATTGCGTCAAAATTTTGGATAACTACTTCCACTCTCAACATCTCATTCTTTATATCAAAAAGAGCCTTGAATTGAGGATCTTTCACCCATTTTTCTCTCCAATTTTTCAAAGACAATCCATTTCATCTTTCTATCTTCTTGAATCCAGAAATACAAAATATTTTTGATAATACCCTCCAGGAAAGAGAAATTATGAAAAAAATTTCCTCCCTTCACTCTATCCTTCAACCAGACCATAAAACCTTCTCGGTCATGGTTCCTATGTGCTTGTAGCTACATTCCATAAGGCTTGAGTTTATCAATGATATTCTTCCATCCATCAATTATCATTATAAAATCTGAAAAATATAGTGTAAGTAGGAAAGAAGATTCCTTTCCTCATGTTGACTAAGTGAATGTTCTGAACATCCTCGAGTTTCCACATGACTTCTAGGAAGCCAATCCTTAATGGTACATCCCTAGGGAGTACATGAGGTATTTTTCTTGTTCCATACACCCGAAGAATTGTGCAATCTTGATCGAGAATTAAATCCCCCAATTGTGATCAATTTTTAAATCAGGCCTCCTCTCCTTTGGCCTAAGGAAATCATGCAATGCAGTTGGAATTCTTGGCATATCCAATACCAAAACTTTCATCAATTTAGAATAAAAAATGTTTGAGAAAACCATAAAACAAGATTTTTTCTCATGTCTATCCAAGAGAAGGGTCCATGTTTGAACTGGCATATCAACATCATCCACCCTTCTTTTTAACTCCATATCATTTCTAAAGAAATATGCCCTCTTATAATAAGTAGCAAATATGGAGTGGGATGTTGTATATTTGCAACCATGTACATGGGTGCAATTGGCATGCTTGAGGCTGGATCTAATCCCAAGATCTGACAAAGGGAATAGAATGTTTTTTGGAAATAGAGTGCAAAATACTTGATTGGAAAGGGTTTTGTGTTAGATGGACCTAACACAATTCTACTTCCTCCCTTTCGTGATGCCAAGAAGTTTTCCAGTACTGAGACCTTAAAGGTTGGTCTCACCTTTTCGTATTCTGCTCTTAGCTTCTTTTGATCAATCTGTCCCATCTCCTCACTCCATGGGTTTTGTTCGAAAACCTCTGCAAATTATTCCTTGGTAACCCAAACCATGTTCTTACCAGAGTGTGTTCTAACTACCCTAACAGTAGGGTCATAGTTAGTTGCAATGGCCTTGAAGAGGTCTATATCCAAATACATATTAGGGACAATCAGTTTACCCATATCTAGCCTCCATGGGTTGCAAATAGAAATGTGAGCATTTCTATTGCCAAACCAATATTGAAATAGTGACCACCTTGTATATGACAATTTGGCATGTCCTTAATGGCACATTGTTTGTTGGAACTTGAAACATGTGTTTCCCTACACATTTTTCATTTGTCAAGGGTTGCAATTGGTCTAGTAGGTCTTGGACTATAGGTCTCTTTTTGGGTTCTAAACTAGGGGGTTGGACTCTTGGTGCCATTATGCTTTATGAATGACTCAACCTACACTTTCATGGGCTGAGACTAGGGCTTTTAGGTTCGAGGCTCAGACTTGACACAAAAGAGTGATCAAATTCACAAATTCACAACAATTTTAATGAATATCAAACCTTAAAATGCAACCCTAATCACAATTCAAATGATGAAAACAACAATTGTATAAAAACTATGAGAAAACTGAACTTAAGAGGTACAATTTTCACTTACTAGTTTGATGACGTGATAAAACCCTAATTTGCAGATGCCGATAGCTCAAATCACACTGCAATAGCTTCTAAATGCCTTAGAATGCCTTTGTAATCGAGAATAAGCTTCAAAACCAGCCTTTATGGTGAAGAAAGCCTTCAATTTGGTAGAAAACATCAACTCCACCATTACTACTCGCTCATGCGAACCAACACGACTCCATGCTACCAATTTAATAACTTTGAATCTCAATCATTGATCTTCTTGTGATCTAGATTAACAGTCAACTTAGATGGAGTCAAAGAAGTTTGAAACTTTGGCCTTCGCTGACTCAACATCCAATTGTTCATATTTGTGCTATGTGTACATCTTCCTTGCTAGCTCCATGGCCCCACAACACTTTACAAGTTGTGAGAGAATTCACATGTCAATCGCCCACTAGCCCATTAGGGTTAACTCAAGCATAAATCAAAGGTAGCGGGCCAACGGGAAACGACCCAGATCAATCCAGTACCTTTCAACATGTGTACCCTTTAATCTCTAGGCTAACACTCAAGCTGATTATCTCCCTTTCATGATGGACGATCGAGATTAAAATATCTCGTTGAGCTTTTATGCACATGCTCTAAAACCTCTTTAGTAGCACATTCTTTAATATTTCCATAGTCGTCGAAAGTATTTAATCAAATATTTCATGCTTTATAAAGTCTTTTTGACGGTGAAGATGACACCACGTGGTGCATGCCCACTAGCCCTCCAAGAAAGAGATCAGTCGGTGGGTCCCCATGGGTTGGCGGGGAACCACCAAGATTTAATCCCTTCAATGCATCAAAATCGTTGATATTTAATCTTTTCACCATCACTGCCTTATGAACCTTGTAGGTGCCGCCAAGAGGGAGTCCACAGGTGTCACCCTACCCGCTGCCCAATTGAGATTTTTAAGAGATTATTTTAATGCAGCGGGCTAGTGGGTGACTAATAAGGATAAAGTAATGGGACCCAGTGACCACACCTTAGGATTTTAATCAACACGTGCAATTAACAATGAATTAAAAGGGGTCATCTGTTAGGCTCAAAAGGTCGAAAGACAAACATTTTATGAGATGAGACTTAGGATATGCGACAAATATTTCAATGATTTTCAAACCCGCTTAACACTTGACATGGCTAAAATAATTTAAACGCGTAGCGATCGGTAAGGCTAGGTATAAGGGACCGATAAATGGATGAGTTTGATGGCTCAAGTCATGACTTGGGAAACCAGGAATGGACTAGCATAAGTCACCGAGCAATTAGAATGTATGCAGAGAATTGTCAATACTTAGGATTTTTCAAGGGCTTAGGGCATAGAAAGAACCCTAGAACATAGGCAAAACAAAACCCTAAGCTATAAGACAACATCCCAAGAACAAAGAAACAACCAAAATATGAATTAAATTCAGTAGAACAAAATTTTTTTTAGGGGTTCCACCATGTCCCAACAACCCAAGAAATATTATCTTATCATGCAAATATATTTTTAGAACCAACTAACTTACCACCATGTTACCATCTTCTAGTTGGTATACACCTTCAAATATCCATCCATATTGGTACCCATTTTTGCAAAAGACTAAATTGGGAAATTAACCTAGGAACTCTAACACAGCGAGGTTATTTAGCCTAGCACCAATCCTTACTCATACCCAATCCTATTGGTGGACAAAAAAGATTGGCCTTGACAATTTTGGATCATTTTTCATGAACTATACCATCACAAAGAAATTTCCCATTCAAGTGAGAGCTCTTAGATGAACTCCATGGTGGCAATTTTTTCTCTACGCTACATTTACGATCTATCTATTATTATATTTGCGAAAAAAAAAAGAGGACACTCCAAAAATTGTCATTCATAGTCATGATAGTCATAATGAAATCTTTGTCATGCCATCTGGGAACGGGCCCAACTTGATATAAATTTGTGGTAAATTTACCAATATACAATTACATTAAACGATTCCTTAGTATGGATTCTTATTCCTTGCGTTCACTAAAGAAGCTCAAAGTCTTGAACATGTGACGTGTAAGGTGCCGATTCATTCGAGGGAGTTGGACTGCACTCCACAGAGTTTGGAGTGCCTGGACACCGTCCCTTACAAAGGAAGGGACAGCCTATCTACGTCTCACGTGTAAAACACATTGTCAGAGTTTTGTGCTTTAACCGACTTGGCCCTTTTCGCTCGCACGTGCCAAAAATTCATTGCCTTCTTTTGTGAGGGAATATAAATACGTCGCTTTCGTCGAAAGGACATATGATCGTGCGCGACATTATTGTCGTCGGAGATATCAATCGAGTACCGCCTTGTTCAAAACGGAACTTATTTTACACGTGGATTTTACGAATCGGTATTTGCAATAGTAAAAGTAATTTAAATTTCTAGCCATATGACCATCAATTTCACAATCACCATGTAACTTCTGTTCTCTGTAATGTCCAAATCAGAACAGTTGTTTCTCCAATATGAGGTTAGGCTTTTTCATTATTTAGGTAGTCTCGTAAAACCATAGGCTTAGGGCATGGTTTACGCAGTGAGGACCACTTCTTTTCAAAAATCTTCTAAAAACGCGGTTTCATGGGACCTGCTGTTTGTTGGATTAATCATCCCACGTCTTAAAACTGATTACGTGGATTGATTGTTATTTTGGGAAGTTGAGATTAGTATACAAGATTTTTGGTAAAATTGTGTGCAAATTTTCACATCAACGTTTTGGATCATATTCTGTGATCCACGTAGATGTACCGTCATCCTGATGATCGATCATGAAATATGATCCGAAATATTGATGTAAAAATTTGCACACAATCTTTCCAAAAATCTTGTATACTAACTATCATGAAATGTGGAAACACCAAAATCTTATTAAGTTGAGATTAACTGTTCACTTAGAGAGAAGATGTAGGGTTTGAAAATTTACTATCATCTACAGAAATTGATCTCAGGTTAATAGCCATTCTGGAAAACTAAGACTTATTAGAACAAATTAATTTAAGATTTATGAGCACATACCATCTGCTGACACCGCTGCTTACCTCAGCAAGAATCATAATGCACAAACCTGAACTGTCAATTAGTACTGTAATTTACACAATACAATGAACGAGGAATGAATGAAATATTTTAATGACGTCCACGAGGCCAAAGAAGCCTATGGGACCCAAGATCAGCACCGGAACAACCCACAGCACAGCCCTAGACACAATGGAGGTGTCATTCGAGATCAGCTCTTCGAGAGTGAATTTTGATGATGAAGTTTGCAATTTTGTCGAGTCTTGAATCTTCAAACAAGGTATTTAAATTGTCAACCTGCACCGCATCCCCATAGCTGGCCCGGATGTCTTTATAAGCTGAGCATTCTATGATAAAGTGCCATTCTGTCTCCACCATACCTTCGCTACAAAAACGGCATATTCTATTTTCCCACTCTTCTTTAGGAACCTCCCACCTACCCGTTTCACACCTAAGATGGTGTGAATTGCACTGCTCCCTATTTATTTTTCTTTATAGACTGCCTACCCACTGAAAATGGAGATGCCATGTCTGAAAATTTGATGGAACTGCTCGGAAATATTCGATGATATGACAGTGAAAAGGCTTTTATTAAAAATCAGTCAAAGCTAACTTAGCTTTTTAATGTGTGAATGAAGTGATTGTTAGAAATCTAGTTTCGTGGTTGAAAACGTCAGGGTGAGGGCTTACGAGTTTGGAACTCGGCAGAGCACAGAGAAATCTCTAAGCTGCAGTTAAAAGCAACGTTGGCTCTAAAAGGATTGAAGAAAGATTTCAGGGAAGCCATGTGTAGGATTGTCTTGATTTGTTTGTTAATATACTTGTTTCAGCAGGTTGAGGCGTATCAGATCTCTCCAGCGACGGCGCCAGAGGCTGGAAACTGCCCGTTAAATGTAAGCTACTTGTCTTCTCATCCGTGGATCGTTCAAAAATGCAAGGAGGGCACGCACTGCTGCGAAGCCCTGAATGATTTAATGAGGATCCTGCTCTTTTCATCGATGCATCACACCAATTCATTTCTTCTACACGACATTCAAACTTCTAGGGTTTGCATGGACGCCATCCAGCGGCAAATGGAGTTGCAAGGAGTAAGTGCAGAGAATAATGTATTCTATCGCTGCAAGATGCAGCCGCTGGATTTCGTCAACGGGCCAAGGCACTGTCATCAAATTCAGAATATATACTCCTTCGAAAATGCCGTCAATACCTCAGAAATCAAGAATTTCTGCGACGGTAACAGGACTTCATTTGCCTGTCACGCCTGCATGAGGACCATGGTGAGGGCTGTCAGTCAGTTGATGGAAAAAGACGGAACGGATAAAAATAACTGCGAGCTGTTTGTTGTAGTTTACGTCGGAGGCGGAATCAATTCGTATGAAGACTTAGGTCCCGACGCAGCTTACTGTATTCTCAGCGCGCAGAATTTGCCAGAGATGGTAGCGCTCCCGCCCTTGCCTTCTGTAAGGAAAGCAAGAAGCAGCAAAAGGAAGATAGCAGAAGCCCTTGGGGTTTCGCTCCCGGCCGTGGCGATTTTCATCTTCATCGGCGTCTGTGCATCGAGACGTAAATTTCGTGGCGGAGGATTGGAACGGCTGGTGCTCAGTACCAGAGAGTCGCAACTGGTGCGGGAGAGCGTCGACCTCGGGACCGGTTTGCTGTTTTTCCGTTATGCTGATCTCAGGCAATCAACGGGAAATTTCGCGTCATCTAACGTGGTAGGCGCAGGCGGATTCGGGACAGTTTTCCGGGGAACTCTTCCCGACGGGTCACAGATCGCCGTCAAGAGATTTAACGATTCTACCACGAAAGGCGACGAAGTGTTGAAGCACGAGGTCCACGTCATCAGCGGCGTGAAGCACCGCAACCTGCTGCCGCTCAAGGGCTACTGCATCCACTTCAACTCCCACGGCCACCAACAGTTTCTGGTCTATGATTTGATGCCTAATGGCAGCCTGGCGGATTATCTTTTCCGGCCAGGTGGAGACAAGCCCTTGCTGACGTGGCCGCAGAGGCACCGGATCGCAATAGGAATTGCGAGGGGGCTCGCTTATTTGCACGGCGACGCCAAGCCGACGATTATTCATCGAGACGTGAAAGCGGCGAATGTGCTGCTGGACGGCCAGCTGAATGCCCTCGTGGCGGACTTTGGGCTGGCGAGGATTAAGGAAGAGGGCTGCAGTAAGACGCATACTGTCACTAGGGCTGTGGGGACGCTGGGTTACGTGGCACCCGAGTACGCCCTCTACGGCCACCTCACGGATAAGAGCGATGTTTACAGCTTTGGGATTGTGTTGCTTGAGCTCATGAGCGGACGCCGGGCCTTGGATCCGGACACTGAAAACCCTGTCATATCCGACTGGGCGTATGAGCTGGCGCGGAGTGGACGGGTGTATCAAGTGCTGGACCAGAAACTCCGCGAGGATGGAACAAGTGCTGAGTGTAAGCAGATGATGGAAAGAGTGGTTTTCCTTGCGCTACACTGCACCTGTGCCAGGGCGGCCTGCAGACCGTCTATTCACCATGCTTTGTTGGTTTTGGAGTCAATTGATCGGCCAGACCAACCTCTTCCTCTGCCAGATATGATGTCTTTTTCCAGAGCAAGTACCAGTTCGGACACCACGAACCGGTTTGTGGTTACAAAGGAGACGGGGACCGTGTCGGTGGGGGTTTCCAGTATATCCACAGATTCTTACCAAATCGGAAGATGATGACTCCATGAGTGATACTGATAAATATTAAGTCATGCAGAGCACTCTGTACATTAAAGTCACGTAGTTTTCACAGTTCATAATGATAAATTATTAAATTTAAATACTGATTACATTTCATGATTTATTACGAGAATAGGAAGGTAATGACTCCATGAGTGATACTGATGTATCTTAAGTCATGCAGAACACTCTGTACATTAAAGTCATGTAATTTTCACATAAATTTTTAAATTTAATAAAAAATTGAAGATCACATTTCATGTTTGTTAAGAATGGAAGATCATATTTCATGATTTGTTATCAGAATAAATTAATTAGAAAGAAAAAAAATTAAAAATTAAATCCAAAAATATTTCTAATCTATCAGTCTGTACAGTCGCTTACCGCTTACTGCTTACCGAAATATGCTCCTTTATGTGAATTCCTTTTCAAAATTGTAGATGATCGTTCAAAAATCATATTTTTTCTAAAATATCAGAATCAATTATAAAGAAAATAAATAATAATGGATGTTTCGTTTCTCAAAGATCACTGTTCCTAGCAACATAAATTTTTGCGAAGCGTGGGAAAAATTTGTGGAGGTTAATCAAACCCTAAGAAATTCCAAAGGAAAAGAGTTGTCGGGCTTCGATGTAATTCACTTTGAAGTTGTTAAGTTGTCACATAATTACGCGATGGCATTGGCTGTGAGACAATTCACTCTGACATAGTGCATGATCTTACTAAAGCTTCGCCGAGCCTCGAACCCTTGACTTGCAGAGGGCCTGTCCCGATCGCCTGCAACGACTAATCGGTGAGGTGAATTTTCTTCCCTCGTATGCTCACCATGTCAGCACCAGTGTCTACATGTTGTCGAGAGAAAGAGTTCATGTGATAATCAACGGCATGACGAAGGAGTCTTCAAGCCAGATGAAGTCGTTGGGAAATCTTTCCGGCACAGGTACGAGATACCACAAAATGCAGATCTAGTGATCGACAGAGCTAGGCAGCTGCTCAAGGACAAGGGCCACTCGCTGGTTTTCGAGGTGCTACAAACCTTAATCGGGGGCCCTCACTCCGGAAACCCTAAATTTTTCATTTTACTTGCAGGTGACAGGCCATGGACAGATAGATATAGGTAATTGGGGCAGAGTGTAAAGTTTATTGGACCACTCAACGCGGCTCAGCTGGGGGATTTTTATAATATACCTTAGATGTTTTCTTGAACCCTACTCCGAGAAACCAAAGATTCGACCATATGACCATTGTCGCCATGATTTGTCGGAAGGAGGTTATGGTGTCGGACTTGCAAATGTGGTTGAATATTTGATTGTGAGTGAGGATCTCTTCAGTTTTCTCACGCAGCCATTCCATTATCTTTTGGAGTTCTCCATACTCGAGAATCCATATTAGAACCAATTCGACAAAATGATTTGGGTGCATTTTGCTAAAGAAACCAGTTGTCTGCAATAGGTATGGGATTGAACAAGAGTATGCTCTTCTACAAGGGTGTATTACCTAGCAAACTTATACCTCCACTAGTATAACTAGCATTTACATCAAATCAAACAAGGTGAAAGGGTTATGTCTATAGGAAATTATTATGTTCTAGGGAGAGGGGCCTATAGTAGGGCAACTTATTTTTGGGTATTTGAATTGCATAATATATGATTTCAAAAAAGTCTCAATTTTGTACAGCAGTTTACTTGCCAACTTATCTGTTTAAAAATATTATTTTTAGGGTCATCATCAAATATGATGCCACATCAGCATGCTTTTTGTAAAAACACATAGGGGCCCATAGTAGGGCACTGAGTCCCCTAACATGTCTAATGTGGCATCATAGGACTTGTCAAATTATGTACTTTATGGAAAAAAGTGTTTTGCAAGTGGATATTAAATGCTCCATTGTGGGGCCCATATATATCTACTTCTATCCCTACTATTGATTTTTTCCCTACTATGGGCCCCTCTCTCCTAGTGTATAATCTAGAAATATTATTTTATATCTCAATTTTCATTTATATTAGTATTTAATAAGTTGGCATTTGTGATGTTATAAATCAAATATTTTTCTAAATTGTTGGATAATGACAACAATTAAAGAATAAAGCAAAAAAATTATTTTATGAAAAAGATAAAACAATAACAAAAAAACAAAAAGAAAAGAATAAAACAATTAAAACAATAAAATAAAGTTAGATTTTTCTAAGTTTGACAATAGTTGTTATCTTGAAGATATTATATATATCTTGTTTGAAGACAAATCAATTATATTTGTAATTGAATAGTAGTAGCTCCCAAGATTGTAATCTGAGCAATAAAAATATCGATACTTTACCTCATGGATATTTTTTTGACATATTGTCAAAGTTTTACCATGTAAATCCATGTCTTGTTTGCTATTATGTTATTCTATTTACTCTTTCCTATTGTTTCTTTGCAACTAACTTGTGGTGCAATATTATTTAACATTGTGGGTTTTACGTTTCTACAACAACTGGTATCAGAGCAATTATTTTTTAGTGTGTGTGTGTGCGTGTGTGTGTGTTAAGATATGGTGTTTGTTTTGTAGAATGGCAAAGGTCTCAAATGCAATGTTCAAGGTGGAAAAATTCAATGTGAAGATTAATTTTGAGCTATGTAAGCTCAAGATGAATGATTTGTTAGCGCAACAAGGATTGCATAAGGTGTTGGTAAGAAATTCAAAGAAACATGTAAATATGATTAATGAGGACTAAGAGGATCTAGATACAAGAGCTCTTAGCACAATTCGGTTGTGTTTAGTAGATGATGTTCCTTTCAATATTGTTGGAGAGGAAACAATAGTAGGATTTTGGAGTAGAATGGAGGGTCTTTACATAACAAAATCCTTAAAATGTTGGATCTACTTGATGAGGTAGTTGTATAGTTTGCAAATAAAAGAAGGTATAAAAAATTGTTGATAATTTAAATATCTTCAATATGCTTATATTCCAATTACCTAGTATGGGGGTACAAATCAAAGATGAAGATAAATAGTTATGTTATTATCTTTATTTCTTGGATCCTCAAATCACTTAGTCACTTCCATTAGCTTTAGCATAATTGACACCCTTGAATTTTATTTTCTTGTGGGAGTTTTTTTGTTTGAAGAGGTGAGCAAGAAATATAACATAAAAATATTCACACAAGAAACAATAGTGGTTAAGGGTCAATCCATATAAAAAGGGGAAGATTCAAGAGGTACATCTAGATCAAAGTCAAAAGGAAAAAAAGGGTAAGGGAAAATGAACTGGTACTCCAATAAATTAGGACATCTTAAGAAAGATTGATGGAAGAGGAAATAAGAAAATAATGACTCTAAAAATGAACCAAATCTAATTGAGACAAGTTCATGTACAATTGATGAAGTATTAAAGATATTAAGTTTCCACAATCCATCTTGTTGTTTGAATATGATTTCTAGATTTGATGATGGAGTATTATTTGTTTGTAATACCTTACATTACCATGAGGAATGACTATTAGATTTTGGTGCTTCTAATCACATGTGTCCACATAGGAATTGGTTTTCTTCTTACCAACCTATTCATGTCAGTGTTCTTATGGGAAATAATGTTTCTTGTAAGACTATTAGAATTGGTAGCATTAAAATTAAAATGTAAGATGTTATTGTGAGGAAATTAATAGAGGTAAGACATGTACTAGAACTCAAAAATAAATTAAATTCCTTGGGAGTTTTAGATTCTGTAAGCTATAAATTTACATGTCAAGGTGGATCATTAAAAGTTTCCAAGGGCATTTTGATCCAGTCATGAAGGCTACAAATATTAGAGACATTTACAAATAAATCTACTTAGGTAAGTGCAAGAAGATGGGGGGCCAAAAAGGGGTCTTAAGTGGCCACTTTTTTTTGAAATTAGGAAATATTGACTTTGGATGAGAAATTGAGGACAATTACACTCAAAATTTTAAGATGCAACAAAAACAATGTTTGTAGCACACTGAGTCTACTTTCTAAACTACTATTTTTTTTTAAAAATGGTAGAGATTAAGGGGTTCAAAAAAGGGAGCCACAAAAATTGGTGTTGTTTTTGTCAAAAAACATAACATAGCGTCTTTTGTGACTCCCTCAAAAGGTTAACTATTTTTTGGTATTTTTAAAATTGCTTTGGTGAGAAATTAGCTAACAACATGTAGTTTATGTCTGATTTTTCTAATAATTTTTTAAAGAATATTTGATTTTTTACTAATTTTCAAAGTGGCAACATTTTGAGAAACATAATTTTGGCCATGCTACCCCTATAATTTTTGAAAACTAATTGAAAATTAAATTTTGTTTTTGAATATGTGTAGAATGGAGTTTAGTTTATAAAAATGTAATTTATTTGAAATCTCAACAAATGGTTAAAAAATAAAGTAAAAAATACCAAACATTGGTCTTTGATAAAAAAAACAAACACACAAACAAAAGAAATTAAAGATGAAACCCTTAAAATTGTCAAAATGTGAAAAAAATTACGTCGTTAAATAGTTAAAGGAGAGCCCAACATTACCTAGGTGTTCGATTTACTCAACCTTGAACATATACAAACTTGACGGTTAGCTCAAACGAGATTAAGTGAAATCTTGCAAAATATGTAAAAACACATCTTTGGACATTGGGAAGCCACTCCAAGCCTTTGGGTTGGAAATCCAAAGAAAATCCAAAGCCTAAGGCTTGGAGATTCCCAAAGCAAGATATAATGCGAGCATATTATAACACGCTTGTGTTATATTTTGTTTTGTATTTTTGTCTTTTTTCTAAATTTTGTTGTATGTTTCTCAAGCTTGACATAACGCGAGCACATTATGTCTCTCTTGGAATTGTTTATGTGCAAGTTTGTTAAGTATGTTTGATGTATGCATGTTTGTATATATATTTTTATGCATATATGTCTTTATGTATGTATGTATGCCTATATGTATGTATGGATGTATGTATGCTTGTATGTATGTATGTATGCATGCTTGTATGTATGTATGATGTATGTATGCTTGTATGCTATATATGTATGTTATGTATGCATGCCTATATGTATGTATGTAGGGTGATCCCACAATACTGGTTTACAATTTTTGGCCAAACTAGACACTGAACTGATTTTTTCTATCTAAATCCTCACTTTTGGGCACCTATAGCAGCTAAACCATGAGGAATTTGAAGATGATGCAAACTAGTGATTTTTGGAATTTTGTCTGTAGATTCTAAATATATTTTTTTCAAAAATTTTGGAATCAGATTGCACTTTTTTTTTTCCATCTCCTTCAAAAACTAGTTTTTTTTAGTAAACACCATTTTAAGGAGTGACACTCACTGTATATAACATAACTTTTTTTCTATGAAGGATAAAATTCTATTTTTTTCGAATTTAGATTTGTAACTATGATATCTAGTGCTTCCAATTGGTTTTATCATGTTTTATTGAATTTTTTTTTTCCTTAATCAAGTTTCGAAGTCAAACCAATTACAATTCAGACATAGGTAGACCGTATACAACATAACTTTTTTTGTATGTATTGAAATTCAATTTTTGTTTGTTGGATCAAGGACTTCAATATCTAGTGCACTCATATTTTCAATTTTTTTTTGATAATCTACTATTTTTCCACATGTGTAGAACAAAGAGCTTGATTTTCAGTGAAAAACCTACATTTAATCAAACTAAAAAAACAAATACATAATTAAACCAAAACATATTAAAATTATATTCATTGGATAACTCATTCTAAGGACTACCATCATTCAGTTGGATTTGTGAAGTCTCTTGCATTTTCATCCTCAACTTGAGCTTTGAAGGGAAAAATTCTAGAGGTTTTTGGTGCCAGAGGGGGAGAAGGGGGAAAAGGGGGGCTCGAGTGAACCTAGGGTTCAAGCGAACCCCCTTTCCACAAAGATTTTCTTTTTGGTTTTTTCTCAGGAATGGTGGGGCCTAGAATTTAATGGGTTTGCTCAAACTAGGGTTCTAGCGAAGCTCCTTTGGGTTCGCTCAAACCCTGAAAAACTATTTTTTTTTGCATGGGGGCATTTTTTGCAACTTTTCCTTCCTCACTGGAATTGTAAACCAGTTTTGTGTGTTTACCCTATATGTATGTATGTATGGTTATAAGTATGCTTTTATGTATGCATGCATGCATACTTGTATGTATGTATGTAAGGGTTTTGGGTTTAGCGTATATAAGGGTGAGGGTATAGATTAAAGGGATGAGGGTTGATGTTTTTGAGTTTAGGGTTTAAGGTATAGGGTTGAGGGTTGAGGGATTAGGGCTTAAGTAATAGGTTGAGGGTACATGGTAGAGGGTAGAGGGTTGATGGTTTATAGTTGAGGGATAATATTTGACTTGTTGAGTGTATATGATTAAGTGTGCAAGGTATAGGGATTAGGGTTTAAGATATGGGGTTTAGTGTTTACAATATGGATTGAGGGTATTAGGCATAGGGTGAAGGGTTGAGAGTGTATGGTTTAAGTATAGGGTTGAGGGACAATATTCAGGTTTAGAGTATAAGGGTGAGGTTATAGGGTATAGGGATGAGGGTTTGTGGTGTAGGGTTCAGTGTTTAAGGTATAGGGTTGAGGATTGAGGGATTAGGGCTTAAGTATATGGTTGAGGGTATAGGATTGAGGGTTGAGAGTTTATAGTTGAGGGATAATGTTTAAGGTTGAGTGTCAAAGGTATAGGGTTCAATATTTAAGGTTGAGGCTATAAGGCCTTTGGATGAGGGTTGAGGGTTTAGGGCATAAGTATAAGGTTGAGAGTATATGGTATAGGGTAGAGGTTTGAGGGTTGAGGGATACTATTCAGGGTTGAGTGTCCAAGGTTAAGTGTATAGGGTATAGGTCCATTAGGGTTTAAGATATTGGTTTGATACATTAGGGCTTAATTATAGGGTTGAGGGTTGAGGTTGTAGGGTGTAGGGTTTAGGGTTTAAGGGTAGAGGGTTGAGGGTTTAAGGGTTGAGGGATTAGGAGTTGAGGGTTTAGGGTTTAAGGGTTTAATCATTAAGGGATTAGGGTTTAAGGTATAGTGTCAAGGGTTGAGAGTTTAGGGTTTAAGGTTTAAGGGTTAAGGGTTGAGGCTTTAGGGATAGGTCTTAGGGTTGAGGGTTAAGGGATTAGGTTTTAATGGTTGAGGGTTTATGGCTTTAGGGTTTACTTGGGTCAAGGCTTTAGGGTTTAAGGGTTGAAGGTTTAAGGGATTAGGGTTTAAGGGTTGAGGATTAAGAGATTACGGTTTAAGGTATAGGGTTGATGTATTAGGGTTAAGGGTTTAATGTATAGGGTAGAGGGGTTGAGGGTTGATGGTTGAGGGTTTAAGGGTTGAGGGTTGAGGGTTGATGATTTAAGGTATAGGGTTGATGGATTAAGGTTGAGTGTCGAATGTATAGGGTAGAGGGTTTAAAGGTTGAGGGTTTAAGGATTGGGGTTGAGTGTATAATGTATAGGGTAGAGGGTTTGTAGTTGAGGGTTGAGGTTTGAGGAATTAAGGGTTTAAGGGTTGAGGGATTAAAGGTTTAAGGTATCATGTTAAGGGATTAGGGTTGAGGGTTTAAGGTATAGGGTCAAGGGATTAGGGTTGAGGGCTTAATGTATAGGGTAGAGGGTAGAGGGTTTAAGGGTTTAAAGGTTTAAAGGTTGAGGGTATAGGGTTGAGGTATTAGGGTTGAGGGTTGAGGGTATAGGGTTGAGAGATTAAGGTTGAGGAATTATGGTTGAGAATCCAATTTATAGGGTAGAGGTTTGCAAATTAAGGGTTGAGGGTTTAATATACAGGGTAGAGGGTTGAGGGATTAAGGGTTTGAGGGTTTAAGGGTTTAGGGATTAGGATTGAGGATTGAGGATTGAGGGTTGAGGGTTGAGGGTTGAGGGATAAAGGTTGAGGGTTGAGGGCTTAGGGTAGAGGGTTGAGGGATTAAGGGTTTAAGGGTTGAGGTATTAAGGGTTAAAGGATTAAGGTTTAAGGGTTGAGGAATTAGGGTTGAGGGTTGAGGGATTAGGGTTTAGGGTCCAATGTATAGTTTAGAGGGTTGAGAATTGAGGGCTGAGGGTTTAATGCATAGGGTAGAGGGTTGAGGGATTAAGGGGTTGAGGGTTTAAAGGTTGAGGGTATATGATTGATGGATTAGGGTTGAGGGTCCAATGTATAGGGTAGAGGTTTAAGAATTGAGGTTTGGGGGTTTAATGTATAGGGTAGAGGGTTAATGGATTACAATTTTAAGGGTTGAGTGTTTAAGGGTTGAGAGATTAAGGGTTTAAGGGTTGAGGGTTTAAGGTTTGAGGGATTAGGGTTGAGGGTATAGGGTTGAGGATCACGGGTTTAAGGGTTGAGAGCTTAAGGATTTAAGAGTTGAGGGTTTAAGGGTTGAGGGGTTAAGGGTTTAAGTTTTAAGGGATTAGGGTAGAGGGTTGAGGGATTAAGGTAGAGGGTTGAGGGATTACAGGTTTAAGGGTTGAGTGTTTAAGGGTTGAGAGATTAAGGGTTGAGGGATTAGGGTTGAGGGTTGAGGGATTAGGGTAGAGGGTTGATGGTTTAAGGGTTGAGGGACTAAGGTTTTAAGGGTTGAGGGATTAAGGTATAAGGCTGAGAGTATAGGGTTGAGGGATTATGATTAAGGGATTAGGGTATGGGGTTGAGGGTAGAGGGTTAAGGGATTAAGGTTTTAAGGGTTGAGGGTTTAAGAGTTGAAGGATTAAGGTTTAAAGGGTTGAGGGATTAAGGTTGAGGGATTAGGGATTTAGGTAGAGGGTTGAAGGATTAAGGGTTTAAGGGTTGAGAGTTTAAGGGTTAAGGGATTAAGGATTAAGGGGTTGAGGGATTAGGGTATAGGGATTAGGGTTGAGGGTCTAATGTATAGAGTAGAGGGTAGAGGGTTAAGGGATTAAGGTTGAGGGTCCAATATATAGTGTAGAGGTTTGAGAATTAATGGGTGAGGGTTTAATGTATAGGGTAGAGGGTATAGGGTTGAGGGGTTAGGGTATCTAGGGTTGAGAGTTGAGGGTTGAGGGATTAAGGGTTGAGGGATTAGGGTTGAAGGTTGAGGATATAAGATTGAGAGATTAGGGTATAGTGTTGAGATTATAGGGTTTAGGGTTTAGGGTTGAGGGTATAGGGTTGAGGGATTAGGGTTGAGGGTTGAGGGTATAGGGTTGATGGTGTAGGCTTGAGGGTATAAGGTTGAGGGATTAGGTTTGAAGGATTAGGGTATATGGTTGAGAGTATAAGGTTTAGGGTCCAATGTGTAGGGTAGAGGATTGAGAATTAAAGGTTTAACGGTTTAAGGGATTAAGGGTTTAAGTTATAGGCTTGAGGGATTAGGTTTGAGGGTTTAATGCATAGGGTAGAGGGTTGAAGGGTTGAGGGATTGGGGTTTAAGGATTTAAGGGTTGAGGGTTGAGGGATTAGGGTTTAAGGTATAATGTTAAGGGTTTAGAGACAGGGTTTAGGGTTCAAGGTTTAAGGGTTGAGGGTTAAGGCTTTAGAGATAGGTTTAGGGTTGAGGGTTAAGGGATTAGAGTTTAAGGGTTGAGGATTTAAGGATCAAGGGCTTATAGTTTAAGGGATTAGGGTTTATGAGTTGAGGGTTTAAGCGATTAGGGTTTAAGACTTGAGGGTTTAAGATATAGGGTTGAGGGTTAATGTACAAGCTGGAGTGTATAGGGAATTATGGCGAAACTTCATATTGCACATAAAAAGAGACATACATAATACTTAGAAGATGCCATAATTGGTAAAAGAAAGGTCTCATTGATGTACATCAACCCAAGCCCATATTGACACATGATAAGAGTTAGGAAACCTTTACAAAATCGAAATTTTCATAACGCGAGCACGTTTTGAAGAAGTTAAAATATGGCCATTTTAGAGAAAGCTAAAATGCGCTTGCTTTATAACATGAGTGTATTTTTTCTTACTCTAAAAATGGTAAAATAGCTAGGACATCTGTGATCCATGCCCACATGCTTTGTTATTCTCTTGCTTCTATGTGCGATCTGACAAAAAAATGCTTTTTGATATTGTTGGGAAGCTAAGTGCATACAATTTTTACACATTCCACCACCTTTGCATTAACTTTCCACCACCTTTTTCTGGCTTTCCAACTTAGGAAGGAGGAAATAATTGAGTTTTTAAATCAAATTTGATTATATTAACTCAAGTTTCAATGTTTGTAGTGTTGCAATGTTAATTATGATTGATTATTATAATTTAACATTATACATTGGTTAATTGTATTGTTTTTAGTAATTCTATTAGTGTTATATACAATTGAATGTTGAAAAGGAAACACGCTTGTGAAAAGCTCAAATTTTCAAGGAGTTTGATGCAAGAAGAAAAAAAGACTCCACATAATTGGGTAGTTTCTCCATTCGAATCTCCATTTTTAAGGTATGCCAAGTCTTTATACATGCTCTTTATATTTTCCTTCATTCTCTTATGTTTCTTTATCACTTCTTATCATGCATGCTTAATACAATGCTTTGATTTTGTTATCATGTTGATTTTGGGATTAGATTTTGCTATGTATTCAAAATTATGAGTGCTCAACATAAATAGCCTTAATCAAATGCATTAGATTTTGCTAAGGGATTATATTAGATTTTGTTAAAATGCATATTCCATGTTCATCATTGTTTTTTTTTTACTTTTTGACATCTATGAGCATTCAAGGGGGGTTCCTTTGAAAATTCTCATTATAACCTTAGCACCTCTTGGCACATTTAAACTAGACAATTCTTCATTCTTGTTAGTGGTTTGACTTCTCTTATAGTATCATGCAGCTCTTGAGCAACCAAACAAATCATGGTTTGCATTGCTACAATATCCACATAGTTTCTTCCTTTCTTCCCTTCTCTAACCTCAATCTCTTCCTCTACAATGTCCTCCGCTAAACTCATTGCAGTAGGATCTATTGGACACATTATATTCTTCTCTACAACTAGTAGAATGTATGTCTTTAGGGAGCTTCAATACCACATTTTGAACTGAGTATATGTTGTTGATCTCTCCATTTAGGCTATTGATGCCCACAATTTTATTTGTAAAGAGCTCCTTTTGTCAATCCTTTAGCCCTTGTCATAACTACCTTGTGGAAAGGTTCACTATTTTTTCATTTTTGGTTCCCTTAGGGTTTATTCTCCTCTTCATTTCTTGACTATATTAATAGTGAAGAGCAATCATTTGTCTCAAGATCATCCCACTTTCCACAAAGACCGCAAAAAACACTTTTTAACCTCCTTGAAGGCTCCATTTATTGCAACACTTCCCTCATCTTCCTCACACTCTCTAAAGTAATTGCTAAAAAAATGTTGTCAAACCCTCTATGGTTGGGAAACAAATTCAACTTCACCCCAAACCCTCTATGGTGTGTCCTAGTGCACTTATGTCTAGTGTGTAATGGATCTAATTGAATATGCCATCTATGGTGTACATTAAGGCTGAATGAAATAGTATCTTTTGATTTTTCATTCCTTTTGAGTGAACCTTCCATCATGAATTATGTACATCAAACTCCTACATTATGTGTCTAGTGTGCTTAACCATGCATCATGGTTAGCAATATTTATGATAGTGTGTTTTGATTGTACATGAATTTTATTTTTAGTTTTAATGGTGTATATGTCATTGAGTTGTATAGGTTTTATTTGAATTTCATTGAGATTGTATGAGTTTTGTTTGAAGGTTGCATCAAACTCCTACCATGTGTTCTTAGTGCACTTGTTTATTCATCATGGCTGAGTGACCTTTACTCTTCTACATGATGATTGTATGGATTTTGTATGAAGGGTTGAGTGCCATATATTTCATTTATTTGTATAGATTCATTTTTTAGGAACTAATATTTATCTCTTTTTCATGCTATAGATAAAATTCTTCATTATGTTGAGGAAATGATCAAGGATTAAACCAACACAAGAAGAGAAAGAAGCTAAGAATGAAAAGAAATTAGAGGGTATGAGGCAACTTCATGAGAAGAGGAAATTGGTCACAATAGAAGAAGACATGCCAATTGAAGAGGAACATGAATCATCAATGAGAGATATGGTATTGGTGGCACAAAGGGAATGAATGTAAAAACCTTGTTTAATGAGAGATTTGTATCCCATAGTTGGAGACACGTCCTCTATTGCAAGTCAAGATGGAGGGAAACCATATACCACATCTCAAGTTGAAAGTACATCATCACTCACATGTGAAGAAGGAGGTACACCATATTTTCCATCTCAACTTCAAGGTACATCAACTATTCCATCTTCGATTGAAGGTATACCATCTATCCCATCTCATCTAAATATTGATGAAATTCCTAATGTTGAGAAAAATTTACCTTTGAGAACACCTCCTAGAATTGTGAAAAATCTATTGTGAAGAATATAATGAGTGCATATGAGAGTGTGGGTAACATCTCACACACAAAAGATAGTAATGTCATACGACATGTTATTGTACATTGACAATAGTAAGTAATCAAATGAAGAAAACACATCTCATTAGAAAGAAAAGTCAAGCATTGAGAATAAATAGAAAAAAAATATCAAGAGCCATTGGAAGGAACTAAAGAATTGAGGACACCAATGACAATGAGTTATGGGAATTCTCGACAAGACTACCATGAAAAGATAAACCAATTGTTGAAGCATTGAGATCACTAATTGAAGAATTTCGGAAGAATTACACAAGGGTATCTCCAAATCAAAGGGATGTGGTAAGAAGGAGAATTGGTAGTTGAAACTGTGAGCCACATCCAAAGCATTTTTTGGATATGAATCAAACCCAAATATTTGGTAAATTTCTAGAGATGTATCATCAAATTAAAATTTGTCAAAGATATTTTGAAATGTTAAGGCATTTATATGTCAAAATAAATCACACATGCACTACTTGTTGTAGAGTACATATTGAAATTTCTAACCATTTTGATGTTTATTATTCTATATGTTTAGATTTGCATACTAACATTGTTTTATAGGACTGTGGCATACATGCCCCACCTACATCTTCAAGATAATTCATATCAACAATTTTATGTGAAAGAGAGGAAGGCCAATTATTCTACAATAAATTATGCTTGGATGACACATGTCAACATTGTGGTGGCTTGCAACATACGCCAATATGTTGACATATGGAAAGTACACGTGGTTGGAAATGAACTAGTAGAGTTCAACAAGTATAAAACACTGGCCTAAAATGCAAAATATGGTAAAGAAGCAAAAAGGTGTGATTTGGTTATTCAAAATATTCTAGTGTATTAGTTTATGTCTATATTTCATGACAGTATAGTGTATGAATATGCAAGACATACCCATAGAGTTTGATGTTGGACTTGCAATTCAAGTTATGCAAGGACACATTTCCACTTGGTAGTATTGTTTCAGTCATCAAATTTGCAGAGAACTATAGACAATAGCCACAATGTGAGGTGCAATCAAAATATTACAACTCCACACAGGTTTATATATTTGTGCATATAGCATTCATTCATGCCAATGAAAGTACAAAGGATGACAGAAAGATCATAAGGGTTTCATTTTTATATCAATGATGATCGCACACTATATTCTACAGAGTTTGTGCAAGGTTGCTTGCATGTGTTCTACCATGATTTGGCTAGAAGGGGCATATCATTTAGTCAACATATCATATGGTTGGATAACTGCACATCACAATTCAAGAACTTGCAGATGTTCTATTGGTTGAGTAGGATGCATAATATTACAAGTGTTTATCATATGTGAAACTTTTGTGAGGCCAAGCATGGAAAGGGGGAGTATGATGGTGTGGAAGCATGTATGAAAAGATCCATAGCATGAGAAGAGTTAAAGTATAAAGACAATGCAAAGTTGATAGATGAAAAATCATTCATTGAGTGGTGTGATGCTTCAATGGGTCCAGATAATGAAGGTAAGTCTTCAGTTCATAGATTTTTTTGGTCGATAGATGATACTAACATTGCACAATATGAGGATTGTTGTACATTGAAAGGATCAAGTGAGCTACAATATTTTAGAAGCTCTAATGCAGGTTCATGGAGTATCCATACAAAGAAGATGTCATGCTTTTGTTCTTCATTGCTAATTGAAGCTTGGAATGAGTGCAAGTCAAAGGAGTGGGTTGATGAATGGTGGTTAAGCACCCTCCCTCTCTACTTCTCTCTGTTGAATGAACACAAAAACTAAGAGGGGGCGAATCAAATGTAACTAATCAAAACATCAAAAACCTTAATAGTAATCAAATCCCCTTGCATTCATTAAACCCTTATTCTGTTATAATGATTAATCATGAAATGCAGATAACATAAACTGAAATAACAACACTACATGCACAAGAGAACACTATATTTATGTGGAAAACCCAATGAGGGAAAAACCACGGTGATGATTAGTTGACAATATAAGTTATTGCAAAACTAGTATAAAAGGGCTCACTGTTAGAATAAGACACACTGTCCAAAAAGGCTCACATCCATAGGAAAAAATACAAGAAGATAGAAGAAGAATGTTACATAGAGAAAACTTTCTCAATGTAACAAGGAATCTGACACAATGCTCCAACAATCTTGCATCCTTGTTTGAATGATTTCGAATGCCTTCAACTCAATGCCTTCAGGGACCCTAACACTGAAATTCACATTACTCTACTCAAATTCGCATCACACTTCACTTGCATTGATCTCACATCTATCTTGCTTCACATTTCATTCATCCCTCATTTCACAACAACACCACTCTTATTTATATCAACATCAATCTCAAAAACCTTCTCCAATGTTGGCAACTAGCTGTTATACATACAAATTCAAAATAGGTCAACACCAAAACATTCCCATGCTAGATAGGAATAAAGGCGACCTACAAAAACCCTTAGTTAGGACCCAAAATAGGCCCCAACACACCTCAACACGCTGCTATAAGCCTCACATGTAGTGCTAACACAAGGTTAGTCAATACCTATGTTAAACACCATAATCATTAAGTGCATGTTTCCTTAAATCAATCTGAAACTTTCAGACAACATAATTCACTTTAATATGATTTAGAATAATCCAAAAAGTACTTGAGATTCATCAAATACTTCATCCAAGCATCATACAAATACTTCAACTTAGAACAATTGATAACCCTTATATGTATATTGAAAAATGAAACTCACTCTGTAATTGTCACAACCCTCCTTTTGAATGTGTAATTAATCTAGAAAAAGTAAAATAATAAAAAAAATTATTTATCAAGTAAATGAATATTATTAAGAAGGTACTATTGTGTTATTCAAATAGTTAAAATCTTTTAGAAATAAATAATTATTCATTTATAATAGTACAAATGAGTAACAAATAAGAAGTTGTAATTTCAAAGAGTATGATTGAATAAATAAATATTATTAATTTATTGTTACTATGATTTATTATACTAGCAATATTTTATATCATGTTAAACCGCTTTGAAACACTTTGTTGGTTGTTGGAATTTCTTTAAAAAAAAGAGGGCTATTCCTTGTAAGTGGTTATTCAAAATCATCTTGGTTGGTATAAATATTAATGGTCTTGTTAATTTAAAATTCCTTTCTATCTTTTTTAAGGAATTCTCTTTTAGAGACCTAATTATTTTCATTTCAATGTTTATATAAATCTATATATATTTGAGATTGAGATAAATTAATTACTTAGTATTGTCAATATTTAATATTGCAATACCCACTATTTCTTTTCAGCTTTTAGGTTTCTTATTGGATTATCAATATTAAAATAAATTAATGGAGGTTCCTTTCTTGCTCAGGGGTTTGGCTAGAGCCCACGTGGCTTCATGATGCCAAAAAGGTTGGGTAGTGAGAATTTTTTTTCTAATATATGTACTTCATATCAATTGTATGCACAAAGAAGTTGGATTTAAGTTTTATTGTTGTTGCAGTATTGTGTCTTTTATTTATTTATATTTTCATAATGATACTTTTATATTTTCCATGTGTTTATTTACCTTTAAAGGAAAAAAAATATAGTAGAAATTTGAGATTATCTAAATAGGTTGTTAATGCACCAAATCAAGTAAAAAATTGAATATAGAAAGAGACAAGCATTCTAAGAAACTTCCCAAATCCACACAACCTGAAGCCAAACAACAAAGAAAGGTGGAGCAAATACATTTCTCCCAGGCCATAGAAAATATCACTAAAAAAATGGTTCACACACTGGTGAAAATATCACTCTATACAACAATCCAAAACCCAAATTTTGAATATGGCAACCTATAACATTCATGAAAAACATATCATATTCTCATAGGCATAGGATCAATAAAAAATAAACACGAAGCACAATACCAGAGCACACTATGAACACTTGCACAACACAATTTACTCTGTTTATCAAATTTTCTCAAAAGCACTTGGAAACCAAGTACCAAAGACATCATCTTAGCTCATTATTTTATTCCAACTCATTTTCAAATACTACAACAAAAAGATAGCTCCATGTACTCACAACACTTCCTCAATACCTCAACTATACATGCACAACCTGCATCAACTTGTTTTCCTGTTTTTCACAATTTTCTCAATATCCTTGACATCTTCATCATGCAACAACTTCCTTAACACATAGTTGAAATCAATGGAAACACCAGGCAATAGACTTCCTATTGACATCAATGACAACACCTTCATACTTGAAAGAATCTCCCCCTTTGTCAATGATGGAAAAACAAGATCATGTGAAAAACCATAAAATACAACATACACACTCTTTTTTTTTCATATTAGATAGCCTACACAAAATTCTTGCACTCACTCCTTTGAGTAGATAATTTTTTTCACATGATACTTTCTCTCCCCCTTTGTCATCAATGGAAAAGGATGAAATTTTTGCATTTTTCTCTCCCTTTGAAACTAAACCAAAATACCTTCTCTGAATACTCCCCCTTAGGAGTACACCCAGTCAAATCAGCAACTCAATGACAACACATGACACTACCTACTCCCCTTGAGAGGTAGCCACCAACATCAATCCAGACAAGGAATAGATCCATAGATCCATTGGGCTGATGCATCTCCATATATGCATCTAGTTTAAATAGGGAGGGGTAATAAGCCCCAACCTCTCCTGAAGATACTCAAAAGTATCCTTAGGAAAAGCTTTAGTAAATATATCAACAAATTGATCCTTCGTAGGAACATACTTAAGCTTCACTTCATTCTCCATAACCTTTTCTCTCAAAAAGTGATACCTAATAGATACATGCTCTGTCCTTGAGTGCATCACTGGATTCTTTGAAATGTTAATTGCACTTGTATTTTCACAAAATATAGAAATAGGCTCATCATATACAACTCAGACATCCTTCAATGTTTGTCTCATCCACAAAACTTGTGTACAACATGATGTTGCTGCAATATACTCAGCCTCTGTAGTAGATAAAGAAACTAAATCCTACTTCTTTCTCAACCATGACACCAATCTACATCCAAGAAAGAATACACCACCACTAGTAATTTTCTTGTCATCAACACAACTAGCCTAATCTACATCTGTATAAGCATGTAATGTGAAATCAGTATCTTTAGGATCGGTCATAAGCCATAATCTGGAGTGCCTCTTAAATATCTGAATATCCTCTTTACTCCTGCAACATGTGTTTCTTTAGGATTTTCATCAATCCTTGCATCAAACTTTCCTAAGCTTTCTTCTTCTCTTTTTGTTAGAGTAAATGGTTTTTACCATTTACCTGCTTAAGTTTACTTAGGAAAATTAGTCCATTATTTTTTCATTTAATCATCCTAGGTTGTTTTTCCTGTGTGGGTAGTTTTTCCACCTAACACTTTTCTGATGGCTTTAAAAGCCTGCACATTATGTAAATTATTCATCTCACATTTTCCCTCCTTCTGGTGAAATAGCCTATGTGTGCTTCTCTCATTCTTCGGTGAAGGTCTATCCTGCAAACTGTGATCTTGGGCTCCACCTTCATGGTATTAGAGAAAAATGTTTTGCAACCCTTCCCATGAGAGTTTTCGTTGGAGAGAGTTTTGAGATCGATTTGTTTTGACATTTGAAATTTTTAAAATTTCAAAATTGCCTTATTTATTTTCGATTATTTTTTATTTCTCTTGTTTGTTGTTGTGAATTAATTTGTATTTGGGGCACGATTTGCACTGGAGAATGTGAATCACCTCTAGCTGATTCAATCCTTTCTCTACTGGGTATTATCTTTGTGACTAGCGAATTTCAGTTTGAAGGGAGAGGTTGTGATCTGAAGGCAACAAAATATTGTTTTGTTGCTGCCGATTATCATCATTCTGTGGTGTGAGTTTTGATCAGTTTGCAAGGTGGATTTTTTTTTGGTGAAGGCCTATTTCCTTTGGAACTATCAACTTTCTGGTAGTGAATTTCATTTTCCAAGTGCTATTTCTCTATCTTGGGCATGTGGAATGAGGCTGACTCATTGTTGTGCAAATTGGAGGTGTCTTTCTTTCATTTGCATGCATTTTCATTACTGTGGTTGATTTTTGGAAGGCATGATTCACTGCTTGGAGTAGCGATATGAAAACTGAAGCAGATATTGGGTTGACTAGCATAAGGCATGAATTTTCATTGAAGGAATTTTGTTTCTTCCTTTTGTTATTTGAAGATCATCTTGGGCTGAAGGAGTAATCTCTATCCAAGGAGGTGCATTCATTTCCTAACCCCCAAATCCTTTAATTGTTTGTTTTTGGTTTCATTGATTGGTAACAAACCCTCGATGCCTCCATTCATCACCACTGATGCCCATCATCTCTATCTACAGGTCTCTTTACCAACTACCTTTATTATTTGTAGACTTGTGCTCATCCTTGCCTGTGTTATTTCCCTCCCGCATCATTTCTATGCACACGGTACCCACATCTGTCAAGTTCTTTTCCTATCAAATCAAGGGTTTCACTTTGCATCAGAGGCAATGTTTTGAAATCAGGGGTGATTTTTCTTTTGAAGGAACCAATTTTATTTTGGAGGCAGCGATCCCACTAGAGTTTGAAGGCTCGATTCTATATGTTGAGGCGTGATTCCTCTCATTTGGAGGTGGTGTTCTCATTCATTCTATAGGCAGCCTGAGTTTCTCAAGAAGGCCTTGCTGTTTGGGAAAACATTTAAAATCAAAACCTTATATTTGCTAAAGTTTGGAAAAAATATTATCTAGGGTTTTGGTGCCCTAGCAAGAGGTGGGCCCTTATGCATTGTGTTTTGAGTTCCATTTGGATCATATATCCCACATCTACTCCACATAAGTAATCTTGAGGATTTATATATCTAGCACTTCTATAATGTTTATGAAGTACTCATGGAGGCTTGGTGTACATGCAAGGTTCATGGGAATTGTTGTTTCCATGCTTGTTGGCTTGGTGATTTGGAGTCCACTTGGTCTGAGAGGCTTAGTTTTTTAGCCCCTATGAATTTTGTGGTTGTATGGTGTGACCAAGAGCTCCAAAAGATTCTGAAAGTTTCTCTATAGGCCTTTTTTTCATTTTTGCATATCTTTTGCAAATGAAGGCTGTTTTTCACAAACCACATATCAACAAAAAGGTATTTTCATCACCTTTGCAGTTGTTGAGGAATTTATCTCATATTTTTCTATTTGGTGGTGCTTTTAATTCATTGAAGTTCAATATTGGTGCTCTTTGAAGTTTCTTGATTCTTAGCCCTCTTTTGCATTCTTTCTTCCTGAAGTATTTTGGGAAGGCTTTATTTGCAATATTTGGGAGTTTCTACTTGTTGTTGAAGGTTACTGTCTTTTTATTTTTGGAGATTTATCATAGTTGATTGTGAGGTTTTCATTGCATCCTGCTGTGATTATGTTGAAAAGGGGAAACTATAAACAATGGAGAGATGGTATCATAAAACATCTCAACAGGCTTCATTTGTTGCCACATTTATATAATATTGTTCCCCTTCTTGGTACTGATAGTAAGAAATTTGCATGGAATTACAAAAGGGATCATGTCTTAGGAGTTATTGTAATGCATACTGATGATGCCACTTTGGATGCTATTGATCATTTTGAGTGTCCATATATTGTTTGGACTAAAATCCAGGAGATGCATGGAGATCCTAATACTCAACCATTCTTAGATGATCCTATTTCAGATTGTTTTGTGCCTCTTCATTTTTTAGACAGGATACCCTATGATCATGCTACTATGTAGGAGTTTGAAGTGTTGGAATACTTTGAATCTTTAGATGAGGATGACAAGGTTTCTTTAGATGCTCCTTCTTCTCCATCAGAGATAGTTGATGTACCTTCGCCTTCAATGATTCATTGTGCAGAGTCATTGATTGAGACTCCTATCATTCATGTTCTATAGGACCATTCATTTTGTGTTGATGATTCATTGAGCACATCTAGTGATTCATCACCACCAATATCTTATTGTCTTCTTGATTGGGATTATTATTTGTTAGACATTGGTTTATTGTTTATAGAATCTCACATTTCAGATTTGGAGGACACATTTGAGGGGTTATCCCTCCTATTTGATGATAGTTATGGTACAACTATTGTCACTCCATCTCAGCCTTTGGAGAGTGTTCAAGATCAATTTATAGTGGTACCTTGTTTGTCACCTTCTATTGTGATTGGGCATGTTCCTAATTTGTTCGTGGCATCATTTTCCAAGGTCTTGGAAACACATGAGAATATTTCAGAGACACAATCATATATTTACATGGTTCCTTCTTTCAATTCCTATCCAGAATGGGAAGCATACCTACATGTGTATTTGGTTTTGTTTCTTTTGAAAGGGAGACAAGTTGTTTGTTGACACAGATCATGTTTTTTCTTTAGATACTTACCTTTTTTGTAGGTTATTACACATTATGGTGGGGCTATATAGTCTCTCTCTTTCCCTCTTATAGGGGGGTCATTGGTTGTATATATTTTATGTATTTAGTCCTTGGGGGGTGTGATTGAGTCCTCCATCCATGCATCATTTTTTTTTTCTCTTTTGGAGAGGGGTTTTTTCCCACAGGGTTTTACTCCTTTTCTCTAGTTGTGAGAGATTTCTTTTTGCATTGTAAATGGGTACCTAACATGGTTGTGTAGCCAAGACCCATACTACATCTTCATTTTTGCATAATAATTCTCCCTAAGTTGCACTTAAGTGGGGGTGTTAGAGTAAATGGTTTTTACCATTTACTTGCTTAAATTTACTTAGGTAGCTTAGTTCATTATTTTTTCATTTAATCATCTTAGATGGTTTTTCCTATGTGGGTAGTTTTTCCACTCATCACTTTTCTCATGGCTTTAAAAGCCTGCACATTATGTAAATTATTCATCTCATATTTTTCCTCCTTCCGATGAAATGGCCTGTGTGCTTCTCTCGTCCTTCGGTCAAGGTCTATCCCACAAACGGTGATCTTGGGCTCCACCTTCACTTTTGATATAACATTTTATTCCAAATACTCTAAAGTACTTTACAATAGGAATCCTTCCATACCATAGCTCATAGGGAGTCTTTATGTTGTTAGCTTTAGGTTGAACTTTGTTAAGTATGTAAATAGTAGTATGAATAACTTCTCTCCAGTAGACTTTTGGTAGATTTGACTCTTTCATCATAGTTTTAACATCCTCTTGAACCGTCTAGTTTTTCCTTTCAACAACTCCATTCTGCTGAGGAGTTCTGTCACCTTGTAGACTTATCACCCTTGTAGGATCACAAAGATCTATATGAACTAATCTTAGTACTCTAGTAGTAGGTTGTTCCTTTCCCCTAAAGCTACTCCTTGTTTTTTTTCCAAATTGACAACTCTCACAAACAACATTGCTAAGCTTTGTAATTTTTGGTAGATATCTCACTACATGAACTGAACTAATCCTTGCCAAATTATCAAAATTCATGTGACACATCCTCTGGTGCCATAACCAACTATCACTAATCTGAGACATAAAGCAATGTCCATCAACACTCTTAATTTTATAAATGTTTCCATATGTTCTCTTACAAGCAACAATCAAGGTTTCAGACCCTTTTCTGATCTCACATGTTTCATCCTTAAACACAAGATTGTATTCCTTGCTACACTTTTTTCCATTGCTCAAAAGGTTATTCCTTAAACCCTTAGCATAGTAAACATTGTTAGTGTTATGCTTTCCATCAAAACTGATTGAGCCTATTCCACAAATCTTAGCTCCTGAATCATCTCCAAATTTAACTAGTCCTCAATTATATTTTTCAAGTTTAACAAACTTACTCTTATCTCTAGTCATGTGATTATCGAGCAACCACTCAACCCAATAATTCTTATCTTCTTTTACATGAAAAGTAGATACCAAAGTACCTTCAACTTTCTCCTTCTTCTTTGGATCACTTTCCTTCACACAAATTTCAAAGTTAGTAGTTCACCAAGTTCTTCTTTAATAGCCAAGAACAAGCATTCATTGTCATCAAAGTCCCCTTAGTTAGATTCATCATCATAAATTCCACCATCTTCTCTCACATATTAAGCTTTTTTAATCACCTTTCCTTTATTTTCCTTGTTCTTATTGTTTATAGCTCTTTTCAGACATCTAGAAGCATAATGACCTATACCACCACAACTAACACATTTCAAAGGTAATTTACCTTGATACTTACCAGTGCCCTTCTTTATTCTTCTTACAAAGTTAGCTTCCACATCATCAAGATCTTCATTATCTGAATCTTCAACCTTTTCTGATACTCTAGCTTTGAAAGTAGTCTCTATAATTGTACCCTTTTTCAAGCCTTTTTTTCTCATTTCAAAAGAAATTAGTGTACCAATCATCTGATCTCTAGAATAAGTATCAAGATTTACAATTTCCTCAATAGTAGATACCTTTTCACTATAAACATTAGATTTGAGAACTTTCTTTACCATTTTAGATTCTTTGAATTGTGCACCAAGACCTCTCATTGTGCTCACCAGATCATCAACTCTCTGCATGTAGATTTTGATTGTTTCATCCTCAGACATATGTAGGGTCTCAAATTATGCATTTAATTTCTACAACTTTTCTTGTTTGAATTTCTCATCTACTTCATAAATGCTCTCCATCTTATCCCAAACCTCTTTGGCAATCTTCAAACTCATAACTTTTGCAAATTCAGTATTTGAAAGACTATTCACAATAATAAATCTTTCCTTAGAATTGAACTCATGTGCCTTGATCTCTGCACTTGTACTTGAACCATTTGCAGGTGGAGTATATGCAGTCTGATAAGCCTTTTCAATCTCAAATCCCTGAGCTAATGGGTATCTTTCCATGTTTTTCTTCCAGAATGCATAATTTGTGTAATCAAATCTTGCTAATTCCAAAGTAACCTTGTTTGCCATCTCAAATCTACCTCAAGCAGTTAAGCTCTTCTCCAAGAAACCTTACTCTGATACCAATTGTTGAATGAACAAGAAAACTAAGAGGGGGGTGAATCAATTGTATCTAATCAAAACGTCAAAACCCTCAACAGTAATTAGATCCACATGCATTAATTAAACCCTTATTCTGTTATAATGATTAATCATGAAGTGTAGATAACATAAATTGAAATAACAACACTATGCAAAAGAGAACAAAAAATTTACATGGAAAACTCAATGAGGGAAAATCATGGTGAGGATTAGGTCACAATATAAGTTATTGCAAAATTGGTATAAAAGGGATCATGACCAAAATAGAACACATTGTCCAAAAAGGCTCACAGCTAAGGCTCACTACCACAAAAATAAATACAAGAAGATAGAAGAATATAATGTTACATAAATAACACTTTCTCAATGCAATAAGGAATCCACCACAATGCTCCAACAATCTCACAATATTTCTTGAATTATTTCAGATGCCTTTAGCTCACTACCTTCAAGGACCCTAACACTGAAATTCACACTGCTCTGCTCAAATTCGCTTCACACATTTCACTCACATCAATCTCACATCTATCTTTATTCACATTTCATTCATCCCTCATCTCACAACAACACCACACTTATTTATATCAACCTCAATCTCAAAAACCTTCTCCAATGTTGGTAACTAGTCGTTATACATACAAATTCAAAATAGGTCAACACCAAAACATTCATGTGGTGGATAGGAATGAAGGAAACCTACAAAAATCCTTAGTTAGGACCCAAAATAGATCCCAACACACCTTAACACACTGCTATAAGCTTTGCATGTAGTGCTAACATAAGGTCAGTCAATACCTATGTTAAACACCATAATCATTAAGTGCAAGCTTCCTTAAATCAATCTGAAACTTCTGGACAACATAATTCACTTGAACACAATCTAGAATAATCCAGAATCTAATTGAGATTTATCAAATACTTCATCCAAGCTTGCATCATATAAATACTTCAACTTAGAACAACTGTTAACCCTTTTATGTATATTGACAAATGAAACTCTGTAATGCACCAAATCAAGTAAAGTCTTGAATATAGAAAGGTACAAACATTCTAAGAAAATTACTGTGTATCCTTTAGTTTTACCTATTCTAATGATGCAAAACAATTAAAATGCAATGTAAAAACACAAAGAACACCTCAAATATTATCCTAAGGAATTATTAACACAAAGAGATAAGATGAAAGAAGATTGCAAATGATTATACCTTCTCTTTGCAGCTGAAATTCCTTGGTTGGCCCTTGATTTTGAGTACTTGTGTGCTCCTTGGATGGCTATTGATATGACTAAATGCAAGATTGATTATATGGTGGGATGCAAATGCAAATGGGTAAAATGGCTTGGCTAAGTAAGAGGAAATGCTTGTGAGTTGAGTGTTCAAAATGACAACATTTAGGAGCAAAATGACTAAGTGTTTCCAAATGCCTTAGAAGAGGGGGTATTTATAGAGAAATTTGAATTCTCTAGAGAATTCAATGGTTGAGATTGAGCCACCAAGGTCAAGATGTAGGGCTATGGTGAGTTGAGGACTCACAAGCCCTCACATCTTGACATGTGGAATATGAGATGGCCAAGGATGTGATGATGTGTAAGTGAGGTGGAAGGAGGGTACATGATGTGGAGGAAGGACAAGTACTTTGTAAGTACTTTGATGTGACCTTTCAATGATCACCTGGGGAAGGGGAAAGCTTTAGGAGAATAAAAGTGAATTTTAAATTCACAATGATTGGAAGAATCTAGTGGATAAGACAAAGTTCCCAAAATGTGGGAACTTGCCACATGCGACTGATGTGACAAGTCAAATATTCTAGAAGACTTGTATGGGGATAAGGTAAGCCTTTGAAGGATAAATGTGAATTAAAAATTCACATGGGGAAGAGAGGAGTCTTGGGTGAATAAAAAGGAATTAAAAATTCCTTGGGGGATGGGAAGAGTTGACTAAGGCACTGATTAGGCTTAACTAATCAGTGATTAGAGGATAATTAGGGGTTAATGAGGATTAGAAGCCAACTTGAAAAAGTTGTAGGATGTGACACATCTTAATCAAGGATTAGGCATGTGCACATTCCTAATGAAGAGGTTAGGAGATGGATTAGGATTAAATGAAAATAACATGTGAGGAATTAAATAAATGTATTATTTATTTAATTCATTTGATGAAAGGAGGATTAAAGAGATAAGGTATTTAATTATTTAACTAAATACCTTAGGGGTTTAGATGAACTTAAGGATATTAGTTAAATAATAACAATATTACTTAATTAAAGCAAATAAAAGGATGTTTAGACAAAAGGGGATAAATTTGGATAAATTAATTGTCCAAATTTAGGTGTCTCCACTTCCCAAATCCACACAACTTGAATCCAAATAGTAGAGAAACATGGAGCAAATACATTTCTCCTAGGCCACAAAAAACATCACTAAAAAATGGTTCACACACTGTGAAAATATCTCTCTTTGTACAACAATCTAGAATCCCAAATTATGAATATAGAAACCTTTGACATCCATGAACAACATATCGGATCTGCATAGACATAAAATCAATAAAAAGGAAACACGAAGCACAATACCAAAGCACACTATGAGCACCTACACAACACATTTTACTTTTTTTATCAAATTTTATCAAAAACACTTGGAAACCAGGTACCAGAGACTTCATCTCAGCTCATTACTTCATTCCAACTCATCTCTAGTTATTGTAACAAAAAGATAACTCCATGTACTCACAACACTTCTTCAATACCTCAACTATATATGCACAACCTGCATCAACTTGTTTTCCTCTTTTTCACAATTTTCTCAATATCCTTGACATCTTCATCATATAGTAACTTCCTTAACACATAGTTGACATCAATGACAACAACAATCAGTAGGCTTCCTGTTGACATCAATGACATCACCAATGAGTAGACTTCCTGTTGACATCAATGACAACACCTTCATACTTGCAACACTCTCTATCTAACCTATCCCTCTATACCTCTTTCTCTCTCAATCTCTCCAGTTTCCTCCTTCCCTCTCTAATTCTCTCTCTATCACCTCTTTCTCACTTCTCCCTCCCTCCCCTATCTCTCTCCTTCCCTCTCTACTCTTTATATCACCTCTCTCTCATTTCCTCTATACTCTCTCTCTCTCTCTATCCCTACCTCTCTCTTTCTCTCCTCTCTACTTATATCTATTTGGGTGATCCCACAATGCTAGTTTACAATTTCTAGGAGATTCTGATTTTTGCTGAAATCACATATTTTTAGAAAATATAATGATTTAAGCCTTTAAAAGTTCCATTTAAAGAATTCCAATTGAAGAGGTTTTGATCAAACTATCTTAGATCAAACCCCCTTGGATAGAACCTCGCTAGTTTTAAACCATACCTATAACAGAGTCTCCTTTACACCTATCAAAATGTTGATAAAAAACCAATTTTGATTTACCTTTTGGGGGATCAAATAAATTAATTTAATTTTTTTTTTTTGCAAGTATGTAGTCCTTATTATAAGCTTCCCAAAAAGTATAATTTTATTATTATATTTATTTTTTATTTCTTGTGAATGTAGTTTTTTCATCAAAAATGAAGCTCTATGTTCTGCACATGTGGAAAAATAGAAGATTATCAATTTTTTTTTTGAAAAATATGAGTGCACCAAATATTGAAGTCCTTAATCCAACAAAAAAAATTATGTGTTATACGATATGCCTATGTCTGAATTGTAATTGGTTTGACTTTGAAACTTGATTAAGGAAAAAATATTCAATAAAACACTATCTAACCAAGTGGAAGCACTAGATATCAGAGTTACAAATATAAATTCGAGAGAATTTGAATTTTATCCTTCACGGAAAAAAAGTTATGCATTATACGGTGAGCGTCACTCCTTAAAAATGTTGTTTTATGAAAAAAAACTAATTTTTGAGGGAGATGGAAAAAGAGGTGCAATCTGATTCCAAAATTTTTGAAAAAAATATATTTAGAATCTATAGAAAAAATTTCATGAAACTCTAGTTTGTAGCATCTTCAAATTCCTCATGGTTTAGCCGCTATAGGTGCCCGAAAGTGAAGATTTAGTTAGAAAAAAATATTTCAGTGTCCAGTTTGGCCAAAAATTGTAAACCACTATTGTAGGATCACCCATCTCAACCCACTCTCCCTTCCTCTCCCCCTCCCTCTCTACTTATTTCTATCTTACCTCTCTCCCCCTCACTACATCTCTCTCCCTCCCCCCCCTCTCTCTCCATATCTACCTCTCTGTCCCTCCTTCCCCCCTCTCTCTCTCCATCTCTACCTCTCCCTCCTTCCCTCTCTTTACCAATCTCCCCACCTTCCTACCTTTTTTTATCACATCTTGGTGCACATTAGAGAGATAGAGGAGGGAGGGTTGCAGAGAGAGGGGAGGGAGAGGTAAAGAGGTATATGTGAGATAGATAGAAGTAGAGAGAGAGATGGACATGTAGAGAGGTAGTTCTTGAGCTCAAGGGAGAGAGAGTCATATAAAGGTATGAAGATGGTGAGAGAGAGGTCTACAACATAAGGGATAAATAATGAGTGAGATAGAGGGAGAGAGAAAGATGATACAACTTGCTAATTATTGAAATTTGACAAAGTCTAAAAAAATTATAAGATCTTCCAAAAACTAGAATTTGCATTATAACTCCAAGAGATCCAAAACCACTCTCAAACATCTTGAAAGTATATACATGAAATATAACTTAAAGTATATGGTTTCATTGATAGAGAAAGAAAAAGACAGACAACAACAAAGGAAAAAATAAAGAGAAAGAAAATGTATTTACATTTAGTGAGCATAAAACTTGGCACTCAACAAATGGTTTACATTGGGAAATACCAACCATTTGGGTTAGATTTTCCTTGGGAATCCAACCAAAAGGGTTGGATGACCATTTCATGCCAAAGACATGTTTTTTTGAAAAGGTAAAAAAATCACACATGTTTGGTTGTGCTCTCCATCGGGTTTGCATGTGTTTGAACACAAATTTATTAAAATACCATGATGATGCTAAACTTTCTCTTATCTATCTAACCAAATATTTTTTTCATGTTTTGATTATGTTAAGGTTTTCATCTTTAATTTCTTTTGTTAATGTGTCTATTTTTTGTCAAAAACCAACATGTGGTATTTTGGGTATAGGTTTTTACTCGTTCATCAAATTTTGAAACAAATTACATTTCTAGAAACTAGATTCCATTCTAAACATATTGAAAAAATGATTTTTGATTAGTTTTAAAAAAAATTAGGAGGGAGCATTGCTCAAATTTATGTTTTTTTTATGTGACCACTTCAAATATTAGTAAAAAATAATATATTCATGTAGTGTAGGAAATTGTAGTACCTTTACATTTTCACACTATGTTTGTGTTCCTTAACTTATTGGACTTAATTAAGCTTCTAATTTTTTAAATTATGCATTCCAAAGCCTTATTTTTTCCATTTTACGAAAGGAGAACCGACATTAAATAAATGCAATCAATAGTTAAATCACCATGGAATATGAGTGTCTTGGACTTATAGGCCAGCAGCCCATGTGGGTGAATGGTTCCCCTTTAAGTGCCAAGACCTATTGTAAAATATGTTTTTGGTGACATTTTAATGATTCAAATTCAACTTGCAATTGTTGGATTTTAGAATCTAATTTTTAGGAAATTAGATAAATACTTATAAATACATAGTTATTTTGATCATTTTGAAATCTAAGCAACATAATCTAGCATTAAGGCAGACTTCAAGAGAAAATATCATTGTCAAGAGCATTCAAAAACAAATTTATTAGACATTTGTTGTAGCAATCAATATCTTAACATCATGTCCAAGTCTATGTGTATTCATGTCATCTTGTGAAGGCTAATATGCATTATTGATCCTAAAGCATCCAAGCATTTCAAGTATCCAAATCAATGAAGAAAAGCAAGATCAAGTTCCTTAGAGAGATTTGTTTGAATTCAGTCCTCTAAGGGAATCCATTGAAGGGTGGTGAGTTGTAGCAAGCATTGTTCATTTATTATTTCCTTCCTTTTTCATTATCTTTCTATCAAGGTATAATTACCAAACTTGGGGTTTGACAAAGGAAAACCCTCATACAAACAAAACAATTCTTCCTCTTTGTGTATGTGCAGATTATAGGTTGATGAAGAATTGAAGAGATCTTGAATGAATAATTTTGCATTGTTGCAAAAGTTGTCATCATTGTTGTAAAGCCACAAAAACTAGGTTGCAGAATTTATTTTCAACTTTCCAATAGTGGGACCTGTGTCAAATAAAAGCTCATATCTTGTACTAGAGGAACCCAAAAGTTGGTTTGGACCCCTGTACAAAGACCCATTTACCCTTTTGTGAATAAGTCCTTGTAGGCATCTAAAACCCATTTTTTTAAAGTAGGTTTGCTATCCTCTACACTTCTTAGATCCATTGGTAAATTGTTGTTTCCATATTTCTATCTTCAAGATCTTGCATTTTTAATACAAGGGCATATAGGATCATTAGTTTAATCATTCCAAAATATTTCTAATCAATTCCAATCCCCCCAATATATGTATATCTAGGTCTGATTGACTCACCTTCAGGGCTACAAGTCAATTATTCTATCTGGTGATCTACATCTCAATAAAATTTATAAAAATGTGGAAATGCTCCTAGGTTATGGACACTAATCTTTGCGTCACCATATTTTTATGTTTTAATTCATTAAAAAAATGCCTTAAAATTCTGGCATAAACTACATGGTGTTAGCTAATTGCTCACCAAAGAAATTTTTGAGTTTCTAAAAAAAGTTAACATTTTATGGGGAGCACACTAGATACTATGTTATGTTTTTTTGAAAAAATAAGACCACTTTGTGTGCTCCACCTTTTTGAAACCCTTAATATTCACCATTTTTTTAAAAATAGTAGTTTAGAAAGTAGATTTAGAGCACTACAACTCTTGTTCTTGTTGCATCTTCAAATTTTGAGCATAACTATCTTCAAATTCTTGTTGAATATCAAACTTTTCTGATTTAAAAAAAGTGGCATCTTAAGACTCCCTCTTTGTGTCACAACTTGGTGCACTTACCCTAACATTCCCCCCTTATTACATTTTTCTTGCAAAAGTACCCCTGAAATCTCTAATTTCACCTTGCTAAGGGACCCCCCTTAAGGCTTACATAATAACTTGTTGATTACATAAATACGAATTCATGAGAAGATCTTTCTATGAAGAAACAGATCTTAAATTAGGTGGAACTCCATCAAGCTACCTCATGACCATTAGAAGGGTGTAGATTTGAGCTAGATTCTTGAATTCTTGGACTAACATTTTCTCGAACTCTTAAATCACTAATTCTTGATTATTTGACAACAATCCATATTGAGCTATGATAGATATCCATCAAGTTGTTTGATGACCCTTAGAAGGGTATGATTTTGAATTATAGTCTCATAAACTTGTTGGAAAACAATCCATATTGAGCTTCAACACCAAATCCCTTACCTATCTCCAAATATTAAACTTCATAATATATGTGTTCTTCAAATCCATCATCATCAACAAGGAAATTTAAAAGAAAAAAAAAAGAAAGCAAAAATGATTTCCATGCAAAGCACCATATCAAAGTGAGAAGTTGACTTAAGATGATGGAAATTCGTCCATCCTCTAGTGCCACCAACCTCTAATTGAAGTTGTTACAATTGATCCGTTTTATGTGTTAAATGAGTATTTGGAGGCCTTTTCAGGTGTACCAAAGATAGCCTTGAAAGTCCAAGAATAACTATTTGAAGCTCCATTTGTAACATTGATAAACTCATGTACAAGATAATCAAAAAATATTTTAATGTTTTGGAATGCACTTTCCCAAGCACCAGTGGTAAGAAGATAGATTAATTGATTGGTACATCTTAGAGAAGATATATAAACTTCTTGAAATCTTACATTAATTATAAACCTAATTCGAGTGGCATCCTCTCTTGCAAAGCAATTCACCTCCAATTTACCACTAATATGGGATGCATGCAAATGGCTATGTATCCATTTATGAGTTCAAATATGCTACAAATGAATGATTGTCCCACTCTTGATTGCATCATTATAATCTTCAATTAATTTTTCAAGTTTAATTTGGATAGCCTTGAGAGAGTAATCATTTGATAACATAATGCAATTGAACATTATCAAATTCAATAAAAAATGAATCTTTTATATAATATTTTCCAAATTATATTTATAACACCTTAATTCTCCAAATAATAAAAACTTTAACTTCTATTTTATAAAATGAAAATAAAATTCCATACTTTCTATTCACATTCTTATGCTTATCCAAAACACATCTCCCACATGTCACATGAGTTTCTTACAATTGATATTGAACTATAATTATATGCTTGAAAATATATAATTATATAAATCTCCAAACTCCAACTGTAACCAACTAAACTACTCCACATCCTCTTTTATGCAACTATGAAAAATAAAACCACAATATATCACATACCAGCAATTTTTAAAGCATTCAAATCACCACTTTTTCCTATTCTCATAGCAGTTAAAGAGAGAGAAATAAAATAAAATAAAATAAAATAAAATTTGATCAAACACCTTATGCATCCTTTCTACCTTACTGAATCTTCATGCCTTATGGCAATTGCTTATGTCTTTTTGAAAGATAGCAAAAGACTTATAGTGAGAATGTCGACCCAGACAAAACAAGGGTACATCAGAAAAGGGCCCTCAAGGTTGCACCATACACTGCACTAGCTCATTAACATATTTGAGCGATCAATCAATGAGAATAGGAAATCGAGCACTAAACTTGCTCTGTATCACTGTTCCTTTATTCTAGCCTTCGAAAGGATTTAGATAGAACTGATATAAATCCATGAATTTTAATTAAAATTTGGAACAAAATGCACCAACAAAGAATGCGCCAACAGAATGATATGCCCTTCACGTCCAAGGATGAAATGTCATGGTGTCTGCAAACAGTAAACAAACCCCTTTGTTTCTGCTGATTTTTGTAGCAGATCGAATTCTCTCACATTTACCACCAATCAGTGATAGTATGCATTCATCGACCCCTTAGAGAAGTGATCTAAACCCTGCCAACTGAATAACTTCTCACACTTCTCATTTGGTGGTCTCAGAAAACTCTTCGCTTGATTTCTTAGATCGTTGATACAATGCTTTTCTGGATTAAACCATATTAATTTTCTTTGATGTTAAAAAAACTAATATAGTTTAATCTAGAAAAGCATTCTATCATATCATATGGAAATCTAATATATTTGATTCTTAGATCATTGTCACCTTTCATGACACTTGTATTTATGAAAGATCATGGCTGCCTATCATCACTTGCTTTGATAACAGATGATAATAAAAATCTTGATTGATTTCATTAGTTTGATGAACATAAGAGACTTTATACAAGGAGAAACAATTAGTGACTAAATAACTACCTATAACAAGCCTAAATGACAGGTAATGGTAATATGTTTACACTATTAATTTTATCCTATCATAAGTCATAAATAAGATAAGCATTGGTTATTTATTTAATTAATTCTATCATTTCTTTTAATCATTTAATTAAATACATATTTATCATTTATTTAATTAATTTTCCTTGATCCTTTTAATTAAATAAATATTTATTATTATTTAATTAATTTCACTGTATCATCTATCCTTATCCATTTAATTCTAGCTCTTTATCTTGTTCACACAGATCATAATATAAAATTGTCATCAATTGACAAGTTTCCTCTTCACATTTCTAACTAACTCCTTATCTAGATTAACTGAATCTAAACACCCATCCAAAACTCAAACTAGCTCATCATCTTATCCATTCATCTAATATCCCACCTCTTAATCCTAGTCATTCACATAAGGGTTTTTGTCCTTATCCTAATATTAAACCTATATCCTATCCCTCATGTGTCACTTGTCACATGACTACATCTTTGAGTCTAACCCTAATCGCCACTCAATCTTAGCCATCCATAATTAATCTATCCTAACCATTGATTTTTCCTCTTCAAGACTTTATATTTAGAGGTCCTTTTGCTTCATCATCATATCAAAGTTTAATACCATACACTTATGCTTTCATTTTTCTATTTCATTTGTAACCATACCAAGGTTATACTAGTTTATTGAACAATCCACATCATATTATTATCATATGAGAAAATCAAATGGAACTAGGGTGCATTCCATTTCAGCTCATGTAGGGAGGAAGAAGGATTCTAGGTAAAGGTATTGTGTGTGTATTGCATTATTTTCCATTTTATTTATCTTTAATCTATTCTTCATTTTCACTAATAGATTTAGTCATGTTATAGAAGGGCTGCCTGATTTGATTTACTTAACCCTATTTTATGCTCATTTGAATTATACCATCTTTAAATAGTTCAAGTAATCATAATCTATATGTGAATATATTATTGATTCAAACTTAGCCACAATGATTTGCAGGTCTAGTTTATCTTGATAGATGTGTATCAAAAATGACCTTTTTGATGGAAAAGGAGATAAATGACTTCAAGATGATGAATTTATTTTACAGGGTATGATTAGAATGACTGACCACTACTTGCTAACAAGTTTGTTTGGGCTAAGAGCCAATAAATGCTAATATAATGTTAAGTGTTTTCTTAATGATAAGTGCTTCTAACACATCCATTCTCATTCTATTAACTAAGAGGCATGAGGCTAAAGGAGATCAACCCATCTGACCGTTATCTTAAATTTGTTGAGAAGGAGAAGGAACTAGAAAAAAATAATTTCTTCCTATTAGGACACATACCTTAAAGTTTCTCATCAAGACTATTATAATATATATTGTTTTTTGAACCCTAAGATCACCAAAGACATGTTATTGGAACCTACTGCTATCTAGCTTATTACATAATATCCTCCTTGAACTAGTATAAAAGATTCAAACAAGATTGCCTAAGTGATCAATCTGGCACATGTTAAAGGTCTCTATCAAGACTGAGTGGAATCAAGTTTAAACCAAATCTTTAATTTGTGTATAACTATTCTAGGATTTCAAACAAATTATTTTTGTAATGACTAGATGGAATACGGTCCAAGAATACAAATTTCAACATAGAAAAATTATGGGTGATACAACTATTCATAAAATTTATAAAATTTATAGGTTGCATTTGATAGTCACAAAAATGCGTCAAGTTACATATTTTTGTAAGTCATTACAAAATGAAAATACCGAATCTATACAATTAATGAAGAGTTATTTCAAAGAGACAAAAGGATTGGGCATTACTGTAGTTGTTGGTGTCTTCCCAATCAACTAACATTCTGGTGTGGTTGGGTTTGCTTGTCCTCAAGGACATGCTCTCTTAACAAAATTTGGATTGATACTTTAACAAGTTTCTCCAACTACCAAGGACGACTATAAGTTATAAACATTTATTCTTCCTTTAAACAAGGCATTATCAATTTTTTTTTTTGAATGTCTGTTAATTGTGAGACCCACCACTACATATCTGTGCTAATAATACACATTCTACAATGTGATGTAAACCTACTAGTCCCCCAAATGAACACCTAACAGTCTTTCCATTATAACTTCACATCTGGAATCTTCTATAGGTTTATATATACACTAGACAACAATCCTCCTTTCAACCATCACCATTTGCTTACTGAATCCTTTTAAGCAAACAAGTTAAGTAAAGAGAAGAGACTTCCATTACAATGGAGAAGGCAGGATTAGCAGAGTTCAATGTGAAGATTGTGGAAGACGAAAGTTGCAGTCCCCCAATTCAACTCCAGATATGATTGTTTATAGCTAAAACGATAATAACTAATTAGAAACCCGATTAAAACAGTATACTTAAAAGGTTAGTTATGAGACCTACTTCTACAATGACGTATACTGCTACTGTAAACCCCACTGGTCGCCCAAGTCAAGACCTAACAGATGTTTCCACTAAATCTTCAGATCTGGAATCTTCTACAGGGTTTATATATACACTACACAGCAACCCTCCTTTCAACCATCACCATTTGCTTAATCAACCGTTTTAGGAAAAGGAGTCAAAGTAATAAGAAAAGGTTTCCATTGCAATGGAGAAGGCAGGCTTAGCAGAGTTTAATGTGAAGATTGTGGAGAGTTGTCTGGTGCCACCATGCCTGCCTTCACCCCAAGTCACCCTCTATCTCTCCAACCTTGATAACCAGCCACCAACGAGAATGGCCTTAAATATGTTTCTTGTGTACGAGGCTTGTGAAAATGTTTTAGCACATCCTGCCAAAACAATCCGAGAGGCTCTGTCGAAGGTGTTGGTGTACTATTATCCTCTGGCTGGGAGGCTGAGAAAGAAAGAAGATGGGAAGCTTCAAGTGGAGTGCACAGGAGAAGGTGTTCTCTTTGTGGAAGCCATGGTAGACAACACTCTCTCAGTCTTGGGAGATCTGGACTACCTCAAGCCAGAATTTAAGCAGCTGCTTTCTAGGTTCCCTTTGAATACAGCTATTGAGGACGTTCATCCCATGGTTCTTCAGGTAACTTTGCTTTCGAATAAAATAATTTATATTGCATTGCAAGGGGTAGTACATCTCATATAATTGTTTTGAGCCTTCTATACTGCATAATTATTTTCATTAAGTTTATTCAGTATAATTATTTAACGATTATTACAATTTGTGTATTTATTTTATTTTTTATATAAATATTTATTTGTGGTTTTTTATAATATGCACAAAGCAATATAGTATGTTTAGTTGATAGTATAACGTTGTTTCATTAATCAATTTTATTATAGGTAAATCATTTCACATGTGGAGGCTTTGTTGTAGCAGTGACTTTCAATCATACTATGTGTGATGGGCGAGGGGTAGGACAATTTCTCAAAGATCTTGGAGAGATGGCTAAGGGACATGTTAAGCCATCTATCAAACCAATATGGGATAGAGAGCTTCTTAAACCAAGGAACCTATTAGATCATGACATAGAATTGATTGAAGAAAAAATAGAGAGTACATCCCACTCATGGACACCTCCAATATTTAAAGAATCAATTCAAATGTCTCTTATTTTAGATTTTGAGACAATAAAATGTGTGAAGGATGGAATTATGGTAGAATGTTCACATATTTGCACTACATTTGAAATTGTTGCAGCTTTGGTTTGGCAAGCGAGGACTAAGGCATTTGAAATTCCACAGACTCAAAGAGTTAATGTTTGTTTTGCAGTCGATGCAAGGAGATTATTTAATCCCCCACTACCAAATGGATACTATGGAAATGGTAGTGTTATTGCATGTGAACAAGCTATTGTCCATGATGTCATGAACCAACCACTTTCATATCTGGTAAATATTATAAAGAAAACAAAGATGTCACTAACTAACACTTATCTTAGATCAATAATTGATAAAGACCAATTTCAATCAAATATTCTCACTAACCAAGCTAATACAATATTGAGTGACTGGAGGTGGTTGGGACTTAACGAAGTTGACTTTGGGTCAGGAAATCCAGTGAATATATGCCCTATACATTGGAATGAGAATGGACTCAACATATCAAATACCTTTTTCATCCTCCATTCTCCTAGGAGAAAGGACGATTCATTTAAGATTATAACATGGATGCCCCAACAAGCATTCAAGTTGTTTGAAATCGAAATGGAAACCATTATAAACAAATATGTTACAAATGGTTCCAAATGTTAATGTAACATTTGATTAAATCCTTTTAGTTTTAAATAAATTTTAGATTGGCTAAATTTTCTCAATGTAAATTTAAATTTTTATGTTTCTTTTAAATTTATATGTTTTTATATATAGAATCATTAAAGTTGCAAAGTGATTAAGATAAGAGAAGTACTAAATTAATGCTTGTAAATTAATATCAATTTTTTGAAAAAAATTACACATTAATAAAATAGCAGAGAAGTTTCTCAATTTGCTTTGTTGTAAATATTTTTCCCCTTCACATTAACAATTATATTAGAATGATTATTTATAATCAATTTGTTCCATTTGAGCAATTATTTATTAATTTTAGATACTAAAATTATATTAGAATGATTATTTATGATCATCCTCTTCTATCTCAACAATTTAATATTTTTTTGTGGTAATGATTTTATGTTTTAATATGTTAAAATTAATATATTTAATAAAATACTTTCAATTTGCATAAGTAGACATAGTAGTAACAAGTATTTGGATAATAATTTTAATTTAAAATAATAATTTCAATTCAAATATTTTAGATCTTCTTTGGGACACTTCTTGAAGAAAAACTTGATAATAACATTAATTTTGTATCATCATTAATAGTGGTGGTTGTTTAGTTTGAGGATAGTCAACTATTATTTGTAAATTTTCATTAAAAAATGTAATGAAATTGTTATTATGAAATTTTAATTGTTAATTTTATTCTCCACGATATTATTAATTTGAGTATTATAATTTTTTTTTTTTTGATATATAAATAACAAAATTTAGGGTCCTAGGCTCTTTACATGAAAATTCAACATATATAGAAAATGATAAAAATATGTGAAAATAACACCAGTGTGAATTTCTTCTCTTTTTCTTGTGATAGGTATGGCTTGGATTTCTTTGAGGATGGGGTCTCTATTTTTGAGGATGATGAATGGTTGGGTGATTTTGTTGAAGAGGAAGATGATCTCCTACTTGATATCCTTTTTGAGGCTTGTAGGAAGTTGTGGGGGTGTGAGGTTTTTGGGAAGAAAGTGGAGGAAACCCATAATGGTGCTCCTTTTTTGGGTTGTGTAAGGGCTTTCTTATTCACTCATCTATGGAGAATATGACTCCTATTCAAAAGGATTGCACGTTGCATAGTGTTAATGGAGTGGAGGATGCTTCCACTCATGTTGTTCCTACTTCCCTAGGGAGGTAGCTTGTAGTTTGTAGGGGGGTAAAGGTTTGTTCTATGAAGGTTTGTGTGCTCCTAGGGTGGTTGCTTCTTATCCAAATGGTGTGGTGATGGTTCAGTCTCCTATGGCTACTATTCACTCACCTCTTGGGGTTGTCCCCACTCCAAAACCTACGATTTTTGAGGATCTTTGTGTGAAGGATATTGAAATAGTTGTTCCTGACTCTTTGCTTGCTAAGTCACTGGATTGGTTCTCAAGTTCATTGGTTAGGAGATTTAGTGGTAATCATCCCAATATTGATTAAGTTAGAAGATGGGGTCTTAGGGTTTGACATCGAAGAGGTCAAGTTAAGGTAACTACAATCCTCCATATCATTCAGTTGTTCTTCAAATTGGAGGATTGCATGAGGATTCTTAGTGAAGGCCCTTGTTTCTTGAGTTTGAAAGGATTTTGTCTCACAAAGTGGTCTCCTAGTTTCAACCCGTGGAATGACTTCAATTTCCCTATTTGGGTTTTCCTGCCAGGACTGCCATTAGAATACTAAAAAAAAAAATATTTTTATGATCATTGCCAATTCTTTGGGGAATTTTTTTTCTACTAAATCTATTACCAAGTGAAAGAAGTTCTTAGTATTTTTCCAAATTTTGCATGTTTGTGGAGAAAAAAAAGGTGCTTCGCACTCACTTTACCTTATCTTCCAAATATGGTATTTTGGTACAACAAATATAATTTGAAAGCTCTCTTATTGTTTATAATGATTGTGGGAAAGTAGGCCATGCTACTACTACTAGTTTGGGTAATAAGGAACACTAGTTTTCTGCAAGGAAAATGAATAAATGCCTTCTATTATTGAGAATTCTTCTTCTTCTTCTTGCATGGAGGAGAAGATGGTAGAATATAGGGGGAAATATCCTATAGATAATTTCACTTTTACTAAAGAAATGAAGCTACATGATGCATCTACTATTGTCTTTACATACTCTCCTTGTAGTAAGAAAAATAGATTGAGAGAGAAGGATCCTGGGTGTAAGGTTAACAAACAATCTTTAGACCATTTCTTTAAACCACCCTAATTTAGATTTTGTTTTTAGCAATCACATGTAGGTGCTTTGATTTTTCTTGTAGTTTCTTCATTGTAGTTTCTCTTGGTCATTCCTTATCGTTTCTTGGTGTGTAAAGCTCTATCTTTCTCTTTGTACAAGGGTCGGGCACCTTCCAAAAATTTTCTTTCCTAATAAAAAACACCATTGCAACAAAGTTGTGAGAATGAGAAATAACAAAAAACCTAAAAAATATCATAACAAAAAATACAAAGTTTCACAACCTTGACCCAAGAATGAACCTATTAAGCATATTTTGGAATACCTTCCTAAATTATTTATATAGAAATCCATGGAAACTTATTATCCACATCCACTAAAAGTAGAAACAATAGAGAAAAATCTCTATTTTAGGACATATTTTTTGCTAGCACACAAGGAGAGGAATGCCTAACTAGGGGAGCTAATAGTCAAGAGAAACCACTATACAAATCAAAGGAGGAATTCCAACAACACCCATAGAAATGAGGGTGGTATATAAAGGGGGAGGAGAAATAAGAAACATAGATGGGGAAGGGAGCACCTCCCCATCGACACCTAGAGCCATAGAAGCCTCCAAAGTAGAAGCAACCTTGACCACATCTATAGTAAGGTGCTCTTGAAAATAATCATTTTAACAATAGGAAGATCTGAGGACACTAATTTTTAGGAAAACTAATGCCAATTTTTTTGCCAAAGCATTATCTACACTAGAAGGGGATGCCTTTGTAATCCAAACTATGACTCCAAGAGTAAAGCTTACCAGTTATGAAAATAGGTATACTAGAAGGGTAATAGATAAATCCAAATCTAAAATGACACAAGTATAGATAAATCAATTATGCTCATAATAGGAGTTGCACCATAAATGAAGAGGGTGATTAGGGAGGAAAGTCCAAACTAGCATACAATTTTAAAGGATTTAGTAAGAGGGTTAAAAGAGGAAATGCAAGGCTTTAGTAAGACAATATTTTGTCCCTAGAACCATAATAAAACCATATAAAATTGATTTGATCTTATATTGAATCAAAAGTGATAAAAAAGAAGCCCTTGGCATGAGGGTAAGTTTTAATTTCCCATTTTACAATTTGTCACCATTACTAAAAATATCTAGATGTATAGGTCATTAAAATGAGGCTAGAGTTCATCAAATCTATAAACTAGTCCTTTTTGAGAGAAATAATCCTCGCTTTTAAAAAAAAATCCATCTTTCAAAACCACAACATGATAATATAGAGAACAATGTAACATAGAATTCCCAATTGTAAGGGTAGCAAGAAAAATAATAAAAAATAAAGCATCATGTTTTTGAGATGAGGGATATCTAGAAAAAACCAATTTTCATGCAAGGAGGCACACCATCGACACTAGGGTTTATTTGGGAAGGATAAGTTTCCTTCACTCTATGATTAGGAGAATCCAAAATATTGTCTGTCTCCAAATATAGTAGATATGATGGCTAGTTTCCTAGTAGATATGATCTGTCCTTTGTCAAACCCTAGTAATGAATCCTTAGAAACATTGAAAGGCACATTCAATACCTTCAAGTAGTGTCTTATAGTAAGTAAAAAAATATAAATGACCCATAGGCTCATGATTGGCAATAGAAATCTCTAAATCCACCACTAAGTGTAGGTAAAAGGAACCAAAGAGGGGGGAAAATTTATCATTTAAAAAATATGGGTTAGGGAGGAGAGAGTGAAAGGCCATAGAAAATTACTAGGGTAATTATTACTTTTATTATTATTATTAGTCATATTATTATTAGTAATATTATAAAAAATAGAAAATTGGGGATGCCCTAAGTCTTTTATGATAAGTACATAAATACATAAATTTAGATTTTTAAAGAATTCAAATGAGTAAATAGGTTCAATGCACTCCTAGAAGGAAAAATATAACTAATTGAATCTATTGCTAGAATGATAAAAGGATAATATTTTAAGTTTATGCTTTTACACAAAGAACAATGAATGAAAATGCTTTACTTGTTTTTCTTAAAATGCAATAGGAATGCACATGAGCAACAAGATACTCAAATAATCTAATGCTTGATAAAATTATAGTATACATGTATGCTATATAAATCATTACAATTACAAGTATAGGAGATGTCAAGTTCACCAAAATGTGAGATTGTGAAATGGGATCTAAGGCTAATGCTAAACCTGTATCACTTATTCCACCATAAAGCAATGGTGGATACAAAACTAACCAAGAAAATCTATTTGGTGGTTATCCTCAAGGAATAGCCAAAATTGTTGGTTAGGGTTCTAGTACTCTTTCTTATTTGATAATGATGGGATGATGAATGTGATGTGAAATGTTACAAACTAGGTAAATTAACACTAAAGAGATGAACTATCACAAAATCTAGAAAATTAAAACCAAAAAGATAGTAATAAAAAGTAGAACTAAAATTGTAGACAAAGAGGAACATGACATATAAAGTTGGTGCTGAATTGGATGGACATGGGTGGGATTTTCTTACTCTCAAAATGGTGATTTCTAAGGTTTTAGAGTTTGTATAGGTGCATCACAATCTACAGGTCTTTTTCCATCGAGATCGGGTTTTGAAGTCCAACAATTTGAAAAATAATCAACTTTCCCTAAATCGATAAGAGAATATGATTGAATTCTTGTCTTAGGGTTTTGAAGTATTTAGATCTCCAATCCACTTGAATCCACTTTAGACCTATAACTTGCAAGAAGGACAAGCGGAGAAGGGTTATGCCATATAGGGGATTGCCTCTATCAAACCTTATTTTGGTGCTTCTACCTCCACAAATGGCTATGATGATAATGATATAAATCATGTTCTCTATAGAGAGCAAAGAAAAATGGATAAAAATGAATGATAAATGAGATTACTATAACTCACCACTCATATCTGAATTCCTTGTAGGATTGAAGTCACTTTTCTCACCACATAAAAAGGATAAATTGGAGGATGCTTGGAGATCCTGCAAGTGCTTTGTTCTCATAAAAAATAAACATAATCATGAAACAAACATCTTACAATGCATAAACATAATTTTTACACATTGTAATGTGGATGTTCTTTTAGACGAGAAGTGCTAAAATTAGCTAAAATGGTAGACAAAAAAGAGTGAGCAAGCTAAAGCATCTATTAAGAATTTTCATTGTAAATGACAAAGTGTTATGCTTGTGTTGGAATAGAACAAATGAATCAGTAGAAAATAAAGTGAACAGAATGAAGCTCTTTAACATCAAAATCCAAGTTCTAAATTAGTTTTTTATTTTTATTCACAGGGTAATTTGATTAATTTTTATGCTTCTGGATTAGATTGTGTGTCAATTTTTGAATCAATGTTTTCGGTTCACACTCCGTAATCCATCATCAGAATATAAAGCTCAAGGAGATGTAAAATTAAGAGAGCAAATAAGAAGTCACCATGCCATGCAAAATATTTTGTTATTTTAGTCATTTTAGTTGAGTAAATTGATAAGATCGAGTGTGATGTTAGAAGACACATATGTGATGTTGTGAATAAATTGATAAGATCGAGTGTGATGTTAGAAGACACATATGTGATGTTGTGAACATTGTATCATATTTTTCCTGCATAGTTCTTTAGAGTATATTTCAAAGCAGCTCATGTCATTAATAAACAGTTAATTTATAAGCAGTGAAGCAATATCTACAAAATAACCTCAAGTTGAGCCATGGCCATTTCGAAATAAAAGTAGAAGCTTTGGAAGTCTACATGTTGTTGTCTAGATGGTGCTTTGTCATTATGTCTTTACAAAGTTTTATGTTGTTGTGTTGGGAGCTGCCCAAAATATATGAGTTGCTTATGTCATCTTCTTGGCTTTTTTAATGTAGACTTCTAATTAGTATGCTATTGCCCACTGATATTTTCTTGTGTTTATTTTTATTTAACTTCCTGTTTATCTGCATGATTCAGTGAGCATCGTTCTTCCCGACGGACGGGATTTGAGAGACATTAATGGAGGTAATTTACTCCATTCCATACAGGGGACAACATGTAGTTAATGAGCATGGCATCCAATTTTCCCGAGCCATTCCCATGTCAGAAGGCATGGGGAAGAGGTCTACAACTGCATCCCAGATTAACTATGCAGGGGAGTCAAGAGGTCATTGTTCAGGAGAAAATTGCAAAAAGGTCGGTGCGTGAACTGAATGCCCACTGCTATCAGTGGATAAAGGAATTTATGGTGGTTGGTGTGTCGATTTTCCTTGATGATTTTAAGTTCTGTAGGATTGGCTTTTAAAAACGACCATATTAAATGATACTGAGGAGGTAGGAAAAGGAGAGGGGTTTGGTGGCTTAGAAATGGAAGGAAATGAAAAAAAATAATACAACTGTTCAGAGAGTTCTAGATGAACAGGTTATTTGTAATCTGGAATGAGGTGTAACTTGGAGGGTGGAAAAAGGATGACCTTTCTTATCATACACGGGTAGATCATGTGGAAAATATCACAGAAGAAGACGAATGCATTTTGCTAAGTGAACAAGAGAAAGCACAAAAAGAAAAGGAGCAGACAAAAAAATCGTTCAAACCTCAGATGATTGCACACTTGTAATTCCAGAATATTTCTGAAAGTGAAGCCATTAAGCTATGACATTGCCTATGCTTCCACATTCTGTATACCTGTCTACCAGAACATAGAAGATTACTGGGTTGTGGGACCTCTGTTTTGTTACCTGTCTACCAGAAAATAGAAGATTACATACTAAGTTTTATGGAGACTCCATCAGGCATTAAGGTGTGTAGAACAAATCATGATTACTGGGTTGTGGGAATAGCCGAGATTATATACATCTTACACTTTGTATGGATTTTTGCATTGGCATTCAAAATCCTTTGATACCTCATGTTGGTTTTGTTGGACTTTTGTTTTGTCACCTGGATAAATAAAATCGACATGTAGTCTGCCTCGTTATCATTCCAATCTTGGACTACTTGAAAGTTTTTATAATACATCAGCACAACATCTTCATTCGGGATTCTCCTTCTGTTTAGCCTCATGCTCTCCACAAAAGCATATAGCTCTACAACATCTGACATAATTCCTTAGCCCTTATTATTTGATGAATGATCCTACCCTGTTGCAAAGCTCCCATTTTGGTGCAGGCAGAGGGTATGCTGAAAAAGGTTGTGGAATTTGGCTTTACAGCTGCCCAACTGCATTTTCTTGAAAATTTCTAAGACCCTTCAAACAAATCTATCTTGCTTATATCTTGCAATACTTGCATTCCATGAGATCATATTCCTTCGAGGAATTCTATCAAACAACTCACACACCTTGTTTATGCGCCCACATTGTTGCGTACATGTCTTCCAGCGAAATTCCAGCTACAACATCTGCCAAATGTAGTTAAATCTGGCGTTACACCTGCCAAATGTATTTGCTTGAAAGTTTCTAAAGTCTCTACGTAATTGCAGCTGGTGAGGTAGTTAAGTCTGGCGTTACACCTGCCAAATGTATTTGCTTGAAAGTTTCTAAAGCCTTATATTTAACAAATCCATTTTTGTGTATATCTTGCAATTTTTGCGCTCCATGAAACCACATTTCTAAGAGGCAATCTATCAAATGGTTCTTGTGCTTTTTCTGTGTTAACCATTCTACATATACGTTTACCAAGGGTAGACCCACTAATATGTCTAAGTTGCTTCATTTCTTTTTTATTTTCTTTACTTGCTGGGTGTTCATACCCGCGCCCTCATTCTTGGCATGGGCGGATAGGATGTTGGCATAGGTTAAAAAAAAAAAAATCACTTTACACATTCCAATTGCATCTACTTGAATGTTCTGAATCCTTAACCATAGTTCTCTCTCTTTTTCCTTCAAATAAATTCCTAACTATGCAAGTATCTGCTCTGTTTTATTTGTGGTTGTAATTGGACTTGAGGAGATCATCTCCACCAATGTAGAAGCTCAATCCCTACTTTATTTATATAAATAATTTTATTTTTTTTTCCAATTATTTTTAATCTAAATTTTTCCTACAGTGTAATGAATTGTATGTCTATTATTTAAAAAAAAACCAATATGGGTTGCATGTGAACTATGGGGATTTCCTTGGGTTGCAATTTTGTATACTAGTCAATCATAGAGTGTTGTTTGGAAGCATTCTTCTTTTTACTATTTCAGCGGTATAAAATAAGAAGCATAGGTAGACATGTGGTATTAAAAAAAAAAGATTCTCAATCAATCTATATATATACTGGATTTATGAGAATTGAGATTTTCTCGATTTTCTCAATGAGCATGTACAAAGAACTACAAAGAATTTTGAGCCGTGTTGCAATATAAGCTAGAAAGTATAATTATTCACAATTTGATATCATTCAAGAGAGAGTTTTGTGTCTTTCTTCTTTATTAAATTGTGTGCATCAGTTTTGTTATGGTTGTGTTGATATAAGATGGCATTCACAATTACATCCAACTTAAACATATTTTTTAAATTATTCTTTGATAGGCATCCATACCCTACTTCCATTCTCCAATCTAAGTGTAGGCATGTAGGATGATGTTCAAATTTTAATTGAAGGTTTTTAAAGCCTTTACAACAAATCCATTACGAACATATTCAACTACCAAGGCATTTCCTTAAGCCACATTACGTCAACTATTTAGTCAAACCATTCACATGCCTAGGCTTTTGCAGTTTGCATACAGGTTACCTTAAGAGTTTGAGGAGAGAGATAGAACTTAATCTAACTCTTCTAGCAACAAAATTTACCCAAGTATGCATAATTCAAAATGAAAAGTCATGCACAAGAACACAAATTGTCTAACAAGTTTTTCTTAAGGAAATTGAAGGCAGACATAAAACCCATGCATTGTTTAATAAAAGTCTTTGAGAACAATAGACGACAACACACAAGCAATTAGTTCACCTAAAATGATTATTCTCAACTACGGGAGTGGATAAAACACAAAGAACCTCATCGTCAACCACCAACAATTGTATTATACATAACCAATCTCTTGAGTTAGTGGTTTTGATTTGTCATAAAATAGTTTTTATATTATAAAAATATTTTCCCTCAACGTGCATTTTTCGATTATGTTACATTCGGTCATATTCAAATCCAATCAACCTTTTAAGTTACATGTCTTCTTTCATTGTTCAAAAAATATTATGTTGTAAAACCATTTAGCATAGCATACCGATTTAAATTAAGTTCCATTTGTTCATATTCAAATCTTCTCGCATCCCATCATCTATTGACTTTTGCTATGAATAGTTAGTCTTAAGAAAAGCAATTTATATTTTCTTGCGATTTTTTTCTCTGCCCTTCAATATATTGCCGGAGTATATCTTGCTATCGGCGTAACCATTACACCTTGTTGGGGTGCAAGCGCTAGTATATTGTTTATCCCACAAGATTACATAAAGAAAAAAAAAAAACATAATATCTCCTATTTTACTAGTATTCCAAACAGATGCAGAAACCAAATGTTTTAACAGCTTAACAAGCCAAAGTTTCCCAAACTAAGGTGATTTCTGTATGGTACATGCTTATTCCATTTTCATGATTAAAATTGTTGTGATAATCCTCGAAAAAAATAACTATGAATTTAAACATGGAGTCTAAACAAATCATTAAAATGGTTTAGCATGAAAGAGTGTCAGCAAGTTGGAATAGGATAAATCAAAGCAGACAAAAATTGACAGTTTATAGCCTCTTTGCCACCTTATAATCTTTTCCCAGAAGCATCGTTGGCAGGTAGAGATCCAGAGCTCTTTTCTCTACATGTGAGCAGACTGTAGAAGATCTAATTGGACAATGTGGGGCCTGATCATTTGGTAAGGATTGAGATTGGAGAGTCCGGGGGATCGCTAGATGATCAGCTCCCTGATTCAGATCACTTTTTAAATTCTGTAATATTATTGGTTAAAAAACAAGAATCAATTCAATAAGGGAGAGGAGTCGATGGTGGGTAGGACGATGTTAAATGAGGGGTCTACGTCAGCAACGTTTGAAACGTTTGAATTGGACAAATTTTGAATGTCTCTATTTTTACAAGAACTAAAAATCAATTTTTTTTTAATGTCTGTTAATTGTGAGACCCACCACTACATATCTGTGCTAATAATACACATTCTACAATGTGATGTAAACCTACTAGTCCCCCAAATGAACACCTAACGGTCTTTCCATTATAACTTCACATCTGGAATCTTCTATAGGTTTATATATACACTAGACAGCAATCCTCCTTTCAACCATCACCATTTGCTTACTGAATCCTTTTAAGCAAACAAGTTAAGTAAAGAGAAGAGACTTCCATTACAATGGAGAAGGCAGGATTAGCAGAGTTCAATGTGAAGATTGTGGAAGACGAAAGTTGCAGTCCCCCAATTCAACGACAGATATGATTGTTTATAGCTAAAACGATAATAACTAATTAGAAACCCGATTAAAACAGTATACTTAAAAGGTTAATTATGAGACCTACTTCTACAACGACGTATACTGCTACTGTAAACCCCACTAGTCGCCCAAGTCAAGACCTAACAGATGTTTCCACTAAATCTTCAGATCTGGAATCTTCTACAGGGTTTATATATACACTACACAGCAATCCTCCTTTCAACCATCACCATTTGCTTAATCAACCGTTTTAAGAAAAGGAGTCAAAGTAATAAGAAAAGGTTTCCATTGCAATGGAGAAGGCAGGCTTAGCAGAGTTTAATGTGAAGATTGTGGAGAGTTGTCTGGTGCCACCATGCCTGCCTTCACCCCAAGTCACCCTCTATCTCTCCAACCTTGATAACCAGCCAGCAACGAGAATGGCCTTAAATATGTTTCTTGTGTACGAGGCTTGTGAAAATGTTTTAGCACATCCTGCCAAAACAATCCGAGAGGCTCTGTCGAAGGTGTTGGTGTACTATTATCCTCTGGCTGGGAGGCTGAGAAAGAAAGAAGATGGGAAGCTTCAAGTGGAGTGCACAGGAGAAGGTGTTCTCTTTGTGGAAGCCATGGTAGACAACACTCTCTCAGTCTTGGGAGATCTGGACTACCTCAAGCCAGAATTTAAGCAGCTGCTTTCTAGGTTCCCTTTGAATACAGCTATTGAGGACGTTCATCCCATGGTTCTTCAGGTAACTTTGCTTTCGAATAAAATAATTTATATTGCATTGCAAGGGGTAGTACATCTCATATAATTGTTTTGAGCCTTCTATACTGCATAATTATTTTCATTAAGTTTATTCAGTATAATTATTTAACGATTATTACAATTTGTGTATTTATTTTATTTTTTATATAAATATTTATTTGTGGTTTTTTATAATATGCACAAAGCAATATAGTATGTTTAGTTGATAGTATAACGTTGTTTCATTAATCAATTTTATTATAGGTAAATCATTTCACATGTGGAGGCTTTGTTGTAGCAGTGACTTTCAATCATACTATGTGTGATGGGCGAGGGGTAGGACAATTTCTCAAAGATCTTGGAGAGATGGCTAAGGGACATGTTAAGCCATCTATCAAACCAATATGGGATAGAGAGCTTCTTAAACCAAGGAACCTATTAGATCATGACAAAGAATTGATTGAAGAAAAAACAGAGAGTACATCCCACTCATGGACACCAATATTTAAAGAATCAATTCAAATGTCTCTTATTTTAGATTTTGAGACAATAAAATGTGTGAAGGATGGAATTATGGCAGAATGTTCACATATTTGCACTACATTTGAAATTGTTGCAGCTTTGGTTTGGCGAGCGAGGACTAAGGCATTTGAAATTCCACATACTCAAAGAGTTAATGTTTGTTTTGCAGTCGATGCGAGGAGATTATTTAATCCCCCACTACCAAATGGATACTATGGAAATGGCACTGTTCTTGCATGTGAACAAGCTATTGTCCATGATGTCATGAACCAACCACTTTCATATCTGGTAAATATTATAAAGAAAACAAAGATGTCAGTAACTAACAATTATCTTAGATCAATAATTGATAAAGACCAATTTCAATCAAATATTCTCACTAACCAAGCTAATACAGTGTTGAGTGACTGGAGGTGGTTGGGACTTAACGAAGTTGACTTTGGGTCAGGAAGTCCAATGAATGTATGCCCTATACATTGGAATGAGAATGGACTCAACAAATCAAATACTTTTTTCTTTCTCCATTCTCCTAGGAGAAAGGAGGATTCATTTAAGATGACAACATGGATGCCCCAACAAGCATTCAAGTTGTTTGAAATAGAAATGGAAGCCATTATAAACAAATATGTTACAAATGATTCCAAATGTTAATGTAAAATTTGATTAAATCCTTTAGTTTTAAATAAATTTTAGATTGGCCAGATTTTCTCAAAGTAAATTTAAATTTTTATGTTTCTTTTAAATTTATATGTTTTTATATATAGAATCATTAAAGTTGCAAGTGATTAAGATAAGAGAAGTACTAAATTAATGCTTGTAAATTAATATCAATTTTTTGAAAAAAATCACACATTAGTAAAATAGCAAAGAAGTTTCTAAATTTGCTTTGTTGTAAATATTTTTCCCCTTCACATTAACAATTATATTAGAATGATTATTTATAATCATTTTGTTCCATTTGAGCAATTATTTATTATTTTTATATACTAAAATTATATTAGAATGATTATTTATGATCATCCTCTTCTATCTCAACAATTTAATATTTTTTGTGGTGATGATTTTATGTTTTAATATGTTAAAATTAATATATTTAATAAAATACTTTCAATTTGCATAAGTAGACATAGTGGTAACAAGTATGTGGATATAATTATAAAATAATAATTTCAATTCAAATATTTTAGATCTTCTTTGGGACACTTCTTGAAGGAAGAACTAGATAATAACATTAATTTTGTATTATCATTAATAGTGGTGGTTGTTTAGTTTGAGGATAGTCAACTATTATTTCCAAATTTTCATTAAAAAATGTAATGAAATTGTTATTATGAAATTTTAATTGTTAATTTTATTCTCCACGATATTATTAATTTGAGTATTATAATTTATGTTTTGATATATAAATAACAAAAGTTAGGGTCCTAGGTTTTTTATGTGAAAAGTCAACATATATAGAAAATGATAAAAATATGTGAAAATAACACCATTGTGAATTTCTTCCCTTTTTCTTGTGATAGGTCTAGCTTGGATTTCTCTGAGGATGGGGTCTCTATTTCCGAGGATGATGAATGGTTGAGTGATTTCACTGAAGAGGAAGATGATCTTCAACTTGATATCCTTTTTGAGGCTCGTAGGAAGTTGTTGGGGTGTGAGGTTGTTGGGAAGAAATTGTAGGAGACCCATAATGGTGCTCCTTTTTTGGGTTGTGTAAGGGTTTTCTTATTCACTCATCTACGAAGAACATGACTCTTGTTCAAAAGGATTGCATGTTGCAAATGGAGTGGAGGATGCTTCCACTCATGTTGTTCCTACTTCCCTAGGGAGGTGGCTTGTAGTTAGTAGGGGGATAAAGGTTTGTTCTATGAAGGTTTGTGTGATCCTAGGGTGGCTGCTTCTTATCTAGACAGTGTGGTGATGGTTGAGTCTCCTATGGATACTATTCACTCACCTCTCGTGGTTGTCCCTACTCCAAAACCTACGTTTTTTGAGGATCTTTGTGTGAAGGAATTTGAAATAGTTGTTCCTAACTCTTTGCTTGCTAAGTCACTGGATTGGTTCTCAAGTTCATTGGTTGGGAGATTTAGTGGTAATCATCCCAATATTGATTTAGTTAGAAGATGGGGTCTTAGGGTTTGACATCTATGAGGTCAAGTTAAGGTAACTACTATCCTCCATATCAATAAGGTGTTCTTCAAATTGGAGGATTGCATGAGGATTCTTAGTGAAGGACCTTTTTTCCTTAGTTTAAAAGGACTTTGTCTCACAAAGCGGTCTCTTAGTTTCAACTCATGGAATGACTTCAATTTCCCTATTTGGGTTTTCCTGCCAGGGCTGCCATTAGAATACTGAAACAAAAATATTTTTATGATCATTGCCAATTCGTTTGGGAAATTTTTTGCTACTAAATCTATTACCAAATCAAAGAAGTTCTTAGTGTTTTCCAAATTTTGCATGTTTGTGGAGAAAAAAAAGGTGCTTCCCACTCACTTTACCTTATCTTCCAAATATGGCATTTTGGTACAACAAATATAATTTGAAAGCTCCCTTATTGTTTATAATGATTTTGGGAAAGTAGGCCATGATACTACTAATTTTTTGGCCAATAAGGAACACTAGTTTGCTGCAAGGAAAAATGAATAAATGCCCTCTATTATTGAGAATTCTTCTTCTTCTTCTTCTTGCATGGAGGAGGAGATGATAGAATATAGGGGGAAATATCCTATAGATAATTTCACTTTTACTAAAGAAATGAAGCTACATGATGAATCTACTGTTGTCTTTACAGACTCTCCTTGTAGTAAGAAAAATAAATTAGGAGAGAAGGATCCTGGGTGAAAGGTTAACGAACAATCTTTAGACCATTTCTTTAAACCACCCTAATTTAGATTTTGTTTTTAGCTGTCACATTGTAGGTGCTTTGATTTTGCTTTTAGTTTCTTCATTGTAGTTTCTCTTGGTCATTCCTTGTTGTTTCATGGTGTGTAAAGCTATATCTTTCTCTTTGTACAAGGGTCGGGTCCCTTCCAAATCTTTTCTTTCCTAATAAAAAACACCATTGCAACAAAGTTGAGAGAATGAGAAATAACAATAAAACCTAAACAATCTCATAACAAAACATACAAAGTTTCACAACCTTGACCCAAGAATGAGCCTATGAAGCATATTTTGGAATACCTTCCTAAATTATTTATATATAAATCCATGGAAACTTATTATCCATACCCACTAAAAGTAGAAACAATAGAGAAAAATCTCTATTTTAGGACCTAATTTTTGGTGGCACATGAGGAGAGGAATGCCTAATTAGGGAAGCTAATAGTCAAGAGAAACCACTATACAAATCAAAGTAGGAAGTCCAACAACATCCATAGAAATGAGGGCGGTATATAAAGGGTGAGGAGAAATAAGAAACACAGACGGGGAAGGGAGCACCTCCCCATTGACACCTAGAGCCATAGAAGCCTCCAAAGGAGAATCAACCTTGACCACATCTATAGTAAGGTGTTCTTGAAAATAATTATTCTAACAGTAGGAAGATTTGAAGACACTAATTTGTAGGAAAACTAATGCCAAATTTTGTACTGAAGCATTACGTACACTAGAAAGGGATGCCTTTGTAATCTAAACTATGAATCCAAGAGTAAAACTTACCAGTTATGAAAAAAAGTCTACTATGAGGGTAATAGATAAATCCAAATCCAAAATGATACAAGTATAGATAAATCAAGTATGTTCATAATAGGAGTTGCACCATAAATGAAGAGGGTGATTAGGGAGGAAAATCCAAACTAGCATACAATTTTAAAGGACTTAGTAAGAGGGTTAAAAGAGGAAACCCAAGGCTTTAGTAAGACAATATTTTGTCCCTATAACCATAAGAAAACCATCTAAAATTGCATTTGATCTTATATTGAATCAAAAGTGATAAAAAAATAAGCCCTTGGAATGAGGGTAAGTTTTAATTTCCCATTTTGCAATTTGTCACCATTACTAAAAATATCTAGATGTATAGGTCATGAAAATGAGGCTAGAGTTCATCAAATCTATAAACTAGTCCTTTTTGAGAGAAATAATCCTCACTTTAAAAAATTTGTCTTTCAAAACCACAACATGATAATATAGAGAACAAGGTAACATAAAATTCCCAATTGTAAGGGTAGAAAGAAGAATAATAAAAAGTATAGCATCATGTTTTTGAGGTGAGGGATATCTAGAAAAAAAAAATATTCATGTAAGGAGGCACACCATCAACAATAGGTTTTATTTGGGAAGGATAATTTTCCTCCACTCTATGATTAGGAGAATCCAAAATATTGTCTACGTCTCCAAATATAGTAGATATGATGGCTAGTTTCCTAGTAGACATGATCTATCCATTGTCAAACCCTAGTAATAAATCCTTAGAAACATTGAAAGGCACATTCAATACCTTCAAGTAGTCTCTTATAGTAAGTAACAAAAATACAAATGACCCATAGGCTCATGATTGGCAATAGAAATATCTAAATCCACCACTAAGTGTAGGTAAAAGGAACCAAAGAGGGGGGAAAATTATCATTTAAAAAATAGGTATGTGCAGGATCATCATGGAAAAAATAGGCCCTTAAGTGGCGAAAAATTTAGAAAAATCAAGGTTAGGCAACTTGACATAAAAATTTGAATAAGTTATCTATATTATTTCAAAAATATGTAAGAATAGAATCTATAGCAAATCGAATTTAGTTTCTAAACTACTAGGTTTATTTAAAAATAAAAAAATCTATTTGATGAAAATTTGAAATTTCAATGCAGTAGTACTTAAATTTCAGGGAAAAAATAAGCAGTAGGTGTTTGTCTGACCACCCTAACCACAATAAAATGATAATATTTTTTCATAATATTTTAGATATAAGTAGAGGACTCATGTCCTGATGTGATGCATATTTTTTTGTAATTTTTTCCAAGTAAACAATTAATTGTAAATTTTTTATTACAACTTTTAAAAAATATAAAAACTCATATGTCTAATCACCTTAACTTGGTCAAAAATTTATGAAATTCATTCTTTTTCTTTTTAATCCTATAGTATGCAAAGCATAGAATGTGATGCATGTTTCAGATTCAAAAATTGTGATACCGTTTGAAAGCTATAGATGTTTTCAATCAACCTATCAATCAAGACTTTAGTCGTAATTTAAATAGAAAATGAATAATAATTATTTAATAAATTCAAAGTAAAGCATAATTTATACTAGTGGAAAGTTGAGATTCTCCTTTAAAAACCCTTTTCATTTCATCAATTTTGGGTAAAAAAAGTCATCAGCCACATACCCTACACATACTCATCATATTGCCACTTTTTAGCCCATCATGATCCTGCACATACCCAAATATGGGTTAGGTAGGAGAGAATGAAAGGCCATATAAAACTACTAGGGTAATTATTACTTTTATTATTATTATTAGCTATATTATTATTAGTAAAATTATAAAAAATAGAAATTTGGGGATGCCCTAAGTCTTTTATGATAAGTACATAAATACATAAATTTAGAGTTTTAAATAATTCAAATGAGTAAATAGGTTCAATGCACTGCTAGAAGGAAAAATATAACTAATTGAATCTGTTGCTAAAATGATAATATTTTAAATTTATGCTTTTATGCAAAGAATAATGAATGAAAATGCTTTACTTGTTTTTCTTAAAACACAATAGGAATGCACATGAGCAACAAGATACTCAAATAATCTAATGCTTGATCAAATTATAGAATGTATGCTATATAAATCATTACAATTACAAGTGTAGGAGATGTCAAGTTCACCAAAATGTGAGATGGTGAAATGGGATCTAAGGCTAATGCTAAACCTGCATTACTTATTCACCATAAAGCAATGGTGGATACAAAACTAACCAAGAAAAACTATTTGGTGGTTATCCTCAAGGAAGAGCCAAAATTGTTGGTTAGGGTTCCAGTCCTCCTTTTTATTTGATAATGATAGGATGATGAATGTGATGTGAAATGTTACAAACTAGGTAAATTAACACTAAAGAGATGAACTATCATAAAATCTAGAAAATTAAAACCAAAAAGATAGTAATAAAAAGTAGAATTGAAAATTGTAGACAAAGAGGAACATGACATAAAGTTGGTGCTGAATTGGATGGACATGGGTGGGATTTTCTTACTCTCAAAATGGTGATTTCTAAGTTTTTAGAGTTTGTATAGGTGCATCACAATCTACAGGTCTTTTTCCATCGAGATCGGGTTTTGAAGTCCAACAATTTAAAAATAATCAACTTTCCCTAAATCGATAAGAGAATATGATTGAATTCTTGTCTTAGGGTTTTGAAGTATAAAGATCTCCAATCCACTTGAATCCACTTTAGACCTATAACTTGCAAGAAGGACAAGGGGAGAAGGGTTATGCTGTATAGGGAATTTCCTCTATCAAACCTTATTTTGGAGCTTCTACCTCCACAAATGGCTATGATGATAATGATATAAATGATGTGCTCTATAGAGAGCAAAGAAAAATGGATAAACATGAATGATAAATGAGACTACTGTAACTCACCACTCATATCTGAATTCCTTGTAGGATTGAAGTAACTTTTCTCACCACATAAAAAGGATAAATTGGAGGATGCTTGGAGATCCTGCAAGTGTTTGTTCTCATAAAAAATAAACATAATCATGAAACAAACATCTTACAATGCATAAGCATAAATTTTTTGATGTGTTGAAAACATGAAATTGGCCATAAGAGTGTTGTAGATATTTTTCTTATTCTACTCTTAAAATTGCTTTAGCTTCCTTTAAGATGCTCAAAGGATATTCAGGTTACTTAAATGTTCAAATGGAGGGAAAGAATTATATTTATATGAGTTTCAACACATTTCACATTATCCATTATGATAATCCAAGACTTGATTTTGGAATCATAAACATATTGAGGACAATAATAAAACTTTAGATTCTGTGCTTAATTAGGAAAGAGGGGGGAGGGAGGGTAGAACCAATCTAGTCCAACTGAATTTAACTTTTAAAATGTTTGAACATTAAATAAATATTTAATTTATTTTCCAAGATTTAATTCAATTTTCCAAAAATGATAATTAAATGGATAATTAATACGTAAAATTAGGCGCATGCATTTAGGGGAGAGCCAAAGATAGTGTGAAATTTTCAAGGGTGACAATTTACAATGCTACAACTAAAAAATACAAGAGTCTTGTGAAATAATAAATGCCACAAAAAATCACAAACACCAATGTTAGTTAATAGATTAGTTTGATTCATATAAGTTCACTAAAACATATACAATGAAAAAAGAAAGAACATAAATAAACAAATAAACTAAATTTCTAATACTAAATCCGATTACAAACCATAAGATTAACTTCACTAGAATGAATTGATCATAAAAGATTGTGGATGCAACTGAGCAATATAACATTAAAATATTTTGAGAATAAAAGTGTTAGAGCATAAAATATATGATTTATAAATAATGAATGGAATAAAGTATTTATTGAGAGATCAAATTAACGATGTGGATATAATCAAAGACTAAGAATTAATTGAACTTATTGTGGAGCCAATTGAGAGATCTAGAGATGATGACTTGATTGGTTATGAAAATTGTCATTCTAAGAAGACAATAATAAAGTAAATTAATTCATTAAATGAATATTGAGAATAAAAAAAATTAATTAGAAGAAAAATTTAATTATGAGCATAATTAAAAATTTATTATTTATTAAAAGTGGATAATTAACTCACATGAATTAAATAATAAAATGTTATTTAATTAATTAATTAATTAATAATAGTAATATATCAGATAATTAATAAATGATAAATATGATGATATTAGAATAATTAATGTTATTATAAATGATTAGTTATAATCATAGTCAATGTTTAGAAAAATAATTTTACTATCTATAAAAGAAACCTCTTTTGTAAACTATGTAAGCTTTCATAGTGTATAGGTTGTCTCAAATGAGAATAGGGGTCTTGTGGAGGTATTATAGAGAAAGACAATTATAGTTCCTTCTTTTTTTAAAGACTATAATGCATGAAACTTGTGTGTAATTCTATACTAATTCATACATGGTACACACTATCATTTGGATATTAGTTTTGAATGAGTTTTTTTAGTATCTCATAAGAGTTGCAATTAATTTTTTTTTTAATAGAAAAAGGATTGATGATAAAATTGGAAAAATATTTTTATCTTTATTATCTTGGAGGCATTTGGCTTGTGGTGGGTCTATTCAAATTTCAAATCATTACTCTATAAAGTAAAATTAAATAGTTTATATTGCATGGAGGGACAATTTATTTCTCATAATTGTTTTGCATATTTGGAAACTAAAATAACATTTGAAAAGCTCAAGTAGTGAAAACTAATGCATAGAAATATAATTGTAGTAAGAACTATTCTCAATGTGCATGGCTATTCTTTTTACCTCTTTATGACACTAGATTTTGATAAGATTATAATATTTATATTATTTTTTAATTTCTAAGAAAAATGTCATAATTTTTATTTTATTATTAATTTCATACTGTTTAATAAAATAAAATTTACTTAAGTAAAATTAAAGATAAATTAAAATAAAATAATATTTGATTCATTGATTATTAGGTTGATTTAATATATTAGTAATATTTCTACTATTTATACCATACACAGTTATTATTTGTTAGACTAATTAGATGATAGGCTATTTGTTTGAAGTTTCTGTTGGAATTTTCGTCAGTCTAGTTATGAATGGGATTTTCTAGTGCCGAAGACGTGCCGAGTGGCGATGACTTCCTTAGGGTGTTTTATGACGATGTGGATCTTGCCAATTATGTGGGTTGGCGGTGGTGGAGTTGGTCACCTTGATACGCGGAAGTAGAATGGTAAGTGTTTTCTTGTGCGAGGGTTAATGCATCCTACCATTCTTGTGCGATGGCGCGAGAGGAAGTAAACACAATATTCAATGTTGTAGTGTGAGAAAGTATACTTTGAAATGTGCTAGAAAATATATTGATTAAGTTGCATTGTTGAAAGATCCATTGTGGTGTTCATTTGATAGCAAACTATTGTAAAAAGTGTCACCTTCAACTTCGTGGTTGGTTTGATAGCAGACTATTCTAAAAATCATAGGCTTTGGCTCCATTTTATAACAGATTGGACTGTTTTAAAAATGTTGTTCTTTGCAATCTATAAGTTAGTTTACATGGGTATTCTGCATAAATGATGAGTTTATTGTTCATTTCTTCTTGTTATAAGTATGTATGTTTTGTGTTGAACCTAGTTTGGAGATGTCAAAGATATTATGGCTTTGTATAGATAGAGAAATTGTAGTTAAATATTCTTTCTTTCATCAAAAAATATGGTTAGGGTTAGTAATTTTTTCATCTCTCATTTATTGTTTGTAGTAGGTATGTGCAGGATCATGATGGGCCAAAAAGTGGCAATATGATGGGCATTTGTAGGGTATGTGGCTAACAACTTTTTCTTAACCCAAAATTGATGAAATGAAAAGGGTTTTTAAAGGAGATTCTCAGATTTTCATCAATAAAATTATGCTTTACTTTGAATTTAATAAATAATTATTATTGATTTTCTATTTGAATTACAATTAAAGTCCTGATTGATAGGTTGATTGAAAAACATCTATAACTTTCAAATGATATCACACTTTTAGAATCCAAAACATGCATCACATTCTATGCTTCACATACTATAGGATTAAAAAAAAAGAAAAATTGAATTTCATGAAGTTTTGACCAAGTTAAGGTGGTCAGACATACAAGTTTTTATATTTTTTAAAAGTTGTAATAAAAAATTCATAATTATTTATTTACTTTAAAAAAAATACAAAAAATATGCATCACATATGTACATGAGTCCTCTACTTATGTCTAAAATATTATTATTTTATTGTGGTTAGGGTGGTCAGACAGACGCCTACTTCTTATTTTTTCCCTATAATTTAAGTACTACTGTAGACATCTAAATTTAATCACTCCCATATGATTAAATTTACTCCCTTTCCGTCTATCATATTAAATATTAATTTATTAAATTAATATTACACCTTTTATCTCATATCTGTGAAGTATTTGATTTAATAATTAAATGCTTTATCTTTCACCTTCTTCCTCTCTAAATTAAATAAATACACTAATTTATTTAATTTAGTCATTTTTCCCCTTTTGATTTAAAATCAATTTAAAATTCTCCATTTTCTCTCTCCTTGTCACATCCTCCATAATCTTGCTCTAATATGAATTAATTTAATTAATTCATGATTATGATGTGCATCCTCTTAATCAAAGATTAATGTCACATCCTCCTACATTTGCCACTTGTCTCTAATCTTCCATTAATTAGTCTAATCCAATATTTGCACAACCTTAACCAAGGTCATTAGCCAGATTTAACACCACTTTTTAGCCAACCTTTGCATTTACCTTCTTTTGGCATTGACCCCCTTTCCTATGTGATTTTTTAATTCACATTTATTTATCCTAGATTCCCCTCTTTTATATGTGAATTTTTAATTCACATTCTATCCTTCCAAGGCTTCTAGACCTTGGACTTATCACAATCTCCACATGTGACCAAGTCCCACCTTTTTGGAGCCCACCTTTTATCCTTTAGATTCTTCTAAGAATGTGATTTTTTAATTCACATTTATGTTTTCAACCACCTTTCCTTTTCCCATGTAGATTTTTGAGGAATTCCAAAATTCCTCAAATGTCTCTTTCACTCCCACTTGGGGATAAGAAATCCCTTTTTATGGAAATCTTCTCACTCCCCAAGGTGCTTGTCCTTCCTCCACCTCATGTACATTTTTGACACCTCACACTTCATCTTCTCTTAGCCACTTCACCATCCACATGTCAAGATGAGAGGGCTTGTGGGTTCTCAACCCACCATAGCCCTTCATCTTGGCCTTGTTAGATGCATCTCAACCATTGAATTCTCCAGAGAATTCAAATTCTTCTATAAATACCCCCTTCTCAAGGGCATTAACAACACTTAGCCATTTTATAACTACATGCTGCCAATTTGCATTCTCACTCATTCACTATCATCTAGCCATCCATTTTAATCATTTTGCATAAGTTGATCTTGCATTTAGTCACTCAAGAAGCCATCTAAGGAGCACACAAAATCATTTCAATCAAGGGCCAACCAAGGAGTCTTCAATAGCAAGGAGGGTATAACTATTTCCATTTGTTTCATCTATTTTCCTTCTTATTTTATCATTCTTTAGGCTAATCTTGAAGTTTCCTTAGTCTTTTATCACTTGCATTTTTAAGTTATTTTGCACATTAGAGTAGGGTAAAACATTAAGGTACACATTTCTGGCATGCCCGGTGGGACCCACAAATAGGTTCTTGAATTTAACCTCCCTTTTTGCTAAGAATTTTGTAAGAAAAAGGTTGCAGAAAGGCGACAACACCCTCTGTTTTGCTGCAGAAAGGTGGCAGCGCCCTATATCTAACAATTTCATTTTCTAATAGTTTGCTACAGTTACGTGTGTACTTAGAAGGTTTTTTCTAACACTTTCTTGCAGTGGGGCGTACCACTTTCCTTTTAAAAATTTGATAAAGTTTCCTGCAGGGGGTATATACGCCCTTTTATTTTGAAGGGCTCTTTTTCTCTAACATCTTGCTGCAGAAAGGCGGAAGCACCCTCTAACCTCTTACTGCAGAAAGGTGGCAACGCCCTTCCTTTGCTGCAGAAAGGTGGCAGCGCCCCTAATTTTACTACAGAAAGGTGGCAGCGCCCCTGTTTTGCTGCAGAAAAGTGGCAGCGCCCTCTTCTCCACTGCAGAAAGGTAGCAATGCCCTATATCTAACAATTTGATTTTCTAATAGTTTGTTGTAGTTAGGTGTGTATTTAGAAGGTTTTTTCTAACACTTTCTTGTAGTGGGGCGTACCACTTTCCTTTTAAAAATTTGATAAAGTTTCCTGCAGAGGGGTGGATACGCCCTTTTATTTTGAAGGGCTCTTTTTCTCTAACATCTTGCTGCAGAAAGGTGGAAGCGCCCTCTAACTTTTTGCTGTAAAAAAGTGGCAGCGCCCCTGTTTTGCTACAGAAAGGCAGAAGCGCCCCAAAACATCATAGTTTGGAAGGTAAAACAATCATTTTAACTTCGTTTTTGCTCTCATTTTTTGCCATTTTCAAATAGTAACCCTCTAACATTGTTTTGGTAAGAATATTGGTGTTTTTTGCTAATGTTTTGTAGCATATTAGGGCGTAATTGACCAAGAACGAAGAAAAAGACACCTAACATTTGTTTGCAGGGCCATCTATTTGATCAGATTTCCAAAAATTATCCTTGTTGTTTTGGAACATAGTCTAATTAGGGGGAGTAAACTTCATTGCTTGTTGTGATTGTTTATTCTTGTGTTACCCAAGGGGGCATTAATTTGTTTTCACTTTCCCCTTGCACTTCGTGTGAGCCTGGGGAGTAGTTGGAAGCAGTTAGTGTCTTTCTTTTTAGTGGGACCTGCTTGGGGATTTCATCACCCCAAAGGAAAATTCTAACCACGTGTATCGGCGAGGTATATAAAGGGGGAGAACGAAAGTTGTACCCCAATCCAGTCACGTCGTAATTGGCGGAGCGTCAAAGCTAGGGTGATACTTAGATAGATGTGAAGAGTTGGTTCGAGCCTTTCAGTATCTCGCTGAGGTTCCCGACTCACGCTTGTGACGGGCTGGTGTTCACGGTTGTGCTTCACGTACTGAGAGTATATCGAGGACTCCTTAGAAGCCTTATGCATCCTAGATTAAGACCTTGCCTGACCATACCTTTAATATTAATCATAGGATTGTGCTTGCTTGAAGTGTTTTCTTGTGAAAAATCTGTCAAATCTTTGATACTTTGGCCTTACTTTATTATTTTGTGTCCTTTCCATAGCTATTGCTATCAAAACTAAGCTTTGTCTTACCGCAGAAAGGTGGCAGCGCCCTTGATTCTGCTATAGAAAGGTGGTAGCGCCCCTGTTTTGCTACAGAAAGGTGGCAGCGCCCTTGTTTTGCTGCAAAAAAGGTGGAAGCGCCCCTGATTCTATTGTAGAAAGGTGGCAGCGCCCCTATTTTGTTGCAGAAAAGTGGCAGCGCCCCTGTTTTGCTGCAGAAAGTTGTCAATGCCCCTGATTTTTGCTGCAGAGGGGCGGATTTGCCCTCCTGAACACCCGAAATTGCCCCATTTGGATCCGTTTAGCCTGTAAACCATCATTTAATCATTCCCAACCATTATCTCATCATCCCAAGCCTCTGTTTCGTCATTTTAAGTCTCCCAAAACCTCCATTTGATCTGTTTAAACCTCCATCTTATCATTCCAAATCTTTGTTTAACCATTCTAAATCCCCACTTATTCTCCACAATCATCTTCAATCCACCCATTCATTTTAATTTCCTCATATTCTATTCAAAATTCCATACCCTCACCTAGTGAACATCATAATTTTTATCATTTACATCACCAAACACCACTCATAATCAGCGTAGAGAGGTGGCAGCACCCCCATTTTTACGCAGGCCCCCGTTTTTACGGAGCGCCCCCGTTTTACGCAGCGCCCCATTTTTACGCAGTGCCCCCATTTTTACGTAGCACCCCCATTTTTACGTAGTGCCCCCATTTTACGTAGCACCCCCTTTTTACGCAACACTCCCGTTTTACGCAGCGCCCTCTGTTTTACTGCAGAAAGCTGACTATGCTCCTTTAACTTCCCGAGGCCGTCATTTACAAACCGTACGTCAAATCGACTTCATCCAAAAACCAAAGTTGCTTAGTTTTTCAAGCTCTATCTAGTGGTACCTTCCATTTCCTCCTATCAAGAATTCGACCATCCTAGGGTGGCCACGCCCCGCATCGCAGGGTGGACACGCCCCTAACTTCCCGGGGCTGTCATTTACAAACCGTACATCGAATCGACTTCGTCCAAAAACCAAAGTTGTTTAGTTTTTCAAGCTCTATCCAGTGGTACCTTCCATTTCATCTTATTAAAAATTTTACCATCCCAGGGTGGCTACGCCCCGCATCACGGAGTGGACACGCCCCTAACTTCCCGGGGCTGTCATTTACAAACCGTACGTCGAATCAACTTCGTCCAAAAATTAAAGGTGCTTTATTTTTCAAGCTTTATCTAGTGGTACCTTCCATTTCTTCCTATCAAAAAATTGACCATTCCAAGGCGGCCACGCCCCGCATCATAGGGTGGACACGCCCCTAACTTCCCGGGGCTGTCATTTACAAACTGTGCATCGAATCAACTTCGTTCAAAAACCAAAATTGCTCAATTTTTTGAGCTCTATCTAGTGGTACCTTTTTTTTCTTTTTATCTAATCAAACCAATCCATTCTTCCAATCATCTAATCAATCCAAGCACACCAATCCTATCAAGTTCATCCAATCATAATTATCTAATCAACATCATCTAATCATTTGATCCTATCCAATCAAATTGATTTAGTACTTTAATAAAATTCATCAAATCATCTACCCAATCCAATCATCTGTCTACTGAATCCCATCAAAATCAAAAGCAATCCCATCCAATCATCCTAATCTGAGCTTTTGTCCAATCCTAATTTGAGCTTGACCAAAATCCTGATTTGAGCTTTAATCTGTTCCCATCCAAAATCTTTTATCCATCCTCTTTATCTTGTCATCATCATGAATCCTCATCCTCCATCAATAGTGGTCAAGGGAAACCCTAATTATGTTGAAGACAATAACAAAAGTCTTGTCGATCAAGAGGTATATGACATAGATCCCCTTGACACTATCATATCTAGTAAGCTTTCTCCACCCACTTTCCAAAATCCAATTACTCCTATGAGCTATCCCGTTATGTCTTCATCCATGCCTAATCATGATCCTTATGCCACCTTTGACAATGGATATCTAGTATCTTCTTCATCCCCATATTTGTCATGTCATTCATCTACATCCTCTGATCCTAATTTTCCATCCCAATGCTCCTATTACAATTCCCCATACATGTCCCCCTATCATAATCCTCTTTCCCAATCTTCCCATACTAATCCTACATCCACATATCCTCATCCTAATCCACCATCCCAATACCCTTATTATAATCCATCCCCCACATCTTCTTGTCCCACTACACCACCTATATCCTCTTGTCCTAATCCATAATCCATGTCCCCCTATCTTAATTCACCACTCCAATATCGTTACCTTAACCCTCCATACAATCCTAATCCCCCATCTACTCATAGTCCTACATTCGATCCCATTCCTCCATCTAACCCTAGTCCACCAATCCATAATCCCTCATCCATTTCTACCACCCTAGCCAAGCCAACCATATGCAAGTCTCTCATTTCAGAAGTTCTCCAAGGACTCATTACAAAGAAGCCACCCCCAACTCCACATCTTGAAGTCATGGAACCATGCCATCCCAATCCATCATCCATGGTAACTAGTGATGAGAGCCTTCTCCATACCACACCTATCATTGTTGTTACCACCCCTAGCACTTATCAAACCATTGAAACCATTGAACCCACTAAATCTATTGAACCCCCATCTCTACTCCAAGAACCACCGAATCCATCGAAGACACCCAATTCCAATCCACTCCCTCTACTCCTAGATCCACCCAAATCCAATCCACTCCTCCCACTCCTAGTAGCACCAAAACCCATTCCAATGAACCTCATGAATCTTCCATCCCTCCATCTTCCCCACTTGAAGAGTCCCAACAAGACTCCATTACCATGCCTCCCACACATGATGAGTCATGCCAAGAGTCTAATCCAAATCATGCCAACATATCTCCTTCTCCAGATCAAGATCCTACCATCCCATCTAGTCCACCTCAAAATCACAGTCTCCCATCCATTCCATCCCATGATCCCCTTGTAATTCAAGCTTCCACTGCTCCATCTCCATCTCCATCGCATGAGCCTAGTACCACAAATCCAGATCCTATCATGGCCCCTACCCCCTCTCTTGATGTTGCTATCCCATCATCTCCTTCTCATGATCCCCCATCATCGCCTAAAAATGCTATCCCCACACCACTTGCATATCCCCTTAGTCCTCTCACATTCCTCCATGGTGGTCTCCTCGCAGAAGAAAAACAAAGCATATACACCAACCCTCCTCTTCCACCTCATAATGAACTCACATCATTCTTCTAGAATAACAAAAATCATGTCCTAGATGGAATACTCAAGAGAATGAACTATCAAGGAAAAGGTTTAGGCCTTCATAAGGAAGGTATTATAGACCCCCTCCAAGCTAAAGAACATATGTATTCGCAAGGTCTTGGATGTACTACTCACGACTCGCAATCCAAAAATGTTGGTACAACCTCTAGACATCCTCAACGAGCCTTTTCCAAAAGAAATATTGGCTCTTCCTATTGCCCCACTAGATTATATGTGGCCATCCCTCCTCCTCTATTGTATCACCTCAAAACAACCGTCCATCTTCCTCCTTCATCTGCTCCATCCATTTTGGGTCCTTACATCCCTCCATCTACCATCTCCAATCCTCCATCTACCATGCCCTTGTTTCCTCCAGGTCCTACATCTATTTTGGGCCCCTATATCCCAAAATCACCTCCTCCATCTCGTCCTATCCATCCTTTCATCCATTCATCACCTATCCATCCCATCCATCATAAACATCCCTCTCACATACCCCATAGTCAGGATCAATGAAGACACTTACTCCTCCATCTACACATAATCCCCATACTCCTACCCCCATCACTCCACATCATCCATCTCCTCACACCCATCCCATTGCTACTAAAAGCACTTTGGTTGTTAAAGAAAAAATGCATCAATCTAAACATCCACATGAATCAAAAGCTTCCCATGTCCCCTCTAAAAGACATGTTAAAGCAAAGCAAAATCAAATCCAAAATCCAAATCAAATCTATATGCTGCAAAGGCCCACCAAAGCAAAGATCAAAACCATGTGGATCCCAAAGAAAAAAGATGCAATGCCATCACATGAAAAATTTGTAAGAACATCCAAAGTCGCTAATCCAAAAGCTCATCATACACCCCTTTCATCTCCTAAGTCTGTTTTGGGTCCTTATGTCCCAAAATTCACCATTCCATCTCCTCCATTATCCCCACATTTTCCATCCCTTAATCCTATTATCTTTCCACATCCACCACCACATGTGCTTATGTTGGTCCTGAACACATCTCCCCATCACATATCCACCCCATCATTCTATCCATACCCTTTCCAGCATCCCATCCATTATTCCATGTATCAACCCCATCAAATCCCTCTAATTCACCCTCATGCATAATCCATTTAGCCTAATAAGATTGTACCAACATCCAATAGTCACTTCAAACATGGGATCATAACACCTTGATCCTTATCACATGTCTTCTAAATCTACTTATCCACTTCGTTATCCTTACCCATCTCCTTCTGCATGACATCCAAAAAGTCAAAAAAATAAAAATAAATAAAAATAAATAAATAAATAAAATAAAATAAAATAGTAAAGAGAAATAATTCATTTAATAGTGAAAACTTGGCAAACAAGCGCCTTGGATAAGTACCATGATGAAAACCTGGCAAATAGGCGTCATGCGTAAATCCCCATCTACACTTGGGGGCAACTTCCTGATATGCATTCCCTCCGTCCGCTATTCTTCCAGCTATGCACCCGTCTTCCTATTATCCATCCTATTCATAAATCCCCGCATCCTACCATCATATCCCATTTACCTCCCATTCCCTCCATCCTTCTTGTGATCTTGATCAAAATAGGGGCACCTATCTATGCATGCTTTGGACACCTATTGGTATACATTCCCTTCATCCATGCTCTATCATATTCCTTAGTCACCCATCCTATCCTCATCTAGTTATCTCCCTTATCTTCCCATCCACTTGTCTTTTATCCCTCATGCCTCCTCATATATGACATATCTAGAGTGGGGGAATCTGTTTCCTTTGTGACATAATCCTTGGAGACATCATCTATCCTAGCATCCTTTTCATCTCCCAATCCTTCTATCCCTATCCATCTATCACAACATCCCTTCCATCTCCCCATCCTTATCTTCGTATCCATCTATCATAGCATCCATTCCATCTCCCCATCCTTATCTTCATATCCATCTATCCTAGCATCCCTTTCATCTCCCAATTCTTCTGTCCCTATCCATCTATCACAGCATCCCTCCCATCTCCCCATCCCTATCTTCATATCCATCTATCCTAGCATCCCTTTCATCTCCCAATCCTTATATTCTCATCCATCCAAACAATCCCTCCCATCCCCCATCCCTATATCTCTATCCATTCTTTCATCTTTATCCTCATCCCATCTCACAATCCCTTGTCATTGGTATCTGGCTATAGGCCTCCCCCCATGCAACCCAATGCCATTTATCTCATCGTCATCACCCCTGCTTCTCTTGCACATCTTTCCAATCCCCTATCACTTTTCATCACTCATCTATCTATCATATCATCATCCCAAGTCATTTTAATGCTTTGATAACTATCCCATCCCTGAGCTTTATTTGATCATCATCATCCTATCTAATCCAATAGGTCTATCCTATCTTGTTGTATTGGTCCCACCTTTTTATCCACTTATCCTATCATCTTATCATCCTTTATCCATTGTTTTCCTTTGGTCTTGTCGAACTACGTTGCCCCTGCGCTTTCACATAGGTAAGGTCGATCATTTGATCCGCCCCCAGGGTTCCATCATCGATCTTCATTGTCCACTTTGCCCTTCTATCATCTATCATTGGTCTTTCTCCTTTTGTCCATCCTATCTTTACCATCCATCACGGTATCCATCTTGGTCAGTCGTCCACCTCACCGAACTACGAGGGCTCTGCGCTTTCACGTAGGAAAGGCTAATCTTTGATCGGCCCCTGAGCCCCTAGGTCTTTAGGGTGTATCAGTCCCATGTTTCGTCTTCCTTGTGTCATGCCATCAAGCTATGCCCTTATCTAGCCAATTCTTCACAAATGAGATCCACTTGTATCATGAGATCCAATTGATTTTGAACATCCCACATCATAACGATCTTTTAGTTTCGTATCCATCATCTTTGGTCTCAACAAGATGCATCCTTCCTAACAGACCTCATCAATCCCATCCATCCCCTTGATCCTATGGCAATGGACGTTTGAAATTGATTGTGATATTTTGATACTTTTGGATTTTGTTTATCATTTGAGCTCCCTATCATCACTTGTCAAGGCCGCCATAATACATCATATTATGGTGTGTTTTGATTGGTCAACATAGGGGCATATCTTGCTCTTTTGTTCGATCGTGTCTTCTTGGTTGTCCCACGTAGTACCCACCAAGATCCCTGATATTTTGTGTTATGCTGGGGCATCCTTTTGTACTTGTGGTTATCTCAATACCTGGCCCGACCAAGGTCTTTGTGACTTTGGGGTGTTGGGATAGCCTTCTTGTCTGTTGTGTTTGTTTTATGCATTAGACACTAATTTGCCTTGGTTCTTCATACCCTGGCACTTGGTGTCTTATGCTATAGCAAAACTCAGTGCTCAGAAGATGGAAAATTGCATTAGAATTGTATTTTATTTTTCATTCTATCATCTTGCATGTATCCCCCCATCCATTCATCCTTCATCCTTATCTCACATCTCTATCCAATCCCCATCCATTCCATTTAGCCTGAATCATCTAATCATATCCTTGGTCTTGTTCTCAGTCTTGTTACAAGCCTTGATCTAATCATCCTCATCATCATCATCATCATCCAGAGAGTGGTGTTTTGGGATGTATCCTTCCCTCATCAATACCACTTGTGGGGCTATCTCCTTCCCTATCCTCCTGTTGTTTTGGGATCTCTCATTCCCTCATTGACAACACTCCATCCATCATCAACCCCTTTTGACTAGTGCTTGCATCCATTTGTGCTTCCCAACCTCCTGCCGCCTTTTCATCCTTTCATATCCATCCCTTTACATCCTCTTCCTCATCTCCCATTTCATCATCTCATCCATTTCGAGAGCACATCCGTGTTCTCTTAAACCCGCATGTCCTTTCGAGGGGGCATCCTCAATCCCTACTCTTCATCTTCACCCCCATCATCTTTCTTCCTAGTCATTCGTTTGATGACTGGGGCATCTTTTCCAATCTAACCATCTCCTTCTGGGTTCTATATTTTAATATTCTTTGAAATGATGCTACTTCGTAACACCATCTCAAAGAGGGGCGAAATGTAGACATCTAAATTTAATCACTCCCATATGATTAAATTTACTCCCTTTGCGTCCATCATATTAAATATTAATTTATTAAATTAATATTACACCTTTTATCTCATATCTGTGAAGTATTTGATTTAATAAATAAATGCTTTATCTTTCACCTTTCTTCCTCTCTAAATTAAATAAATACACTAATTTATTTAATTTAGTCATTTTTCCCCTTTTGATTTAAAAATTAATTTAAAATTCTTCACTCTCCTTGTCACATCCTCCATAATCTTGCCCTAATCTGAATTAATTTAATTAATTCATGATTATGATGTGCATCCTCTTAATCAAAGATTAATGTCACATCCTCCTACATTTGCCACTTGCCTCTAATCTTCCATTAATTAGTCTAATCCAATATTTGCACAACCTTAACCAAGGTCATTAGCTGATTTATCACCACTTTTTAGCCAACCTTTGCATTTACCTTCTTTTGGCATTGACCCCCTTTCCCATGTGATTTTTTAATTCACATTTATTTATCCTAGATTCCCTTCTTTTATATGTGAATTTTTAATTCACATTCTATCCTTCCAAGGCTTCTAGAACCTTGGACTTGTCACAATCTCCACATGTGACCAAGTCCCACCTTTTTGGAGCCCACTTTTAATCCTTTAGATTCTCCTAAGAATGTGATTTTTTAATTCACATTTATGTTTTCAACCACCTTTCCTTTTCCCATGTAGATTTTTGAGGAATTCCAAAATTTCTCAAATGTCTCTTTCACTCCCACTTGGGGACAAGAAATCCCTTTTTGTGGAAATCTTCTCACTCCCCAAGGTGCTTGTCCTTCCTCCACCTCATGTACTTTTTTGACACTTCACTTACACTTCATCTTCTCTTGGCCACTTCACCATCCACATGTCAAGATGAGAGGGCTTGTGGGTTCTCAACCCACCATAGCCCTTCATCTTGGCCTTGTTGGATGCATCTCAACCATTGAATTCTCTAGAGAATTCAAATTCTTCTATAAATACCCCCTCCTCAAGGGCATTAACAACACTTAGCTATTTTATAACTACAGGCTGCCAATTTGCATTCTCACTCATTCACTATAATATAGCCATCCATTCTAATCATTTTGCATAAGTTGATCTTGCATTTAGTCACTCAAGAAGCCATCTAAGGAGCACACAAAATCATTTCAATCAAGGGCCAACCAAGGAGTCTTCAATAGCAAGGAGTGTATAACTATTTTCATTTGTTTCATCTATTTCCCTTCTTTTTTTATCACTCTTTAGGCTAATCTTGAAGTGTCCTTAGTCTTTTATCACTCGCATTTTTAAGTTATTTTGCAAATTAGAGAAGGGTAAAACATTAAGGTACACAACTACTACATTGAAATTTCAAATTTTTACCAAATAGATTTTAAAAAAAACAAAACCTAGTAGTTTAGAAATTACATTCAATTTTCTATAGATTCTATTCTTACATATTTTTCAAATAATATAGATAACTTATTCAAATTTTTACCTCAAGTTGCCTAACTCTGATTTTTCTAAATTTTTTGCCACTTAAGGGCCTTTTTTTCCATGATGATCATGTACATACCCTAGTTATCTTTGTGCATGTTGGCGTTATACCCATTACGATAGGAGAAATTGTAGTTAAATCTTCTTTATTTTGTCAAAAAATATGGTTGGGGTTAGTAATTTTATTGCACTTCCTTTATTGTTTTACTTATCTATGTGCATCTTTTCCCTTATACCCATTAACATAGGAGAAATTTATAGATTAACATAGGAGTAATTGCATATATATATATATATGCAGAGGGTTAGTATGAAAGCATAAACATATTGGAGATAAAATTAGCTTAGTGTATGATAAGTGTTATTCTAATAGTTCTTTTATTTGTTCAATTTTATATTTTTAACTGATAGGCTATTTTTCTTGAAGTTTCCACTGAGATTTTCATCAGCCTAGTCATGAATAGGATTTGTCATCTAATAGCTCTTTTATAATTTCTCTATTTGTCTATAATATTTAGTGCTAGGAAATGTATCTCGAATTTTCAATTAAGTTTATGGTGTTATAGCCATTTTTCACAGGTTATTGGTACCCATTGGCTTTACGATTTCTATTTGGTTAGGGTTAGTAATTTTTTCATCCTTCATTTATTATTTGTAGTTATCTCTATGCATCTTTGGTGGTATACCCATTAAGATTGGAGCAACTACGGATTAACATAGGAGTGATTGCATATATATATGTAGAAGGCTAGTATGAAAGCATAAAGATATTCCAGATAAAATTAGTTTAGTGCCTATTAATTCTATGATTCACCTGTGATTCTTAAGTGTTTTTCTAATAGTTTTTTTATAATTTCCCTATTTTTTCTATACTATTTAGTGGCAAATAATGTAGCTTGAATTTTGAATTGAGAAAGCCCAAACTTGAAATAGCTAAGAAAACAAGAATATCATGAAACATATCAACACAAAACAAAAAGAAAAATTGGAAAAGAGCTATTAGAAAAACACTTAATAATCACATGAAAATGATAGATGTTCAAAAATGTAGATTAAATAGAACTTTAAAATATGGAGAATAGAAGAGGGAAACTACGATAATGAACAGTTTGTTATGGGGAACTAAAAATAATAATTTCATGAAGGATAGATTTTTATGGGGAACTTCAAACAGATGAGGGAAAGAGAATATCATGAAACATATTCATATAAGACATTGCCATCGCATGTAATTAGCATGCTCCACCGCTTTCATAAATAGAACCGGGTAGTTTGTTGCATGGAGCTTCAACAGATGAGAAAAAAATAATATCATGAAACATATTAATACAAGATTTGAGCTATGTTCTTTGGTAGTAAATATTGAAGAGAAATAGAGAAATTGTATAAGAGGTGTTAGAACAACACTCATTTGCCACTTAAGGACCTATTTTTTCCATGATGATATTGTACATACCCTATTGTATATCCTATTGTTTAGATAAGAAAGGATGAAGGGACCAACTAGCAACATATACAAATATTTGCATATAGGTATATGTAGAAGTATTATAAAAACTGCATGCATACATATATAAGTAACCTAAAAGATAAACATATACATATAGGGATATATACATTTTCATTTATCATTTTTATCCTTTTTTGTATCTCCTACTCTTTGTATAGTATTAAAAGTACATTTTTATTCTTCTTCTTGTATCTCATATTGTCTAGATAGTATTAAAAGTAGAATGGTTATACCCATTTTTATTTAATCAAACTAGTAAAATGGTTGACAAATTATTGATATTTTCTAAGTCGTTTGCCAATTGCCATTTGACATTGCAATACATTAATATTTTATTTTTATTGTGAAATAGTGCTCTTAGTTAGTCAACTCAAATTACAACATTTCCTCCCTACAAAAGTTTCCAGAACTATGTCTATGGAATTGAGCAATTTGTGGATGGGTCTCCAGAGCCCTCCAAGATTGAATTGTTGACATCTCCCATGCATTCTGTTGCGAAGTCTGAATTTGAGGGTGTAAACCACCAGTGTTCATATCTTGATTCTGTAAATATATATTTCCTTTTTGTTATTCCTGCTATAAATTTGTTGTTATTGTTTCCTTCCTCTTTTGTATTTGACATGGACATTACCTTTCAGTTTCTTTATTTTAATTATTCTCAAATACAAAAATGCATAACACATACCCTTTCTTGTTTATGTTTCCAATTTTCTTGGTTTTAAGGTGTACACACATATGTATGATTGAACTTGGAAAAGTATATAGATGTGAAAGTAGGTGTGCATTGATATTTCCCAACACATAAAAACATCCCTTTGATGTATATGCATATGCATATGTATATGTATATGTATGCATATGTATGTATATGTATATGTGTATGTATATGTATGTGTATGTGTATGTGTATGTGTATGTGTATGTGTATGTATATGTATATATAAATGTATGTGTATGTGTATATGTGTATGTATATGTATGTATATGTGTGAACCATAAATTTTGTGGTGTTCTATGGACTTCTCTTGCACTCTTAGGATCTTTCACCTAAAAGGAGAGTGATAGAACCCTAAAATTGAGGTGGTTCACTCAAATAAAGGAATGTAATTGATGGAATTATGAATAAATGGAATGATCTAAATTCAACTAAGCTATGAAATTGACTGATTATGAATGCAAAACTAATGAAACATGCAATATTTGAAAACATAGTGACATTTGCAAAAAGCTTAAGATGATCAAAAGTGTAAATGAAACTAAAAAAAAGCTATCATTTAGAATGTGTGCACCTATAAGACTGATGAAGATTGAAAAGCACTCTAGAAATCTAGAAAATTTGACCTCTAGGTTGACTAGGACTCATTTGCCACCCTACAAAAATCAGTCCCAGGTCAAGGTTATCTATCTGGAAACTAGTTTTTGCTTATTGGGTACTGGAATCTACAACTAACTCTGTCAGCCACCTCATGAGGGACTCATTCACCATAAATGGTGAATCAGTCCACTTTCAATTTTTTGCAAACTCAAATCTTAGACCTACACCAAGTCACCTGTACAACACTTCTTGAAAAGAATTCGAATTGGGATCTCAAAAAATACCTACAAAATAGCTTAAAATTTGTTGTCTAATGGGGAGTTTTCCTTGTTCAAACCCCTAATTGGGTAATCAAACCTTGAATGGATAAAAATCTGCATAAAACCCTAGCCTTAAATGTGTTAAAAACTAGGAAAATCTTAAGTATGACGAAACCCTAAATTCTATTGTGTTAGAACAAGATATACAAATGTGATTTGAATGATGCAAGACTTCAACCCTAGAAACCCTACAACATATAAAATGAATGTAAATAACATCCAAATGTAATGCACACCTTAAGTCTGAAGATAGAGAGATGTAAGATGGAATCACTTTGAAAACAAGTCTTTAGGTGTGATTTGATGGCTAGTTGCATCTCCTCAACCTAGATTTCTCCATGATTCACCATAGGAATCCATCATCAACTCTTTTCAATGTTAGATCTTGGATGAGAAGTGATCTTGAAGACCTGCAAAAACCCTTAGTTTTCTACCCTAAAGCTTCAACTTTGCTGCAAAAAATGCAAATAAAACTTATTGTGGAAGATTCTTAATACTTGACTTTTGAAATTGCTTTGTAAAAATGACTAAGAGATGTGAAAAATAGCTTAAAATGTGTATTTATAGGCATCAACACCTAATTTTCCCTTTATTTAGACCTAAGAGGCTGACATGCACCGAAAAATTAAGTTGAATTAATTGAATTTCCACTCAAAATTGAAATTTCCTTCAAAAGGGACTCATTCGCCACCCTTGGTGAATGGGTCCCACCAGAGGGGACTCATTCGCCCAAGGTGGAGAATGGGTCCCACTAGTAGTTTTTGAAGGTGGTTTTTTGGGATATGAATGAATTGAGTGTTATTTGTCAGGATTTAAGTAATATTTTAAGTGAAACGAGCCTCTAGATCAAACATAATGGGTCTTAGGGGCCTATAAATGTTGTTTTGAAGAATAAATAATGCAAGGGTACTCAAATGTAGGTCTAAATTAAGCGTGAAATTATATCTTTTCTCAAGAGTTTCCAAATTTCTATGCCACATTTAGCCGCCACTTTAGTGCCCATATGAATCTACATGCATATGTAAGCTAAAGGACTCTAAACAGTGCACTTTATTGCAAAAAATGATACTCATTCAAAAGATGGGAGGACGAAGCACCTAGTGTAGCTATTTGCAAAACCACAACATTAGGAACCACATCCTAAAACAAAAATTTGTTAATTATCCAAAAATCTTTTTATCTAAGTCCTAGGAATTCAATTCGAGGGTAGATGTACATGCCCTCCTTGATTTTGCTTACTTTACAGAGGTGGAATCAAGGTAGCAATCTAGCCATGTCAAATAAAGAACATTGTACCATAGGGAATTTCAAAGTACCATGCCATGTAATGATAGAAAATTGGTGGTTTTGGTTGTGGAATCATTATTCCAATGCATCAAATGACATTAAAAATGGATTACCCTAGCTTCTGTTATGTTGTTTTGAAGAAGAGGTGTTTCATTAACACTTAAGAGAAAATAACCCTATTTTAATGCATAAGAGTAAAAGGGATGAAAATAGGGTAAAAGAGGTCAAGGAGAGTAATTTGTTACTATTGTATTTTACCTTCTTGTAGCTCGAGAGTGATGAGTGAGATGAGAATATGTCAAGTAGATGAGATTACACACCTTCACGACTGGATGAGTGTAGTACCCCTCCATTTTGCTTATGTTTTCTGACAGTATGTTTCACTTTGATAGACCTTGGTACTTTGTTTTGATGTAGTGATCGTTGACATTAGAGCGATGGTGGATTTATTTTATGATGTGATGATACACTGTTTGGTGGTGATTATTTCTGACATGCTTTATATGTTAGTATAGATGTTTACTTGAGATGTTATTGCTATATATGTTTATGGTAGATTAATTGATATTTATTTTGTCAATTCGATGTGATATTGTATTGGTGAGGAGAATGGAGTTGCATCACTCGCTTCTGAGTGCCCTGTGATTTTCACGACTTTCTCTTCACAGTGTGTTTGAATCATGGATTATATATATGTATGTTATATGTTTGATTGCAGGATTGCATGTACATAACACTGACTCCACCTGGTTTCACAGGTCTAAGGGTGTCTAGGCTCAATGGTAATGCTGATTGGGAGTTAGTAACGAGATTTTTCCTAGTCTAGCCTCAAACCTAGTCACAATATGTCTTCAGTTTAGGTCTGGTATGTCTAGTCTGTCTTGATTATTTGTTATACAAGATTTATTTTGTGAATTTAACGGTAGATTAATTTTCTTTATAATTTAATGCTTATTTAAATTAATTTTAAATATTGTAGATAAAAGCTTCATATTTTATTTAATTAATTAAATTAGTTTATTGGTAAAATAATTTAATCATTGTGATTAAAGTTATTTTATTAAATAAATAAATTAATTGATTAAATTTACTTTTATTGAGAGAATAGATTAAATATTCTTTAAATACTTTTGTGTGAAAAGGAATTTTAAATATGTATTAAAATAAAAAAATGAAATTAATTTTAAATTCTTAAATTAAATTAAATAAAATATATTCTTAATAATTGTTAGAAGAAAGTATTTGTGAGTTTGTTAGAAGATATTTTCTTGATTTTCCATGTGTGTTAGTTGAATTAAATGAAAATTCTTGTTGAGGATTTTATCAAAGAGAATATTGCCAGAATTGAAGAAGGCAAGAAGGCACTTCGCAGAAAAGAAAAGGAATAGAGTATTTGTAGGAAAAAATTGTGATTTATGTTTTTGGGGGTTTTGATTTAAAATTTCTAGAAGATCTCAGGATTATATTTGTTTAGTAATTTGCATTCTTTTGGAAAGTGGAGATTTAAAAAGGGCTTTGGAAGTTGCACGCAACAGGAAAAGCTTTCCTTCAACTGTCAATTCTTCAAGCTACAAGAATACAGGTTCTTTGCTATTTATTTATTTAGTTTTGTGATTTGGAAAGATTGTCTGTATAAATATTTAAATTTGTAGTATTTTTGCTAATTTGTAAAATTAAAAGATTGCATGTAGATGAATATTTGATTGAAACTTCTATACTTCTCAGTAAAATATTTCTGCAGAAAATTTGTTACCTCTCTTTGAAAATTTTGAAAAAAAACTTTATAGTGAAATCCGAGAGCAACCTAGAAGGTTATTGTTAACCAATAGTAAAATTTCAAAAGAAAACAGAGGAAATCTCTGTAGATTAAATTGAGGAAATGGAAACCTCTGTCATAAACTTTGCTAAATATTTCCTGTGGAAAAGATTTTGAGAGTTTTGGATTTAAATGAAACCCTTTGTTATTGAAATTGAAAAATATCTATTAAAATTTGTGTAAATTAATAAATTTCTCAAATTCCTGAAGAAAAACCCCTTTGCAAAAAAAAGATTACTTAATTATAGTATTTTATTTATTGTTTAAATTGTATATATATTTACATACTTATATATATATATATATGTATATAAATAATATATATACATATACAAATATATACATATGTATTTTATTATGAAACTATTATGTGAAATTTTATTTTCTATGAAACTGTGAAATCCATACATGAATTTTTAAAAGTTGCATGGATTTTATTCATAGAAATTTTTATTAAAAAAAATATTGAAAGAAAATGGGGAGGTGCAGGGGGCTACCCCCACATAGCCGTTCCCCATAGGGGAGCCGACTGTGAGGGTAGCGCCCAGTGTTGCCTTCACAGGCAACATCAGTGTTGCTTGCACAACTGTGCCCCACTTAGGGGTTCGGTTGTGTAAGGCAACCGCCCCTGCCTTGGTATAAATCAAACTTATAAATTTTAATTTATTTTTTATTTATTTATATTTGTTTTAATTTTTAATTATAATTATAATATATATAATTATTAATATATGTTATATATATAATATATATAATATATATATATTCTATATATTATATTTATATAGATTTATATTTGTGTTTAAAATTAGAGATTATAGATTTATTTTGGATAATTAATATATATATATATTTAAATAAATATTCAATTATAATGATTTGAAGTGTATTTATTTAAATGTGTAATATATTGTTGATTAAGTGAATGAAAATCATAAATAGACATTTTTTTGTAATGAATTGCAATATATAAAGAAATCAAAAGAAATTTCATTATAAAGCACGAGTGTAGAATTGGAGTTATATATTAGTTTTAATTTTCATATGGATTGAAAAATGAATTATATTTTAGTTGATTAATTCCATTCTACATGTTAATGATTTGATTCGATATAGTAAATCCTAACATTAGATTTTTATTATGCCTGAATTGCTTTAAGTTGTTTTTACACTTATTGGGCATACTGGGGATTATACGAGTTAATAAGTCTTCCAAGTATAGTTTCTTGAAAGGGGGTTATTTTGATGATGGTTTCATATTTTGAATAAACTAGGGTAGTACAAATAGTTTTATCTAGATTAGACACTTGGTTTTATGAACAGGTTATGATGTCTATTGTGTTAAGTTGTTACTTGTTGGTTTATGTGGACCATGTTCACCTTAGTTAGTGGAATTAGATTCATTGTGTTACTATTAGGGGAGTGGTTCTTTTTGAGGGCTGCCACACAAAGTGGTGCTAGGGTAACTCACTTAGAGTTAGTTAATCAGTGAAAACTAAATCAACACATTAGGTAGTTTAAAATATTTAACTGGATTAATTATGCCTCACTCATGGACTCAAGGGATAGTTCAGACTTGGGGATGAGTCAAGAAGGCCTAGAATGGAAAAATGGATATCTAGTCGTTATGAAAGATATTTGATTTTGCAACAAATTGCATGTGGGGCCGAGTTTTGTAAGAGGTTACCAGGGTAACCCAAGATGGGGGTCAGAACCTAGGAAGAAATGCCTAGGTAACCTATTCAACATTGTGATGACACTCCACCTATAATAATAGTATCTTTGTGAACTTAGTGTATTTGATTATTCAGTTCTGGAAGGAATGTAACCATTAAGTTAAGTTCGTACTTTAATAGTTTTATATTTAGGCTCATATGTGTCTAGGGTTTGTAGCTTATGCCTAAGGAACCTTTTTACTATCTCCTAGCATGGGGGGTGGGCCTACAGGTACCACATAGTTGGGTGGAACATGCACCTTACACAGTTGGGTCCCCAGTTCTTGTTTGTGGTGGCGAGTGCTTCTTGGATGGAGAGCTTGTGTGTGAAAATGCACCTTCTCATATTTATCATTTCTATTAGTGGAAACCTTATTCATGTATCACTCCTCAAATGTAATTGGGGAGAAATTTTGTAACATGTAATTGTACACTTTTATATGACCTACCTCATTTGGAAATGAGTAATGTAAATGTTATCATAAATTCAATGTAAAGAATGCATCATTTTTGTGCATTATACCTTCATTGATGTAATTTAATTGTTATTGAATGCATACTCTTAAGTTTATGAGAATTAATCACATGCTATTTTAATTACTTTTGTCATCTATGGGATTTACATGTAGTGTCTCATCACTTAACTTAGGGAATGTTTGCATTAGTGAAGTTTATGTTTACACTTTTAAAAAATAAATTAATACACTTTCATAGTCAATGCAACATTCTTTAGGTTATGATACAAGGCATTACAATGAGCTTTGAGAGTAGGTGGTGCATGGTGAGCTATACAATGAGGTGAGTCAATTCTACAGCTTTCACCTAGTGATTTTGCAATGATTTAATGATTTTTAATGCATGGATAGGTTAATTTAGGGTCTTGGAAAAAAGTTTGCAAAGTGTCCCTTTTTTTCGCTAAGTGTCCCATTTGTTCGTAAAGTGTCCCATTTGCTTGTAAAGTGTCCCATTTGTTCGCAAAGTGTCCCTTTTGTTTGCAAAGTGTCTCATTTCTTTGTGAAGTGTCCCAAAAGGGTTCCAAAGTGTCAAGGGTCTTTAGAAAAGAACACTAGATGAACTTTAGCACACTTGCATGATGAATAATGTAAAAATTAAAGATATTAGATAAAAAATTTAGAGCATATTGTTGTGCATTTGATAGGTTCCAACTTGGTCACGATAATGGCTAGGAGGGAGACAAATTAGCTTTCTTAGAGATTTATCCCCAACACTGTTAGAAATAGAGACAGAGCATTTGCAGGTAGTAGGCATCTATTGGGCATATCTAATGCCACCTATGAGATACCATGATGCCATGTTGATGGCCCTATGTGAGCACAGGGATGCCAACAAATGTATGTTTCACCTTTTGACCTAGGAGATGAACATCACCCTAGAGGATGCACACCACATTCTCTAAGTTCCTATTCGGGGAGAGTAGGTATATTTTTGAGGGGATTAGTCATGTCATGGATGCGTTGAAATATAAAATTCAATATGAAAAATACTACAATGATGTTGAGATTGATGTTGTGGCTCTTAATATGTTACTTGATGTTGCTATTGATGTCTCCAATTTCTTGCATACAATAGAGAAAGTTTTTGATGAAAAGTTGATGCCATCAACCAACTCAACAAATGTTGGTGAACATGAAAATGGATCTTCAACCTTTTCATCATTTATCCCTTTCTTGCCAAATGCTACATGAGAGGTCCAATCAATCAAATGGGTATTACAAATTGAAAAAAAGGTGTAGAATATCTTGTGTTAGCCTGAAATTAGCTCTTCTACTATTAATGAATACAACACTAAAGGTTTATTTACAATGGATTTCCCAACATTGCTCCCTACTGGAGTAGAACTTCCCCTTCAACTAAGGAATGTTAAAATTCACTTGCATGAATAGTCCCTCCATTGAATGAGACATTTTGACAACAGATTTGGAAAACATGCCAGGTTTAGGTATTTCCTCTACAACTTGATAATGAGGCATCATAGTTAGTAAAATGTTTCTGTCTTTTTCAAAGCAGATCTGGAAGACAAAATATTGTAGTCATTGTCTACATTACGTGAACAACTTCAAGCTACTCCTGATGACTAGATAGCAAAGCAACTAATGTGTTTTGGTGCATCTTTGCATAGGAATTGGTCTTTTTGGAACTCTTGTCGAGCCCAACTAATTACAATGATTGAACAACTTGGGATACCTACACCTTTTTTCACTTTGAGCTATGCAGATGCAAAATGGGTTGATCTGCAAAATGTTCTCTTTTGTGGCTCATTTGGTGATGGAGCCTACAACAAAGATGGTAATAGATAGTGCTATTCAAAATCCAGATATAACATCTTTATATCTGCATCATAGATTCTGAATTTTTTGTGAAGAGGTTCGATTCAAATTTGAGCTTTTGCATGCAAAAGATGATTGGTATAGATATGAATGGCAACATCATGGCTCTACACATGTGCATGGTTTTTAATGGCTTCTAAAAGCCCCAAACATGGACACTCTTGATTGGTTCAATCACTATGATGTCACCATGGCAAGGCACTTTTTTGATAGATATGTTTCAGCTTGGAATCCATGTTTCCCTACACAAAGATTGCTTAGAATGTATCATTGTTCTGATGAAAACCCATGCTTTCTTTCCATGAGCCATATTATTTCTAGTGATCCAATCATAGATTATGAAGAGTGCTAAATATAGTTCAAAGGCACACAAAATGCTCTGAATATACTCATTTAAGGAAAAAAGGAGAGAAATTACAGTATCAATATAAAACACCTTGACAACAACTTACCTCTACATTGGCATCTGATGCTGAGTCTAAGAAGTCCTACAAGCTACCAAGAAATGATTATCACCTAAATATTCATAGTCCACCCATGCTTACAATTTGGCATGCCAATGTCAATTGCCATCTAGTTGTTTCTAGGAAAATTGTATTAAATTATATCTCTAAATATGTAGCTAAATTTGAGAAGAAATTATAAAATTACCTTGATATGTTGAAAAGACTTGCAAATATAAATGTAGTTGAGGATAGAGCATTACTTGCATATAAAAAATTCATGAAAATTCTTGTGGAGTGTGACATTTTTGCACATGAGATGTGCCATATGTTACAAAAATTTCCTCTTGTCACTTCAAGTCAACAATATATTTGTTTGAATGTTGAAAAAAAGGTATGGTTCCATATAAATAAAAATCATGCTAATGAAGGCCTACAAATAAATTATATTCATTCCTATATGCAAAAGCCTCCCAAGCTGGGTTGTGTATCCCTAATTGACTTAGTCCACTTATATACACATTCAGAGTTGTGCAAAAAGGACAATTGGAAATTGAGACACTAGACTGCAGTTGTCCTTATGTACCTATTGTTCAAGACTCTTCCCCTTGAAGACACATAAATATTTGAGACATTCTGTTTGATTGAACTTATGTTATACAAACCTTTCTAGAACATATAGACATATATAGGTCTTTCCAAACAAGACACAATACAAAATTGGAAAGGTTTAAAAATACTTGGTTATCATCCTTGGCATGTTAATAGAATTCCAACTACAGCCACAATTGAAGAACAACATGCTAGTGATAGTGATGACTTGCACCATCAACCTTCTGTGGATGAATATGAATGGGAAGTTTTCTCTTGACTTGGTGCTACTACTAACTTTAGTATAAATTAGCTCCAACTATTGGGTAGGCAAGACTTTGATATGAACCATTCATGGAATACAAACCATGTGCCTAGAAAACTTCATAATATTGCTTTGCAGTTCATCCCATTGGTTAAGGCAAAACATGAGAAAGCTATGATACAATTTTTTCCTATAAATACATTATCCCATTAGCTTTCAACAAAACAACAATTAGCTCTTAAAATCATCCAAGCCCATTGCATGCAACCTTCTCCCAAAGGACCTCTCTGCATGATCATTCAAGGAACAACTGGCACTAGCAAATCCTTTTTAATAAATTGTATAATACAACAAATAAATGCTTCTACTACTAGATGTAATAGCTCACTGCTCACATTGTCCCTATAGGTGTTTTTGCCTATAATATATGTGCGTCCATAATCCATACTACCCTTTTGATTCCCATAAAGGATATGAATCCTTTGCAAGGCCAGGCATTGGAAATATTCCAAGAATAATTTAAATATATTCAATACATTTTGATAGATGAAATGAGTTTTCTAGGCCTGAAGTTGCTACTGAAAATAGATAGTCAATTGCACCAAACAGTCTCTGATAACCAAAGTCAACCATTCAGTGGTGTTTCTATCATCCTTGTTGGTGATCTTTCCTAGTTGTCACCTGTCATGGATACTCCTATTTATGATTCACACTCATCAGTTGTAGCCTTGTGGCACACTTTCATAGTCTCTGTAACATTGGACACTATTTTTTGCCAATAAGGAGATAGTCCTGCCCAACAAAAGTTTTGGGCAATCCTTCTCCATGTAAGAAATGAGAATGCTCTCCACGATGATTGGGAAGAGCTTATGAAAGAAACAAATAAAATTATCTTAGCCACAAAAAGAGAACAATTTTATGTTGCGACACATTTCTTTCCCATAAATGTCTTAGTTGCATTCCATAATGAAAAAAATGATCAAATAGTTAAACCTTTCCAAGCCATTAGCACTACTCAAGTGGCACATCAACAAACATCTGATTATGGAGATGATGACTAGCTTCTCCTAGAACTCTGCTTTGTGTTAGTGAATAGGCGATGCTAATAATAATTTTTTGGATTCAAGCTAGCCTAGTCAATGGATCCCTTGGTCTTGTTATAGCTACCATGTTGTAATGCCCCGCCATGCAACCCTAGGGAAAGTTGCAATTAATTTCTCAAATGTACTAATTTTTTTTTTTAATTACAATTAACAAGCAAGTTCACTAACCATTGCCAACAATCCCCTAAGGTTACAAGACTGAGTTTACTTTGAACCCCAAACAAGAAACATGAATTGAAAACATATCATTTAATTACTTAACGAATTAAGAATGCATACATTCCATACATGATAATTTACATCAAAGAATATGAGATACCAGTTGATTCTAGATAACAATAATTTACAATTCGATTACAACTCTCATTCCCCGAATGAGGTAAATCCAATAAACATGGTTATAAATTACAACATCCACCTTGATAGAAAATGAGGGGTAATAAATTACAAGTTTCCAATTGAAATGAATAAAGCATGAAAAGATACAGGATCCCATGAGCTCTCCAACTGGAAGTCTCGTCCACACGAACAAGAAGACAACCCAACAGATTAAGGTGCACGTTCCACCCAACCGTGTGATACCCGAAGGCTCACCCCCCATGCTAGGAGATAGTAACTAGTAATTCCTAAACAATACCATCTACCTCTAGACACAAGTTAATACATAACTAAACTGAAAAGGATACAAGTACAACATCACTTAACACAAAGGTTACAATGCTTCCAGAGAACAAGAATCATTTATTCTGTACAACAAAATTGACTTCTGGTTGACATAGAGAGAGTGTCACATGACATGTTCTATGAGTTACCCTAGCTCAACTGTCTTAGGCTACTAGACCCCCATCTTGGGTTACCTTGGCTGAACTCTACTAGCCGTCGAACCCTCATACCAACTACGCTTCTCGTCTCATCTCAAACCTTAAAAGCGAATGAGTCATGAGAGAGGTATTAATTATCTTAATTGTTCTGAGAGTTTTTCATTAATTCCTTTTAAGTTATCACTTACTTAAACCCTATGTGAGTTACCTTGGTGCCCTTGTGTGTTGGACCCCCACTAAGAGCCACTCTCCTATTGACAACATACATGGTACAAAACCACAATCTAATGGGTAAACTCGATAAGATAACCTCTCCAATCCAAGGAGGCAACGAATAAAGGAAACTCACTCCAAACACTCGAGGAAACAAAATTACATAATCACTCCTTCCAAGGAGGCACATACCACATAAACTTCTCCTAATCCAAGGAGGGCACAAACCATCCCCTTTTGTGAAAATCGGGTGAAACAACATGATACTTCTATACGCATTTCCCACCACAATTCCAAGGTTGAATAATATAATATGACAACCCCTAATGATTAAAAACACCATCTAGAAGACTTACAAAAACAATGACTCAGTTGCCCAACATCAAGAATGAACGAAAACGTCATTTAGAAAGCATTTCCAACAACTCAATAAACTAATGTTAGGGTTTCCTAAACCCAAGCCAAGCACTGGTATAGTATATGAAATTAATTAAATAGTTAGCATTATTCGTTCATACTCAAGGTAAATCAACTCGCACTGGCAATGTTAAGGAATTTAAATTTAATCTTTTAATTCCATTTATTCAGTCATACATAATGATTAAAATCAATCTCTTTAAATGAAATCATTTATTATAATGTCAATTTCATTTCAACTATGAAAATGAGATAATCATTTTAAAATTCCTATTTTAAATATTTAAATATCATTTAAATATATGCCTCTAAAATATCATTTTTATATTCCAAGATTTTCTGATTATTCATAATTGTCAAAATCAAATCCTTAAATAAATCATTTGATTATAACAACAAACATTTTTTATTTTTATTCCAACTACGATAATGAATATAATCAACTTAAAATTAAGTATATTTAAATACACATATATATTAAATATAGTTAATTATCATTTAACTATTTCTATTTAAACTCAAAAACTTCACTTATTTAAAAATACATAAAGTATATATATATATATACACAAACAAATGCATATAATATATATATATATATAAATAATTAATTATAAATTTTTTATTTAAATATTATTAAAATATATATACATATAATATTATAAATAATATTTTATAAAAAATTTAATTTAAAAAAAAAAACATTAAAATATAAAGCAAAGGCCCACGTATTGTGTTGCAGCCTCTCATAAAGGGAGAGGCAGGCTACCCATGCAGCCTCCCCCATATGGGGGTGCGTTGTGTGGGCAGCGCTACTTGTAATGCCCGCCATGCAAACCCCAGAGAACACACACAATGCAAATAATTTTTTTTTAAACAATTAAATTAAACATGCAATAACATTAAACCATAATCACATAGCACATTACATCACATTATCACACTTAGTTCTCTGGGGCATGTGAGGTTACATCGCAACAACTAACTGGAAATAAAAACAAAGATTACAACAATATCATTTATAATGATAAACAAGGATAAGGATACATCCAATAACCATGATGTGAGAATATTAAACATCGCATAATTACATCTATGATACATCTCTGAATAGAGTTATAAAAGAACCTAACTATTACATCATTGGTATAATGTTACATTACAATTTTCTTTGATACATGAATTACATTGAATTTCCCAACATGGGGATTGATACAAGTATAAAGAAATATGAAGTACAAATGATCACTGGTACAACTCCACTGCGGAATGCTAAGAAGATAAGACGCTGATGGGGAACCCAACGGGTGCGGAGCACGTTCCACCCAACCATGTGAATTACAAGTAACTCACCCCCCGTGCTCAGAGGTGACGAGGAAATGAACCCAACCATGAATGTCAAACCAACTCAACCACAACATGATACCAAACAAGTATGACTCAAGCATGCAATGCACAACCATTGACGTTCTCAAATCACATAACAAGTTAAAACCATGAAACTCATCACAATAACATAAAGCACTGTCAATTAACAATCATGAAACAAACTCACAAGACTTCAAAGATCATAAAGAGATAACATCCACAAGAATTGAACCAACACCCAAATTACATTTCCAAATCAATCAGAACCAATGAAAGGAACACGATTCCATAATAACTCTAAATCCACCATTCAATACACCATTCCATAGGCAACAATAAACAAGTCAAACGGGTGTCAAACGGGGAGGGTCATCGCATAGCTCACATGGGATCCCCTGGCTCTTCCTCCAACTGAGGCGCTGGCACCCACCTATGGATTCCCTAGCCCTAAAATCAGAGCAACATAAAAATAACAATATCTAGAGGCAACAAGAAACAAGAACAACAAGGATGTCTAGTGGAGAGTGTCATCGCATGGTCTTACATGAATTCGCCAGACTACCTATCACAAGGTGCCGCCTCCATCTATACATAGATTATCCAGACAACCTAGCTCAAGGAGCCGCCTTCATCTATGGTTATCCAGACATCCTATTTCAAGGTGCCGCCCCATAGGGTTACTCATGCGGAGCCACTTACCTTTCATAGAGACAAGGTAGTGACCTTACCAACCAGGTCTTCCCACCCATCCTTAGCCTTTGAGAGCGCTAACGGCAGGGGTGAGGTGCATATTTTTATCTTGTTATGTGTTAACTAACCCAACCCACTAAATACATTAATTAAGTTATCACTTGTTTAACTACTCTTACGTGGGTTCCCCTGGCACTTCCTCTTACCCGAGGCACCAGCGCCCACGAAGAGCCACTCTCCCTATGACCCCTAACATATCTCAAGCAGGCAAGGGTTGTACTATCACGAATAAATCATATAACTCAAAACATAACAAGCGAGGCAAATCTATCTCGCAATAAACACATAATCAAAGTCTCACCAAGTTTCGTACAACCCTTTCAAATTAATGATACTAATATCTTGCCATGTCAAGAGCACATAAAATGACAAACATTCACCAACAATAAAACAAGCCTCTGGAAGACTCTATAAAGGCTTACACTAGGGTTTCCTTAACAAAGAACTAACAATAGTAATAAGATATCAAGAATGATTCAACAAACATAAGGTAGTGAGTGGCAATATCCCAAAGAAATCTTCACAATTAAATTTGACACTCTCGAGTGGTATCCAAGGGAGACCTCTATTTCTCCTCCTAGGTTACCCAACAATACATTACACAACGATCTTACAATTTGACTCAAAACAAACTTAAACAAGATCAATGATTAACACAACAGAACAATCAACCAATGCACAAACTTAATACGGAAATTAGTCCACTCAATAAAGAAATCAATCCAACAATACAATAGAGGCACTACTTTCACGTTTCACATAACTCTTCAACTTGACCGCAAGATCTACTCCACACTTCTACATGTTTTATTGATATCCAAAATACCATTGCACATATAGGTTCATACTCTTAAAAAAAAACACAAACTTATAAATGTATTTCTTATAAAAAGGGCCTAAATAATCTTTCATCAAAATATATATAATTTTCCGATTTTCTCTCAATTGCTTGTTTACAAAATATTATGTATATATATACATAGCTAGATTATCCTTAATATAGTAAATATTAAAAATATTAACTTAATTAATTCACCTAATTAACTAATTCTTTTAAAAGTAATTACTTACATAATTAAGATAATAAATGAAGGAAAAATATTTATTTATTTTAAGTCATTCACATAATTGCTAAAAAAAATTTCAAAAAAAGAATATATATATATAAAATAAATTAAGGTTTATTTTCTTTTAAAAAATATCTATTCTATCAAAATAACCAATTAAACAAATATATTTAAATATATATAATACATAAAATTAAACATATATATAAATACTTATTAATTAATACATTAAAATAATTTACTATATTCAAACAATGCTAATAATAAAACTAGTGTATTGCGACTTGTATAACTTTTATTTTCGGATCTGGGTCTTTCTACAATTTTTACTGAAGGTGCGTCATTAAGTATTTTAACACATATAAAAAATTCAGCCATACCCAGTTCGTAAATTGTGAGTTATGATGAATTTAGTGACCCTATGTATTTAGTGACCCTATGTCTCTGCTGTTTTCTACAGGAAAATATTTCTTATTTTATCATAGGATTTTATTTTTCCTAATTTATCAAAGGATTTCCTTTGTTTTTCAATCCTACATAGGTCTTCTAAATTATAAGTGATATTTTCTAAGTTATCTATTGATTTCTTTTCGAATTTTCTACTATTTTAATTTCAATTCTAAAAAATAAATACCAAGATTGTTCTTTTCTACAGAAATAGCAAAGAGATCGTGTATATCAAAGTAGCATTCGAAGAGTTTAATTTCCGTTGTTTGCAAAACAAGACTTTCAAATCTCAACATTCTTTGATACCAAGTGAAAGAGTATTTTTCAGTAGTTTTCACTATTCCTTAAATTTCTCTGTTCTAAGGTTTTATTTCTCTTTCACCAAACAATCTAATTTATTTTTCCTGTTTTCTTAAATCAAAAGACCAGAGCGAAGAAGTAGTTTAAAACCTGGCGTCTTGCACTTATTCAAGAACTTGGTGACGATTGTTTCCGCCGGACTTCACGAAGAGCTCCTCCTTCTTGCTTCGAATCTCCTCTAAGTCAATATGGTCAAATCTCCGACCCAATCCTCTTTCAGAAGACTTCAAAGTAACTAGTAATAGATTTCCAACCCCTTTCTATAACTCTCTTCAATTTAGCAAAAAAATGTCAAAACCCATGTTCTCTTCCAAATCAAAATACAGAATAACTTGTGCAACTTCTCAATCCCTAATCTCCTGTGTGTGAAAAAAACTTCCAAAATTCTTAATTAATTAAAAGATAATATCCCTATTTTTTCAAAAACTCTAAAAATCAAGAATAAAATAAAACTCATTCTTTAAAAGCCAGCTTTTTAATTAGATCTGTATTCTCATTGGCTCACACAATCTTTTTATTCTTTTATTTGTTTTATTGCTTTTATTTCTATTTTTGCAACATTACTTGCACATCACATTATTTATTTAATTTAAATAATTTATTCTAATAATTATCTTCAATCAGATAATTAATTAAAATAAATAATACACATTTAATATTTAATTATCATTTAATTGAAACACATGACTTTATAAAAATCAAATAAAACATTTAAATATTTTCATACAAATAAATCAACATCAATTAAATAATCATAACTTATAAAATACCTCATTAATCAAAATACGACAAACACAACACAAACCACAATGACGACAATTACAGAAATGCACAATACCAAATCAACAAGACGACCTGACATCATGGGACGGAAGGACTTCATCGTCACCTCTGTATCAACATTTAACCGTTGGGTTATTGGTGCTCGCCCTGTCCTGCCAAAGCAGGTGGAATCGAGACTTGTCCCTGCAATCCTGCATACAAACGGAGTTGTGTACGTGTGCATATATACATATATAATCATCAAAGCATTAAATCGAAGTACTGCATTGTGAGAAGGAATCGCAACATAGCAGGGCACTCGCGAACGAATGATGCTATATTGTCCTTCATCACACCTATTCTAACAATTATAACCTAATCAATGAATTACATTTCTAACTAACAATCATCTCATAACATATCTAATTAAATCACTGCATCATATCATAATTCTGAAAATCAACTAACATTACCAACCACAATGTCATATAAAATAATCATGTCTACTAATGGAATACAACATCATCCAATGTCTAATTATCCAATTCAAACAATATCATCATCGTCACAAGTAGCAAACAACCGCATTGAAAAATACTAAATCCTACTAGTAAGAGGAGGGGTATTACATCCTCCCCCTCATAAAATCGGCTTACTCCTGGAAGCCGGTAAACAAAAAGAAATAAGATTCCCTAATACGGGAGGCATCCTCCCTCACCAAGACGGTGAACTGATCATCATTAAAAACTAGAATCAAGCTCACACATAAGAGTAAGAAATAATAATACAAGTATTAGTAACATGGGGGTATTACACTACTGCCTCCACAGTGCCTCCCCATGGGGGGCAGTTGTGGGGCAGGGCCCCCCCTCCCATAATCTTAATCTTTTATTATATTTTTTTTATATAATTTTTCAAAAAAGAAACAACAGGGCAGACCCCTATACAAAAAAAACCTCCTGTGTATGTTTTTTTTTGGAAACCAAATTTTCCAGAAAATAATTTCCAAAACATATTTAAAAAATATGTTTGTATAGAATATATATACATATATACAGGCATATTTATCAATATATACCCCCAAATTTTCATTTTTCAGAAAAATTGTGCAACTTCACAATATAATTTTGCAATGAAATAATAAATTTGACAACACTAGATTTGGTTTTAAGTTTTAAGTTTGAAAATAAATTTTCTTTTGATTTTCTTTCATGATTCTTGTTTTGTTCTCTTTCTCCTAATTCCAACAGAAGTTTGCAAGTTTTGAAACAAAATCACATGGGTTTTCATTGAATTTTAAACAACATTTAAAAAAAAATTCAATAGCATAACAAAGTTCAAAACTCTTTCAAAATGAAACAAAAATCAAAGAACCTGATTTTTTCTCCAAAGCTTGAAGAAATCAAATGGTGTTTCTAGATCTATTTCCAGCCCACCAAGAAATTCAACCTTCTTCCTCAAATCCAAACAAGCCACAACAAAAACCTCTTCCCAAAATGGAAATTGAAAATTATATGAAATTCTATTTGTTAAAATAGAGTTTTTTTCAAATTTGTCGAACCCCTAAAATAAATATCTCATATATATTAAATATATTGCAATTTGGAGATATTTTCATTTTTTGAAATTTAAAACAAAAATAAATATCTCATATATATTAAATATATTGCAATTTGGAGATATTTTCATTTTAAAAAAAAATTAAAACAAAATTACTTTCAAAATGAAATTTCATGCATTTAAAATTTTTGTATTTTACAAAAAGAATTCAAAATTTTGAAAAGAAATTCTTTTACTTATTAATTTTCAAAAAGTGCAATTTAAAACATATTTCATTTTTTTAATTTAAATCTAAATATCACTAATGCCAAAACAACTAACTTAATTTAATTTATCACTATTAACTTAATTAATCAATAACTAAATCTAATCCAAGATTTGATTATTTTATTAATTAAATTAAATTAACCGATAAAATAAATAACATTTCAATATTGTAACTAGATATATTTAATCATCATTTTAACTACACCCGCCATTTAATAACCTTTATAATTTGAATTTAAATAAACACCTAAGGTGAAATGGACAATATTAAAGCAAATAAACCCAACTACAATCTGATGACACACTATGACTAGGTGATGATTTGACATGGAAAACCTAGCTACTATCTCCCAATCGTTTACCATTGGTCAATGGACACGCTAAAACCTGTGAAATCAGGTGGAGTTGATGTCCTGTACCTGTCAACCTATGAACAAAGAGTATATCGAACATGCATATATATGATATAATAACATACATTGTGAAGAGGAAATCTCAGAATCATAGGGCACTCGCAAGCGAGTGATACAATCCTGTCCTCTTCACCAATACAACCTTTCTAACTAATGAGTTTAACATCAATAATATAATAAAAGCATAAAGCATCTTTAATCAAATATCGGCTACGCTAATTCAAAACATGCCATAATGATAACATCAGAGTAAAATACCATCACATCAAAATATCACATATACATCGCTTAACAGTTGTGATCAACTAGAACCAAGTACCGTAGTCAAAGTGCTAACAGAATAAAGCATACATAGAAGAACATTGTTCAGTCAAAGAGAAAAATGGAGGGGTGTTACAAGTGTACAATGCACATTGCAAACCACTAGATCTGCCGGACTATGTGGTTGTTCACTTCCAAAATTACATTTGGCTACCATGGGAACCATAGAACCAAAGAGGTATCCCCATCCTAGCTATAACCCGAGGTAGCCGAACACAAAGTCCACTCACCATGGCATGGGAAATCACAATACATAAAGCATAAGGCTTAACATTAGATAGAGCAACAATAAACATAAGAAACAAAGAAAGGTAGGGGTTGACTTTTACTTGACTATCTCTCATGTTAAATCACTTGAAAGACTCCGCATTGATCCAACATTCTCATTTGAGAGATAATCCATGTTAAGAAATAAATATACTACTCAATGTCACAATGAAGAGGTGCATTTGGAACAACTCTAGCCCCTGCCAAAAGCTTTCATCCCCACCTCATGATTCAGGCTATAAAAAAGGCTCTGAAAAATTTATTCTCATATTAGCTCCAGAATGTATACCATCCTCTTTTCAAGGATTTTACGTTAAATTTTACATAAACATAGCAAGTAATAACCTGTGCAAAATGGGTATGATGCTAAAGATGCACATAGATACCAGAGAACAATAAGAAAAGGGAAAAAATTATACAAGAACTTTAGTGGGATGTTCTGATCAATCCAATCTATTAAAATATATATTCAACTATTCTAAAAACTTTTTGAAGAATATTGTGTTTTATTTGACTAAATAGTTTTAAATTATGCACCTATTGTTTGTTTTCCATTTTTTGTGCCTATATACTTTGTGTTTTTCTTCCACATTAAATTTCCCCTGTTTCTTCAATGCTTTCCATCCTCTTTAGTCTTACACATTAAAGATAATTTTCTTCCTATTTAGTATATTTTGTACCTTGAACAATAAACTTTCTGTTAAATTCACTATAAAAATATGCACCCATAAATATTAATCTTCCCACTTCTCATTCAACATTTCACTATTTCATACTTTTTGTATATGCTATTCAAAAGAATACACTCTTTTGTATATTCCACCTATCCATGTTTGTCCAAGTATTTTTAAATTCCATGATGCCAATTCTTTATTAGGATACCTACAATTCTCTTTCAACCAATTTTAACATGTAGTACTCTAAACCTACAATTACAGTTGTTACAAATTGATACATATACACATACAAAGAACATTAAGTGTCAAAGATGCACAAGGATACCAACCAACAATAAGTACAAGTCAAAATTTCTATAAGTCAATAATGTGTTTTGAACATTCCAGTATATTAAACTATATATGCACATCCTCTAGAAACATTTAAAAAAAAAATGTGTTCCATTTGACTAATAAGTTTAAAATTCTCCTAGCATGTTCTATTTTTGCATTTTCTGTGCCTGTATACATTGTGTTTTGTCATTTTTCCTTCATGCTTTGCTTCCACATATTCTTATACATTCTTGTTAGCTTTTCTATTAGTTTTATTTCATTCAAATAGCTAGAAAATGTTGAGATTCTACAAAATTCTCTTTTCAACATTTCACTATTCTAGTTTTCTTGTATATTGCATCCAAAAATATATAGTCTTGTATACATTGTATTTTTTGTCTAATGTATGGTAAAACTCCATGCAATTTACGATGAATTTTCTAGGCCTATTTACAACGATTGTGAAGTTTGTTGACCGTGTGGGTTGGTGGTGGGGGGGCTAGTTGCCTTGATCAATGGAAACAAAATGGTAAGTTTTTGCACATGTCAGGGTTGGTGCATTTTGGCATTCTTGCGCGATGGCACAAAAGTGGGTAAATCCAATATTCACTGTTGTAGTATGGGAAATTATATTTTTTTGATTGCATTGTGAAATGAGGCACCGTGGTGTTGCTTTTATAGTAGAATATTGAAAAATCCTGCCATTCGCCTCTGTTAGACACTAGATTGAAGAGTTTTTCAACTTTTGCACTCTGCAATCTACAGTGCTTCGGATTGTCTTTTTAATGTAAGTTATTTTGCAATATCTTATTTTCATTCCATACACATCTAACTAGTGAAATATATTTTGATATATTCTAATAAAATGTTGCTTTGCAGTAATATCATCTTGGGCTCAATGCAAGCATAGATGGACAAGGAGATATGAAACCCATCTATCAAATAATTGGTACTTGAAAGATCACCATAGTTGTAAGCATAAGCAAGGTTTGTTTTATAAATTTATATTTTCCCGAGTTATACATTCAACCATTTTCTTCCTCCATGGCTAGATAGGCTCCATAGATTTGTTGCTATATATATATACATGCATGCACAAATTCTTACATGCACATGACTACAGTAAAAATAGTCTATTCTACACATTGCATTTGTCAATGTTTCTATAGTTTCCTTTTTAGCTTATCAAAAAAATTATCTAGACACATCAAGGAATTCTATTCATGGCTGCACTGATGGAAACCCCAGTGGAAAATTCAAATAAATAGCCAATAGGTAAATGCCAACTATTACATAGATTCCTTGTTTTCTATTAATATGTTTCATGATATTCTCTTTTCCTCATCTCTTTGAAGTTTCCTATAACAAGTTGTTCATTGTCGTAGTTTAGCTCTTGTATTCTTCACCAAACATAACATTGACTTGCACCTTTCGACTAGTTTCTAGTTTTTTTGGCTTGTGTTTGTTTTTCAGCCTCTAGTTATTGTTCCTTCTTATCCTTGTTCATATTTGGTGCTATGTGAATTTTCTACACTAGAAGCTCTATATAAGAAACTCTTCATAGCTGTGGTTTACACCTTCTATTCCCCATATGTTAAACTTCCATTTAAAGTGTGTTTTAGATCATCTGGCATTTGAGAAATTGTAAAATAGTTTTTATGAAAACACTTGAGAATAATAGGTCAATGTTAGATGATTGAAAACACACATTAAATAGAACTTTAAGAGAGGTGGAAAACCATACATAGACCAAAAAATTGAAAGTATCCAAAAGGTTTCTATTGATCTGTCATTTATGTGTGATTCTAAAGTGTTATTCTAATACATCTTGCAATTGTTACATAGATTGCTTGTCTTATACCAATATGTTTCATGATACTCTTGTTTCCTCATATGTTTGAAGCTCTTTATAACAAACTGTTAATTTTCATGGTTATTTTGTTTGGAGGGAACATGTTATGTATCTTCTATCAATATGTTTCACGATATTTATTTTCCCTCATTTGTTTGAAGTTGCCATTAACAAACTATTCTTCATGGTATTCTTTTTTCTAGTTCCCCATAAAAAAAATGTTTATTCTTGTGGTTTCCCTCTTGTATACTATATATATTTTAAAGCTGTATTTAATATGCCTTTTTTCTATAATATTTAGTGGAAAATAAGTGTCATTCTAATACCTCTTATATAATTAGAAAGATACTTAATAATTATAGGAAAAGGACAAATGATGTGAAAGCCACATTAAATAGAACTTAAGAACATGGAGAATAGAAGAGGTGAACTATAATAATGAACAATTTGTTATGGGGAGGTGGATATTGATAAGACACAATCAATCTATGTAATAGTTGGCTTTTCAAAACAAAATTCAAGCTACATTATTTGGCACTCAATATTATAGAAAAAATAGACAAATTGTAAAATAACTATTACAAAGACACTTAAGAATAAAGGTAAATGACACATGATCCAAAACCCACATTAAACATATTAATACAAGATAAGAAGTCTATGTAAGAGTTCACTTGTCAATTGAAAATTTGAGCTATATAGACAAATAGAGAAATTGTAAAAGAGCTATTAAAATAACACTTAACAACCAATAAACTATTTTTATCTTCAAAATGTTTATGCTTTCATATATATATATATGTGTGTGTGTGTGTGTGTGTGTGTGTGTGCAATTACTCCTATGTTAATCTGCAATTGATCCTATGTTAATGGCTATAATGCCAAAGATGCATAGAGATAACTACAAACAATAAATGAAGGGAAAATAAATTACTATCCCTAGCCATTTTTTTTGACAAAAGAAAGAAGATTTAACTGTAATTTCTCCATCCATATAGAGCCATAATCTCCTCGAAGTCTCCAAAATTGGTATAACGCCAAATATACAAACATATAACAAGGAATAATACGCAAAGAACGAAAGAAATGAATGATAAATTAATCATTGTAACACCTCTTATACAATTTCTCTCCTTGTCTTCAATATTTATCACCAAAGAATGTAGCTCGAATCTTGTATCAATATGTTTCATGATGTTATTTTCTTCTCAACTATTTGAACTGGAGACCCATTGACAAAGCTTGATTCCATACACTATAGAAGATTGTATAATAACTAGAAAGGTGCATCTAACCTCATGAAAATTTATTAGTATAGATTTTTTTTTGCAAGTGCTTATATTTGCATTGCATAGCTAAGATGTATATGCAAAAATTTCTTTGTGAAACATGTGCACATATAACAACCAATAACCACAAAGGAAAAAAATGTAGTCATGTACAAAATGAGAACCAAGCTGAAGGCAACAATTTTTAGTATAGTCTACTATCAAACCAAGGCCACAATGGATCTTTCAACAATGCAACTTAATCAATATATTTTCTTGCACATTTTAGAGTACATCAATGTTAAAACCCTCCAACCTGCTATCAAACACAAACACAAGTGATGATTTATCCAATACTTTGCTATCAAACCAACCCCACAGTGGCTTGTTTGAGAATATGACCAAGAAGAATATACTTTTCCACACTACAACATTGAATACTACATTTACTTCCTCCTGTGCCATCCTACAACAGTGGTAGGATGCATTAATTCTCCTATGAGCAATCACTTTCCATTCTACTTCCATGTCTCAATGCATCTTGCTCCACCACTTCCAACCCATGCAATTAGTAAAATCCACATCCTCATAGACAACCATGGGAATCGTTTCCACCTATTAGCCATTTCTGGATGTCAACGATGGAAAATCCTATTCATGGCTGGGTTGGTGAAAAAAATAGACAAAAATTGCTTGGGTGAAGATATGAACAATACAAGGTGTAAACTACAACAATGAACAACCTGTTGTAGTCACCTTCAAACAGATGAGGAGAAGAGAATATCATGAAACATATTAATTCAATACAAGCAATTTATGTAATAGTTGGCATTCACCTATGATTCTTAAGTGTTTTCCTAATAGTCCTTTCACAATTTTCCTATTTTTCCTATAATATTTACTTCCAAATAATGTGGCTTGAATTGTGAATAGACAAGTCATCTGCTATATAGATTTCTTTTCTTGTATCAATATGTTTTATGATATTCTTTTTCCTAGTTCCACAAAGAAAACTATTGATTATGTAACATTTTCTAGACTATTTCCCTTTCTAAACCATTGTAGATTGTGCTTTATGTGATTTTGGAGGACAACCACACACCATTTCCATGTGCTTTTTAGAGGAGAAACCTTTTCTTGTTGGAATCACATTATTTATCCCTATAAGCACATGAAAATGGTTGATGTTGCTTCATTCAACTAAACCATTTTCAATGTCATGGTTGGCTTGGTATTCATTTCATCCATGGCTACATTTTTTTCCTTCTTGGTTATTGGTTATTAAATGTCACCATACTTCACAAACAAATTTTCAATAGAGATCTTATCCATGCAATTCAATTATAAGCACTTGCAAAAAAAAATCTATACCAATAAACATGTTTGCAATGTTAGATACACCTTTTTAGTTATTATACACTCCACTATATATATTCCACCATGTATTCAAAATGTTCCATTTTATCTCTTTCTATTTACAACAAATAATGATAACCTCTTCTATTGTAGATCTATATTATTTCCTTTATAATGTTGCATAGATACAATTGACATCCAAAAAAATTAGTGTATTGTAAATTGTTTATTTCAAATTCTTGAATGCTCCAACAACTCGATCCAATGTTTCTCACGCTTTTCAAACACCATCAATGTAAGTATGAAACTTTTTCCATTTTCAATATATAGATTTGATGAAGAAATTGTAAATATTACTAATTAATTATACTTTTAAATTCTCTATATTGATTTTACCCATATAATTACTCACTTTTTATGCTTCCTTCATGATTTTGCTTGCCTGTCCACTAACATCTTCTATTTGTAGGAACCAGGCTAAACCATGCAAAAGCATTCAAAAATCATGATATTTGTTTTTTAGAAAGCGTGGGTTTTGTGCTTTTTCTTTTAACGCCATATATTTCTTGTTACATAGATACATGTGTATAGAAATCCTTATATACACTTGGCTTTGACAAACATAATCTATAGTAACATGTTTCTTATGTCATAGCAAGTGTTGCAAAAGCACTTGAGACTTTGGTCATGCCACCTCAAAATAAACCATATCTTTTATTCATTTATTCTAACAATGCAAAGTATGTGTATTGTGTCATCACATTCTTCTTTTCGTGAGGTCTATTTATTTGTTTTGGATAAAAGATGGCGTGACTCAGTCTTTAATAACACTATGAAGCAATTCATAAAAAATTGATATCTTTATTTTCAATTTTCTTGTAATGAACTACTTTTGAATCCTTTCTACTTGTCTCCATTTTATTTTACTGCTAGTAACCCATAAATCAAATGTATACTAATGCATTTATTTCCAAAATTATGGAGTAAATACTAATTATAAAAGTATTGAATACTAAACATCTTTCTTTCTTCAAAAATATGCCAGATCCAATACTTTTTTATTGCATATTCATAATTAAAGGCATTCATAATAACTCTTTAAAAAATGAGAATTATTTAATGTTCCATAGTTTTCATAAATATTATTTAATCCACAACTTCAAATTTTCCATGTATTTGTATTTGTATGTATCTTCACATAATTATATAATAATCAATCAATTGATTGATTAACCTAGACAAAACGATTAAATATAGATATGCATCTAGGTCTAATAAATATAAAACTAAAATAGAGATAAAATTATCTCATACCTTAAATTTTGGAGAAAAAATATTGTTAACAAAATAATTATTTAAAAATTTATATTTTATTTAAATTTACAATTGTCATTTTTAATAATAAATTTATTAAAAAATTATATATGTTGGGAATTAATTTATCAAATAACTATTCTAACTAAAATTATTAAATATTACATATTAATAAAAAAGAAGTTATTGATGATTGCTTTCTTAAAATTAAAATTAATGGATATTTCCTAACTAATAAGATTGGTTCAACATGCCATGCGGTTTTAAGGGTATGTGCAGCAAGATGGTTCCCAAAAAGGGGGCTTAAGTGGCCACTTTTTTTTTCCTAAAATCAAGAAATGCTGACCTTGGATGTGAAATTGAGGATAGTTACACTCAAAATTTTGAGATGGAACAAAAACAAGGATCAAAGTACTTTGATTCTACTTTCTAAGCAACTAATTTATTTTGAAAATGGTTGAGATTAAGGGGTTCAAAAAAGGGATGTACACAAATTGGTGTTGTTTTTGTCAGAAAAACATAACATAGCAACTCTTGTACGACCTAAAGTACAATGAACTATTTTTTAGTATTTTTAAATTCACTATGGTTAGAGGTTAGCTAACAACATCTAGTTGATGCACAATTTTTCTAATAATTTTTTAATGAATATTTAATTTTTTACTAATTTTCTAATTGGGCACTTCATGAAAAGTAGAATTTTGGCTGTGCTCCCCCTACAAATTTTGGAAAATAATTGATTTTTTTTTCTCTTTTTTTAAAATTTGTAGAATGGAGTGTAGTTTCTAAAAATATAATTCATTTAAAATTTTGATGAATGGCTAATTTATAACAAAAAAAACACCAAAAAATTGCTTTTTGGTAAAAAATAGACATACAAACAAAATAAATTATGGGTGAAAGGCTTAACATTGTCAAAAAAGTGAAAAAATACATCATTGGATAGCTAAGAGAGAACCTAACATTACCCATGTATTTTATTTTGTTGATATTGAACTAGATGCAATCTTGATGGTGAGCATGGACCTGATTATGTGAAAAAATTTAGAATTTGCAAAAACACATCTCTGGCCTTGTTAGGAATGCCCTTCAAGCCTTTAGGTTGGTATTCCAATGCAAATATTTCACTTTTATCTTTTTCTTTAATGCAAAATAATGCAAGCACATTTTTTAAAACTTTTTTTTCAAAAGTGGTGACAAAATTGGTACCCAATTTCATGCACCCACCCTTAATTTACATTTCCATAATCAATTTTCAACTAATAATTTTCTATGTTGGAACACAAAGATTGATTTCTCATTTTCTGTAAATGGTTCAAAATCTCAAACTCATTGCCTGTGAGAAATGAACTAAACTCACGTTATTCCATCCTAGCTTATTAACATGCTTTTGCTTTTTCCACTCAATAAAATAATTGCAACTATTATTGACTGTTTATATTTTAGATTGCATTCCAAAAAAATGTCCTCCTTCCTTCCCTCTGTATAGCCATTTGTGTTGGACCCCTATCAACTGATTGTTGCATGCTTGTGCATGCGACTACTAGTTTATATTTTTATAGATATAAAAATGTATAAAGACCTATAAATTTAGTTATAATGATGAATACGGTAGAGGATCTCTTAGGTGATAATTTTTGCTGATTACACATTAATAATTCATGTAACAAGAAAATTATTGTTGTATTTATTGATTATTAGATTGAAAATAGTAAGAATATTTCTATTATTTGCAACAAACATCTAAAATTAATATGATAGAAAAACTCATATTTTTATAGAACTATTATTAAATTAATTATATTTAAATACAATAAAAATATTTTAAATAATGATCTGATCAATTACACATTAATAGTTCATGTAAATATTAAACATGCACGTCAAAAAAGCTAATCTAAAATTAAATAAAATTATTTCAAAGAAGATCCTTATAAAAAATATTGTAAGAAAAAGAGACAAAAATTGGAGATAATTAGAATAGTCTTCTCAACCTAATAGCTAAGCCTTATCTAGAGGGACTTCAAATAGTGTTCAAACAATGATGTAATGAAGTATGAATGGTGTTAAAAAACATATGAAAGAAAATTAAAAAAGAAATTAGAAAATCTCGTGCTAATAATACAAAACTATCCAACACTAAAAACTATACTTGCTAGTCACCAAGTCAACACTCAATTGTAATAATACACAACTATCCAACACTAAAAAGTATACCTACTAGTCATCCAAGTCAACACTCAAACATAATAATACAAAACTATCTAGCACTAAAAAGTATACTTACCAGTTACCCAAGTCAACAATTTATTGTAATAATACAAAACCATATGGAGCACTAAAAAGTATACCTACTAGTCACCCAAGTCAACACTCAATTGTATTTCCATTACAAATTCATATCTCGTCTCTACTATTGGTTTATATATACATTAAACAATTAAAGAAGATGAATGTATTTGTTAAAGAAAAACTCAAAAAAGTTTAAAGAATGTATCTATCAATTGTGGGACACACCATTGCAATGTTGTCTCTACTAATGTCAATACATCTTCTAGAAATTACATCTTTAAGAAAAGAAGTCAAGTAAAGAGAAAAGGTAGCAGAGTTAAATACTTGACAAACTTGAAAAACATAAGTACATAGATGTATCTACCATTGATGTTTATGTAGCATCTCATAATACACATTTGATTGTATTTATTAACTAGCTTATATCTATTTAAAATAATTTATATATAATAAGTCGAGAAATATCTTTTTTTAGATATATTTTTTTATATTATTTTATATATATTATTATATTATACTATAATGATAAATAAAAGCAATATATATATTAATATATTAATGTATATATATATATATATATTAATAAAAGTAATATATATATATACATACATACATATACATATATATATATACATATATATATATATATATATACATATATATATATATATACATATATATGCATATATACATATATATACATATATACATATATATACATATATACACATATACGTTTACATTTACATATACATATATAGTGAAAGAATTAATCATCATAACTCCTAACAAAATATTTGATGCTTCTTTAGATTTTCTGATGAAACATGGTAAATTCATAAGTAGCAGAGTTAAATACTTGACAAACTTGAAAAACATAAGCACACAGTTGTATCTACCATTGATGTTTATGTAGCATCTCATAATACACATTTGATTGTATTTATTAACTAGCTTATATCTATTTAAAGTAATTTATATATAATAAGTCGAGAAATATCTTTTTTTAGATATTTATTTTTATATTATTTTATATATATTAATATATTATACTATAATGATAAATAAAAGCAATATATATATATATATATTAATATATTAATGTATATATATATATTAATAAAAGTAATATATATACATACATATATACATATATATATACATATATATATACACACACATATATATACATATATACATATATATATATATATACACATATATACACATATACATTTACATTTACATATACATATACATATATAGTGAAAGAATCAATCATCATAACTCCTAACAAAATATTTGATGCTTCTTTAGATTTTCTGATGAAACTTGGTAAATTCATAAACATTTCTTTTGAATGAAATGAAAAAATATGAGATTGCTTTTAGTCTAAGCTTTGATCAGTTTTGTTAACTTGTTGTAGAGACAGTAGCTTGTTATTTAGTTTGATTGAGCATCTATGAAGAGTTTAGATACACTTTTATTATCAAGTTGCAGATAGTGGAAGGACTTTTAAAGCTACCTAAAAACATAGAGTGCACAGATTGTAAATATAGGTATGTGTTCGATAAATTTAAAGATAATTCTTAGTCTTTCTATGCAAGGTAGTGGCGCATTTATGATATCCATTGTCAATTTCTACAAATAAATCAAAACCTTGTTTACAAATAAATCAAAAAGTACACAAATTTTCCTATCTTTTTATTTTCTTGTATTAATATGTTACATGCCATTTGGGATAAAATAGAAAATTCGACCAAAGAAGCATAACTTATAAAGAAATTAATCAAAAGACAAGAGAAAGGTGCAAGTGCAACAACAAAAAAAATAAAAATCTAAAAATTAGAACTAGAAGACAAAATGAATTTGCAGTTACAACAGTAAAAAATAAACGAATATTGTACAATTAATCTAATCTTTGTAGTTTCCAGTACTTCCAATATTTGGATTTTACCAATTTTAATTTTTATCTTGTTAAATTATTATTTAATAAACATAATCTAAAATATTTAATTTCTGCATTCAATAAGACAAGATATCTTCAATTTTTTCTAGATTTATGTTTTCCACTTGTTACATCTAATTGGGTCTCTCTACTCATTCATATTTCTAGTCTTCAAAATTTTCAAGTTCTATCTTCTTCAATTATTATTCAATACACAAAACCTTTAATATTTACTTGTTTGTATTCAATGAGATAAGGTTTCTATAGTTTTTTAAATATTTTCTTACTTTTGTCATTTCCCATGGAACTACAACAACAATTTTTTGTATATAACAATTGTTTATTCATTTGAAATAAATATTGTCAATTTAATAACCATATGAAATACTTTCAGATTTATTATGATGTAATATCTTACAACAGTCTCATTGGACATTCATTTCAGAGAAAAAGATTTCAAAATAAAAAATCTAACAAGTCACAGTTCATTAAAATTGTTATACATGTGGTAGAAACACCTAGTACTAATGTCAATACAATAAAATCAATAGGAGTTCCAAAATTTTAATGTAGCAAGAAAAAAGGATATATATATATCACTTTTAAAAATTCTATAATATTATTGTTCAACTAAAAAAAGAATTGCATTCAATGCGTGCATAAGTAATTGTCTTCTACAAGAACTAAAAATTATATATATATATATTTTAATGTCTTTGTTAATTGTGAGACCCATCACTATATTTTGTATGTACTAATAATAAATATTCTAGAATTTGATGTAAATATACTAGCCATCTAAATGAAATAAACTAGCACTTGCACCTATAGAAGGTTCAAGGATTGTCTCGATATAAAACTATATGTATGTTAATATGTTAAAGAGTACATGTTTGTGCATGGGTGTGTATGGATACAATGTGTTGCAAATTCTAATAGTATGTGGCTGAATTAAACAATTTTAATAATAAGTGCTAAATAATGGAATGAAATAAACTTAGACAAATCTAGATTTTTTCCTAAAGAAATTAAGTATTATCTAATTTTGAAATATTTGCATACAAATTTAAAACATAAAGCAATGTAAATGTTAAAAGAAAGTTGCCATCAAATTGACAAACAACATTGCAATGGAAATAGAATGTTCCCATCCAATTGGAAAATCAATATTTATCTAACTTTTATGTGATAAGTGAGAATTTAGAGGCTTTCACCTATGTTTTGGAAGCTAAATAATAGGTTGTTTACCATCTAAAAAAGAATTGCATCCAATGAATGCATAAGTAGTTTCCTTCTACAGTAACTAAAAAATAGAAAACATTTATGTATGTCTGTTAATTGTGTGACCCACCACTACGTATTGTATGTACTAATAATAAACATTTTAGAATTTGATGTAAATCTACTAGTTGTCCAAATGATATTCTAGATTTTGATGTAAATCTACTAGTTTTCCAAATGATATTCTAGAATTTGATGTAAATCTCCTATTCATCCAAATAATATTCTAAAATTTGACGTCCAAATGGATAAATAATATTTTAAAATTTATTATATATAAAACTAAAGCAATAGTGTACATTCGCCCTTGTTCCTTTATGCAAATTCTAGTATGCCTACCTGGCACTATTCCCATGCCTCACCTACTACCAAGAATAGAGGTATGAAAGGCAAGAGCTTATCCATATTCATTGATTGTAGATATCATATCCCAAGTTGAAATGCGATTTAGTGTGTGAGGTGACAAACTAGTACTAGAAGGGTGCATTTGTAAATGGTTGTTATTGTTCCAAGAGTTTGACTTCTAGGTGGTTGTGAAACTAGGAAAGGACAATGTGGGGCCTGATCATTTGTTAAGGACTGAGATTGGAGAGTCCGGGGGTTCACTAGATGATCAGCTCCCTGATTCAGATCACTTTTTAAAATTTTGTAATATTATTGGTCAAACAAAAAAAATCAATCCAATAGATGCATGAGTAATTCTCCTTTTGAAGGAACAAAAAAAACAAATTTTTTTTTTGAATGTCTTTGTTAATTGTGAGACCCACCACTACATATATGTGCTAATAATACACATTCTACAATGTGATGTAAATCTTCTAGTCCCCCAAATGAACACCTAACAGTTTTTCCATTACAACTTCACATTTGGAATCTTCAATAGGTTTACCTATACACTAGACACCAATCCTCCTTTCAACCATCACCATTTTCTTACTGAATCCTTTTAAGCAAACAAGTCAAGTAAATAGAAGAGAGTTGCATTACAATGGAGAAGGCGGGATTAGCAGAGTTCAATGTGAAGATTGTGGAGAGTTTCCTAGTGCCACCATGCCTTCCTTCACCCCAAGTCACCCTCTCTCTAGCGGCCAAACTTGATGTTGTGTCTAGTCCACCAGGCCACTCCTATCAGACTTTAGTTTAGCACCTGTCGTTCCGTACGACAATTCACTGATGGCTTCCAACCACGTGAGACCCAAACACTTTGAAGTTAAGAGGAAATGTTGACCCACCTTCAGCCTTTCAGGTCCTGGACCCTCAAATTCTGACCCCAGAATTCCATTTCCCTTTGGCTATTCCAAACATCAAAGCCCTGATGGATTTCCAACCTTGTATCTCCAGATGTTCCAAGAACAACCCAAATGAACTTCAATTAAAAAACCAATCTCGATCCACATGCCTAAATTCAACCTTCTCCTACATAGGCCTTTCAAACCATTAAAATATGAAGTCGGGAGAAACCACCTGAGTTTCCCCACCCTAGTCACCCTCTAAATGACATTCCTATTAGGGAGGTCTGGATGCTTGGGCCCGGGTTGTCTAAAATCCCTCCAGTAAATTTCTAACGATGTCTTGAAGTAAAAGTTTGACTTTATAAATGATATATCATCTAATTGGACTTCTTCCATGGGATTATTACTAAAATTTGTGTTTTCGTGATTGGTTATGCTCATTGTGCCTTATTTGCAGGATATATGGAATCAGGTGTAGGACGCTCAAGGGCAGTTGTAGAGAAAGAAAAAGGGAAGAAAGCAGGCAAAGTTCCTCATGGAAAAGAGGATAAAGACCAACTGAAGTTCCAATTCCAAGGAGAGCCTTTGCATTTGAAGATCATCATAGACTGGAAGGAAATTATAGATACCAATATCAGCCATGTCGATATTGATGAATTCAAACAAAGGGTTAGGATCTATCCTAAGACCAATAATGCAAGACTAATCAAAAGTAGTGGAATTTCCAAGGCTACATATTTTCCTCTGTCCCTTATGGCTCCTAAATTGGTCATGGCCTGCCAGCAGGCATATTAGTCCAAGACATAGAAAATAGTTGAAAAAGATGGAAACATCCTTGCTGATATGTTAGGTGTAGCTATAAAAAATACTTTCCACATCCCTACCTTTGAAAAAATGGAGATGCCAACCATCGCAGATTGTAAGTCAATGTGGGACGAAGACCCCATTGGCTGTAAGAAGCTTATACACTAGTACTGGCTCAAAGAGAGAAGGGGTAGCACTGTGAAGGTTCCCTAGGAGCTCTTCCACAATGACTTCCATGATGACTACAATGACTTGGTGACTCTGATTAGCAAGGTGATGGGCCTCCCCACTACTATATATTTTTAGGAGTGGATGGTTTACTTTGTAGAGCAGATTCTCCATAGGAAAGAGTATGTTACTACAAAAGCCTCATTCTATTGGGGAGGTATAATAAGCAACTGCTTCCATGAGAAATTTATGAATGTAAAGAAGACCTCCAAATTCTACATGACTCCCTATCTTTTTTACTCACTGGACGAGTGGAGGTATTATGCTAGGTTGTTCAGGGCACTCAATGAAGAACCAGGTTGAGAATTGGAGGTCTATGATAGATACACCCAACTCCAGTTCAAAATTTTTAAAGAGGAGTATTGTAGAGTGAACGACTCCTTCATGGGTCGCATTATCAGATTACTTGGGGGAGATTTTCAAAGGAGGGTCTCTCATAGTGCTCGCGCATTCTTAAAACAATACACCTTCTTGTTCATTCAATGCCCCAAGTTCACCTACATCTGTGCCTACGGTTACACAAAGAGGCCAAATAAGCTGCCCTAGAACCCCAATGATCAAATTATAATGTTGGAGCTCTCTTGAAAACTACATGTACATTCGATCCTCAATAGTAGGCATTTGGCAGGGATCCCTTGTCCCTTAACTTTTGGCTAGGGTATGTACAAATTGCAAACCTCCTAGTGTGTCAAGAATTTAGAGAAGGAACTAGTAGAATATCATTTTCGCCTACACACTGCTCTCCCACGAATGGACTTGTATGGGCACGTAAGGAAGGAAACCCTATTATTAATGAAGAATTCCTGATAGAGTAGATACAACAAAAGGGAAATCAACAAAAAGAAAAAACTATTATAGTGTTGTCATTAGAGGACAAAATAGGGATAATGACAAAGTTGTATTTCAAATTGTAATATATTGGGGGTAGATAGAACCCTAAGTTATAGTGAATCTTGGCCACACAATGAGATTAAATCTTGGCCATTCGTTCTACTATTTGGATACTATAAAGAGGGGGTATCCTCTCATTTTCAAGAGAGAGTTGAGTTGTTGCAATGACATGCTACATAAATTTCTAATGAAAATACATTGATTTGGTGCATTTTCTGAGTTTCTATACATGTTTCATGATTCAATCTCCCATAGTTAGATGCTCTAGTTAAATTTACATTGCTATTTTAATTGGTTTCATATTTCTTAGATAGATTTAGTGATGTTGTATATGTGATTATAGAAATTTATGTTGTGTTGATGCCTTCTAGTCCGTACTTCTTTCCATTTGGTATTGGTTGTATACCTTGGAATTTATCCTATTATAGTGCATAAAATAACTCAAAATATGAATGATAAAGGACCAAGGACACCTCAAGATTAGCCAAAAGAGAGTGACAAAACAAGAAGGGAAATAGATAACACAAGACACAAACGGTTTTACCTTCCTTGTTGTTGATATCTCTTTGATTGGCCCTTGCTTGGAATGGTTTGTGTGCTCCTTAGATGATTGCTTGAATGACTAAAATGCAAGATTCAATGTGCAATATGATCAAGAGAGATGGATAAATGATGGCAAAGGATTGAGGATGTAAATTGGCAGCATGTAGTTATCAAATGGCTAAGTGTTGTAAATGCCCTTGAGGAGGGGGTATTTATAGAGGATCTTGAATTCTCTAGAGAATTCAACGGTCAAGATTGATCCAACAAGGTCAAGATGAAGGGCTATGGTGGGTTGAGAACCCACAAGCCCTCACATCTTGACATGTGGAGGGTGAAGTGGCTAAGGGGATATGAGATGGAGGTGAGTTGTCAAAAAGGTACATGAGGTGGAGGAAGGACAAGTACCTTCCAAGCACCTTGGAGAGTGAGAGGAATCTTGGGTGAATAAAAGTGAATTAAAAATTCACAATGATTGGAAGAATCTGGTGGATAAGACAATGTTCCCAAAAGGTGGGAGTTTGTCACATGTGACTTGATGTGACAAGTCAAAGCTTCTAGAAGATGCATGGGAAAAGGGGATTCTAGGAGGAATAAAAGTGAATTAAAAATTCACATGGGGAAGAGAGGAGCCTAGGGTGAATAAAAAGGAATTAAAAATTCCTTGGGGGATGGGGAGAGTTGACCAAGGTACTAATTAGGTTTGACTAATCAGTAATTAGAAGATAATTAGGATTAGAAGCCAACTTGCAAAATTTGGAGGATGTGACACATCCTAATCAAGGATTAGGCATGTGCACATCCCTAATGAAGAGATTATGAAATGGATTAGAATTAGATGAAAATGACATGTGAGGAATTAAATAAATATAATATTTATTTAATTTATTTGATGAAAAGGGATTAAGGGTAAGGTATTTAATTATTAATTAAATACCTTAGGGATTTGGCATAATTAAAGATATTAATTAAATAATAGCAATATTACTTAATTAACTTATAAGAGGATGTTTAGATGAAAAGTGATAAATTTGGATAAATTAAGTGTCCAAATTTGGATGTCTACATTTTTCCCCTCTTTGAGATGGTGTTACGAAGTAGCATCATTTCAAAGAATATTAAAATATAGAGCCCAGAAGGAGATGGTTAGATTGGAAAAGATGCCCTAGTCATCAAAGGGATGACTAGGAAGAAGGATGATGGGGGTCAAGATGAAGAGTAGGGATTGAGGATGCCCCCTCGAGAGGACATGCAGGTTCAAGAGAACATGGATGTGCTCTCGAAATAGATGATGTGATGCAAGGGGAGATGAGGAAGATGATGCAAGGTGATGGGTAAGAGAGTAAGTGATATGGAGATGGATGAAGCACAAATGGATTTTAGGACAAAAGGTGATGTTGCCCTAGGCAAGGTACAAGCCAAAATAGGTTGATGATAGATGGAGTGTTGTCAATAAGGGAATGAAGGATCCCGAAACAACACGAGAATAGGGAATGATACATCCCACTGAGTGGTATTGATGAGGGAAGGATACATCCTAAAACACCACTAAAGGATGGGGAGGAATACCTCCCGATGATGATGAAAGTGTTGTTGATGAGGGAAGGATACATCCCAAAACAACACCAAAGAGATAAGGAATGATAATAATGGATGACGATGATGATGGGTCAAGGCTAGTAACGAGACTGGGGACAAGACCAAGGATATGATTAGATGATTCGGGCTAAATGGAATGGATGGGGGTTGGATACAGATGTGAGATAAGGATGAAGGATGAACGGATGAGGGGATACATCCAAGATGATAGAATGGAAAATGAAATTCAATCCTAATGCAATTTGCCATCTTCAGAGCACTGATTTTTGCTATAGCATAAGACACTAAGTGCCAGGGTATGTGGAATCAAGGCGTAATAGTGTCTAATGCATGAAATAAACACAACAGACAAGAAGGCTATTCCAACACCCCAAGGTCACAAAGACCTTGGTCGGGCCAGGTATTGAGATAACCACAAGCACAAAAGGATGCCCCAGCATAACACAAGACCTCAGGGATCTTGGTGGGTACTACGTGGGACAACCAAGAAGACACAATCAAACAAAAGATCAAGATATGCCCCTATGTGGACCAATCAAAATACACCATAATATGATGGATCATGGCGGCCTTGAAAAGTGATGATAGGGAGCTCAAATGATAAACAAAAGCCAAAAGCATCAAAAGATCACAATCAATTTCAAATGTCCTGTTGCCATAGGATCAAGGGGATAGATGGGATTGATGAGGTCTGTTAGGAAGGATGCATCCTATTGAGACCGATGATGGATACTAAGATAAAAGATCGATATGACGTAGGATATTCAAAACTGATTGGATTTATTGAGACAAGTGGGTTTCATTTGTTAAGAACCAGCTAGATAAGGGCATAGCTTGACGACGCGACATGAGAGACATGACACAAGAGAGGAGACTAACACATCCTAGCGACCTAGGGGCTCAGGGGCCGATCAAAGATTAGCCTTGCCTACGTGGAAGCGCAGAGCCCTCGTAGTTCGATAAAATGCTGACCATGATGGAGATTTCGATGGATGACCAAGATAGGATGGAGAATAGGAGAAAAGTGGACAATATAGATTGATGATGGATGGAACCCCGGGGGCAAATCAAATGATCGACCTTGCCTACGTGAAAGCGCAGGGGCAACGTAGTTCGACAAAAAGCCATAGACAATTGATGGATAAAAGATGATGAGATAACCCTAGATAAGGGGTTAAAATGACGAAACGGACACGACGGAACAAGATAGACCTGTTGGATTGGATTTGATTGGAGGATAGTGACTATATAAAGCTTAGGGATGGGATAGTTATCCAAATCATCAAAGATGAAGTGGGCAAATGACATGCCATAGTGATGAACGATGAGATAGAAAAGATGTACAAAAGAAGAAAAAGTGATGACGATAAGATAGATGACATTGGATTGTGTGGGGAAAATCCTATAGCTAGATACCAATGACAAGGGATTATGAGATGGGATGAGGGGAGAGGATGGGGGAGGAAAAGGATTGTTTGGGTGGATTGGATAGAGGGATAAGGATTTGGATGAGGAAAAGGTGACCAGATGGATAGATGACTGATTCTTGGAACTAGAAGGTGAAGGGTGGGAAGGTGGAAGATTACTCAGAATGTGTAAACGATTGATCAAGATTATGGAATGAGAGTTTGAAATGATAGAAGGAGGTTTGATGAATGTTTGAGATGATAGATGAAGGTTTGAAGTAGATGAATGGTTATATGGAATGAATGAATGGATTTATTAGAATGGATGAATAGGAAAAAATTGCAGAAGATGGAGGGAGGGATCTTAAGACTTTGTTCGGTATCCAAAGACATTGACTGCAGATAGATGAAAGCCTAGATTAGGGGTTTGGTTAAGCTCAGATTGGGATAAGATTAAAGCTCAGATGAGGATTGGATTGAAAACCAGAATGATTGAAGGATATGATTGGATTGATTCTACACCGAGTTCTGGGGCTTAAGGGATGTAAGGTGTTGACAAGCAGATTTTTCCAAATTTGGCAATTTTCAAAAATTCTCAAATTTTTCCATTTTAGGAAACCTCACGGATATACTTTGGGGAGTCCAAATTTTTGCCAAGAAATACCCAATATTGAGATAGGATGAATTTCCAACTAACATCCCAAATTTGAGATATGCATTTCGAGTTATGAGCGAAAACAATTTTTCAAAACTGGAAAAAAACACTAAATTGGGATTTTGAGGGTCAAGATGAAAGTTTGAGGCCCCGAAAATGTGCCAAAATGGGTTCCAACATTTAAAAGAACTAATTGGAAATCCACTCGTATCTCATAACGCAACCACCTGTCAAATTTTAGCTCAAACAGACACCCGAGTCAAAAGTTATGGCCTCCGGAAGTTTCGGTGTAAAAATCAAAAATCAATTTTGAAAATTTCAACACATGGGTTTTGTTGGCAGGGAAATTAGAAAATGGGTTGGGATTAGTTTTTTCAAAAGACTATAAAAAGTGAAATTTTTGGCAGGGAGAGGGGCGCGCCACAGTGCCAGGCATATGCGCCGGCCGCAAGGCGACATGCCCCAGGAGGGCGAGCCGCCCCGACAGGGCATAGACGCCCCGACGGGGCATCGAGGTGCCCCGGTAAACGCCCGACAGCGACATGCCTGGGAGGTGCACACACCCCGACGGGGGCGTCGGGGCGTGTACACCTCAGGAGGGCGTACACGCCCCGACGGGGGCATTGGGGCGTGTACACCCCGAGAGGGCGCAGACGCCCCGACGGGGTGTAGACGCCTTGGGAGGGAGGGCACACACACCCCAGTGGGGCAGAGATGCCCCGGGAGGGAGGGCGCACACACCCCGGGAGGGCGGAGACGGCCCCGGAGGGAGGGTGCACACGCCCCAGGAGGGCGGAGACACCCCGGAAGGGCGCACACACCCCGGGAGAGCAGAGACGCCCCAGAGGGTGGACACGCCCTAGGGAGGAGCAGAGCTGCCCTGGGGAAGGGAAGACACGCCCCGAGGGGCGGAGCCACTGCGACAAAGAAAAGCAAAAAGAGGGACGAGGTGATGGACACGGAGAAAAAATAAGAGATTGAAAAGATGTGTAAAAGAAGTAGAAGTGACGACGATGAGATAAATGGCATTGGGTTGCATGGAAGGAGGCCTATAGCCAAATACCAATGACAAGGGATTGTGAGATGGGATGAGGATAAAGATGAAAGAATGGATGAAGGACAGGAGGGATTGTTTGGATGGATAGGAATATAAGGATTGGGAGGTGAAAGGGATGCTAGTATAAATGGATATGAAGGTAAGGATGGGGAGATGGAAGGGATGCTGTGATAGATGATGTCTCCAAGGACTATGTCACAAAGGAAGCAGATGCCCCCACTCTAGATATGTCATATATGAGGCATGAAGGATGGGAGACAAGTGGATGGGAAGATAAAGGAGATAACTAGATGAGGATAGGATGGGTGACTAAGGAATATGACAGAGCATGGATGAAGGGAATGTATACCAAGAGGTGGCCAAAGCATGTATAGATAGGTGCCCCTGTTTTGATCAAGATCACAAGAAGGATAGAGGGATGGGAGATAAATGGGATATGATGGTAGGATGCGGAAGATAGGTGGGATGGAGGGGTTTATGAAAAGGACGGGTGCATAGCGGGAAGCATAGCGGGAATGCATATCAGGAAGTTGCCCCCAAGTGCAGATGGGGATTTACGCATGATGCCTGTTTGCTAGGTTTTCATCATGGTACTTATCCAAGGCGCTTGTTTGCCAAGTTTTCACCATTGGACGAATTATTTCTCTTTACTATTTATTATTTTTAACGTTTTTTCAATTTTTTTGGATTTTTGGACTTTTTTTTTTTGGATAGTAGGGGGATGAAAATGGATAAGGATATGGATATGGATGAAGGACTCAAGCATCAAGTTAAATACATGATAAGGATATGGATGAAGGACTCAAGCATCAAGTTTTATACGAGGTAGTAAGAGCCCATGTTCGAACTGACTATTGGATGTTGGTACAACCTTAGGATAAATGGATTATGTTAGAGGATGAATGAGAGGGATTTGATGGGGAAGGTACAGGGGATAATGGGTGGGATGTTGGAAATGGTATGGATAGAATGATGGGGTGGATACGTGATGGGGAGATGAGTTCAGGACCAACATTGGCACATGTGGTGATGGATGTGGAAAGATAAGCACTAATGGATGGAGAATGTGGGGATAATGGAGGAGATGGAATGGTGAATTCGGGACATAGAGACCCAAAACAGATTTAGGAGATGAAAGGGGTGTATAATTAGCTTTTGGATTAGCAACTTTGGATGTTCTCATAGATTGTTCATTTGATGGCATTGCATCTTTTTTCTTTGGGATCCACATGGTTTTGATCTTTGCTTTGCTGGCTCTTTGCGAGCTATAGATTTGATTTTGATTTGGGATTTTGTTTTTCTTTTCTTTACCATGTCTTTTAGAGGGGACATGGGAAGCATTGGATTCATGTGGATGTTTGGATTTATGCATTTTTATGTTAGCATCCAAAGTGCATTTAGTAGCCATGGGATGGGTGTGAAGAGATGGATGATGTGGAGCAATGAAGGTAGGAGTATGGGGATTATGTGTAGACAGAGGATGTGCGGGTATTTGCCTTTGTTGATCCTGATTAGGATGTTTATGATGGATGACATGGATAGGCATTGGATGGATAAAAGGATGAGATGGAGGAGGTGATTTTGGGATATACAGACCCAAAGTAAATGGAGTGGGTGGAGGGACATAAGGACCCAAGATGGATGGAGTAGATGAAGGATGGGATATGGTTGATGGAGGGATGTAAGGACCCAAGATGGAGGGAGCAGATGAAGGAGGAATATGGACGGTGGTTTTGAGGTGATACAATAGAGGAGGAGGGATGGCAACATATGATCTAGTGGGGCGATGGGAAGAGCTGACATTTTGTTTGGAAAAGGCTCATTGAGGATGTCTAGAGGTTGTACCAACATCTTTAGATTGTGAGGCTTGGGAAATAGGTCCAAGACCTTGCATGCAAACTTGTTCTTTGACTTGGATGGGCTCTAAAATACCTTGCTCATGAAGGCCTAGACCTTTTCCTTGATAATTCATTTTCTTGAGCATTCGATCTAGGATAGGATTTGTGTTATTCTGAAAACATGATGCGAGTCCATTATTAGGTGGAGGATGATGGGTGGTAAATACACTATGCTTTTCTTCTGCGAGGAGGTCACCATGGAAGAATGTGAGAGTACCAAGGGGATATGCAAGCGGTGTAGGTATAGTTGTTTTAGGCGATGATGGGGGATCATGAGAGGGAGATGGTGGGATAGCAACATGTGTATAGGTGATATCAGGAGAGGGATTAGGGGATATGATAGGATTTGTGGTAGTGGGCTCATGTGATGGAGATGGAGGATGGAGTGGTGGAAGCTTGAATGACAAGGGGATCATGGGATGGAATGGATGGGGGACTGTGATCTTGAGGTGGACTAGATAGGATGGTAGGATCTTGATCTGGAGAAGGGGATATGTTGGCATGATTTGGACTAGACTCTTGGAATGACTCATCTTGTGTGGATGGCATGATAACGGAGTCTTGTTGGGACTCTTCAAGTGGGAAGATGGAGGGACAGAAGATCCATGAGGTTCATTGGGATGGGTTTTGGTGCTACTAGGAGTGGGAGGAGTGGATTGGATTTGGGTATCTTTGATGGATTGGGTAGATCTAGGAGTAGAGGGAGTGGATTGGAATTGGGTGTCTTCGATGGATTCGGTGGTTCTCATAGTAGGAGATGTGGGTTCAATGGATTTAGTGGGTCCAATGGTTTCAATGGTTTGATCAGTGGTAGGGGTGGTAACAACAATGATAGGTGTGGTATGGAGAAGGCTCTCATCACTAGTTACCATGGATGATGGATTGGGATGGCATGGTTCCATGACTTCAAGATGTGGAGTTGGGGGTGGCTTCTTTGTCATGAGTCCTTGGAGAACTTCTGAAATGAGAGACTTGCATATGGTTGGCTTGGCTAGGGTGGTAGAAATGGATGAGGGATTATGGATTGGTGGACTAGGGTTAGATGGAGGAATGGGATTGAATGTAGGACTATGAGTAGATGGTGGATTAGGAGTGGATGGAGGATTAGGAGTAGATGGATGAATGGGATTGGATGGAGGGCTAGGAGTAGATGGAGGACTAGGATGGGATGGATGAATGGGATTGGATGGAGGGCTAGGAGTAGATGGAGGACTAGGATGGGATGGATGAATGGGATTGGATGGAGGGCTAGGAGTAGATTTATGAATGGGATTGGATGGAGGGTTAAGGTAAGGATATTGGAGTGGTGAAGTAAGATAGGGGGATGTGGATTGTGGATTAGGACAAGAGGATATGGGTGGTGTAGTGGAACAAGAGGATGTGGGGGATGAATTATAATAAGGGTATTGGGATGGTGGATTAGGATGAGGATATGTGGATGTAGGATTAAGGTAAAAGGGTGTGGATGTAGGATTAAGATAGGAAGGTACGAATGTAGGATTAGAGTGAGTAGATTGGCATGGAAGATTAGGGTAGTGGGTATATGCGGATGAAGGATTTAGATAGGAGGATGTGGATGGGGGATTAGGATAGGGGTATTGAGATGGTAGACTAGGATAAGAGGATGCAGGTGTTGGATAAGAGGATGATTTAGACGAAGGGTATGATGGATATGACAGATATCCCTTGTCAAAGGTAGCAGAAGCAACGTGATTAGGCATGGATGAAGACATAATGGGAGAACTCGAGGGGGTGATTGGATTTTGGAAAGCAGGTGGAGAAAGCTTACTAGAGATGATAGTGTCAATGGGATCTATGTTGTATACCTCTTGATCAACAAGACTTTCATTATCGTCATCAATGCAATTAGGGTTTCCCTTGACTACTATTGATGGAGAATAAGGATTCATGATGATGAAAGCATAAATAGAATGGATCAAAGATTTTGGATGGAGATGGATGAAAGCTCAAATTGGGATTTAATTCAAGCTCAGATGAGGATTGGATTAAAGCTCAGATTAGGATGATTAGATGATGTGATGGGATTGATTTTGATTTTGATGGGATTCGATAGATGGATGATTGGATCATATTGGATAAGATTGATTGATGATTGATCAATTTAAAGCACAAACGGATGATTACAACACCGAATCCACCTTGAGATTGAAAGTGAATTGATAGGGCCGATGGTGATGATTATCTTAGGATGGATGACAATCCTAAGTAGGTGTTGATGATGATGATTGGATTCAAACACCTAGGTCAATTTGGAAAATAACTTCTAAAATGATGTTCAAGGGATTTGGATGGGGAAAATGATTGATTGGATTGGGTAGACAAATGGTTGGATCAGGTAGATGATTGGATAAATTTGATTAAAGGACTATATTGGTTTGATTGGAGAGGATTAGATGATTGGATGATGTTGATTGGATAGTTGTGATTGGATGAACCTAATAGGATTGGTGTGCTTGGATTGATTAGATGATTGGATGAATTTGATTAGAGGAATGGATTGGTTTGATTAAATAGGAAGAAATAAAAGGTACCACTAGATAGAGCTCAAAAAATTAAATAATTTTGGTTTTTGAACGAAGTTGATCCGATGCACGGTTTGTAAATGACAGCCCCAGGAAGTTAGGTGCGTATCCACCCTGCGATGCAGGGCATGGCCACCTCGGGATGATCAAATTATTTATAGGAGGAAAAAAAAGGTACCACTGGATAGAGCTTGAAAAATTAAGAAATTTTGGTTTTTGGACGAAGTCGATTCAACATACGGTTTGTAAATGACATCCCCGGGAAGTTAGGGGCGTGTCCACCCCGTGATGCGGGGCGTGGCCGCCCTAGGATGATCAAATTCTTGATAGGTGGAAATGGAAGGCACCACTAGATAAAGATTGAAAAACTAAGCAACTTTTGTTTTTGGACGAAGTCGATCCGATGCACGGTTTGTAAATGATGGCCCTGAAAAGTTAAAGGGGCGTAGTTAGCTTTCTGCAGCAAAACAAGGGCGCTTCCGCCTTTCTGCGCTGATTATGAGTGGTGTTTGGTGCTGTAAATGGTAAAATTATGGTGTTTGTTAGGTGAGGATATGGACTTTTGAATGGATTAGGGAGAAATTAAAATGAACGGGTGGATTGAAGATAATTGTGGAAAATGAACAGGGATTTAGAATAGTTAAATAAAGGTTTGGAATGATAAGATGGAGGTTTAAACGGATCAAATGGAGGTTTTTGGAGGTTTAAAGTGACAAAACGAAGGCTTGGGATGATGAGGTAATGGTTGGGAATGGTTAAATGATGGTTTAGAGGCTAAATGGATACAAATGGGGCGATTTCAGGTGTTTAGGAGGGAAAATTCGCCCCTCTGCGGAAAACCAGGGGCGTAATCGCCTCACTGCAGTAAAAATAGGGGCGTAATCGCCTCACTACGGTAAAACAGGGGCGTAATCACCTTTTTACGGTAAAAATAGGGGCATAATCACCTTTCTGCGGTAAAGCAGGGGTGTAATCACCTCACTGTGGTAAAACAGAGGCTTGGTTTGATGAAAATGACTATGGAAAGGACTTTAAAGTGACAATGATAAGGCCAAATCGTCAAAAGTTCACTAGTTTCTCACAAGAAAACATTGTCAAGAAAATACAACCCTATGATTAGTGTTAAGGGTATGGCCAAAGTGGTCTTAATCTAGGATGCACAAGGTATCTAGGGAGTCCTTGATATACTCTCGATACATGAGGCACAACCGTGAACACCAACCCGTCACAAGCGTGAGTCGGGAACCCCAGCGAGATACTGAAGGGCTCGAACCAACTCTTCACGTCTATCTAGGTATCACCCTAGCTTTGACGCTCTGCCAATTACGACGTGACTGGATTGGGGTACAGCTTTCGCTCTCCCTCCTTTGTATACCCCGCCGGTACGCGTGGTTGGAATCGTCCCTTGGGGTGATGAAATCCCCAAGCAGGTCCCACTATAAAGAAAGCACTAACCGTTTCCAACTACTCCCCAGGCTCACACGAAGTGCAAGGGGAAAGCGAAAACAAGCTAATGCTCCCTTCGGGTAACACAAAAAGACAAGCACAGCAAGCAATGAATATTACTCCCTCTAATTAAACTATGTTCTTAGATTATTGCAAACAGCAAGGATAATTTTAAAAAAAAATTGAGCAAATGGATAGCCCTGGAAGCAAATATTAGATATTTTATCCCACTTTCTCCATCAACTTCACAAGAATATGCTGCAAAAAGTTAGCACAAAACACATGTATCCTTGCAAGAACAATGTTAATAAGAAAATAGCAAATAAATCTGAAGCCAAGATAATAATTTTACCTTCCAGGGGGCGCAGTTGCCCTTCTGTAGCAAAACAGGGGCGTAATCACCTTTTTGCAGTAAAAACAAGGGCGTAGTTGCCTTTTTACGATAAAAATAGGGGTGTAGTTTCCCTTCTGTGAAAAAGTGCACAAATTTCAGCCCAGAGGGCATAGTCGCCTCACTGTAGTAAAGTGTTAGCACAAAAACAACTTTCAGCCCAAGAGGGCGCATATGCCCCTCTGCAGTAAAGTGTTAGCACAAAAACAAATTTCAGCCAAGGTGGGCGCAGTCGCCCTTCTGCAGAAAAGTGTTAGGAAAAAAAGTGATTTTCAGCCCAAGAGGGCGCACACGCCCTTCTGCAGTAAAGTATTAGCAAAAAAAACAAGTTTCAGCCAAGGTGGGCGCACACGCCCTTCTGTAGAAAAGTGTTAGTAAAAAAGTGAAGTTTCAACCAAAGTGGGCGCACACGCCCTTCTACAGAAAAGTGTTAGTAAAAAAGTGAAGTTTCAGCCAAAATGAGCACACACGCCCTTCTGCAGAAAAGTGTTAGTAAAAAAGTGAAGTTTCAGCCAAAGTGGGCGCACATGCCCTTCTGCAGTAAAAACAGGGGCGTAATCGCCTATCTGCAGTAAAAACAGGGGCATAGTCGCCCTTCTGCGACGTGTTCCTGCAAAAACCTCAACAACAACAAACGTAAAGTATGAGAACCCGTTTGTGGGTCCCACCGGGCGTGCTAGAAATGTATACCTTAGAATTTATCCTATTATAGTGCATAAAATAACTCAAAATACGAATGATAAAGGACCAAGGACACCTCAAGATTAGCCAAAAGAGAGTGACAAAACAAGAAGGGAAATAGATAACACAAGACACAAATGGTTTTACCTTCCTTGTTGTTGATATCTCTTTGATTGGCCCTTGCTTGGAATGGTTTGTGTGCTCCTTAGATGATTGCTTGAATGACTAAAATGCAAGATTCAATGTGCAATATGATCAAGAGAGATGGCTAAATGATGGCAAAGGATTGAGGATGTAAATTGGTAGCATGTAGTTATCAAATGACTAAGTGTTGTAAATGCCCTTGAGGAGGGGGTATTTATAGAGGATCTTGAATTCTCTAGAGAATTCAATGGTCAAGATTGATCCAACAAGGTCAAGATGAAGGGCTATGGTGGGTTGAGAACCCACAAGCCCTCACATCTTGACATGTGGAGGGTGATGTGGCCAAGGGGATATGAGATGGAGGTGAGTTGTCAAAAAGGTACATGAGGTGGAGGAAGGACAAGTACCTTCCAAGCACCTTGGAGAGTGAGAGGAATCTTGGGTGAATAAAAGTGAATTAAAAATTCACAATGATTGGAAGAATCTGGTGGATAAGACAATGTTCCCAAAAGGTGGGAGTTTGTCACATGTGACTTGATGTGACAAGTCAAAGCTTCTAGAAGATGCATGGGAAAAGGGGATTCTAGGAAGAATAAAAGTGAATTAAAAATTCACATGGGGAAGAGAGGAGCCTAGGGTGAATAAAAAGGAATTAAAAATTCCTTGGGGGATGGGGAGAGTTGACCAAGGTACTAGGTTTACTAATCAGTAATTAGAAGATAATTAGGATTAGAATCCAACTTGCAAAAGTTGGAGGATGTGACACATCCTAATCAAGGATTAGGCATGTGCACATCCCTAATGAAGAGATTAGGAAATGGATTAGGATTAGATGAAAATGACATGTGAGGAATTAAATAAATATAATATTTATTTAATTTATTTGATGAAAGAGGATTAAGGGTAAGGTATTTAATTATTAATTAAATACCTTAGGGATTCATAATTAAAGATATTAATTAAATAATAGCTATTACTTAATTAACTCAGATAAGAGGATGTTTAGACGAAAAGTGATAAATTTGGATAAATTAAGTGTCCAAATTTGGATGTCTACATTTTTCCCCTCTTTGAGATGGTGTTACAAAGTAGCATCATTTCAAAGAATATTAAAATATAGAGCCCAGAAGGAGATGGTTAGATTGGAAAAGATGCCCTAGTCATCAAAGGGATGACTAGGAAGAAGGATGATGGGGGTCAAGATGAAGATTAGGGATTGAGGATGCCCCCTCGAGAGGAAATGCAGGTTCAAGAGAACATGGATGTGCTCTCGAAATAGATGATGTGATGCAAGGGGAGATGAGGAAGATGATGCAAGGTGATGGGTAAGAGAGTAAGTGATATGGAGATGGATGAAGCACAAATGGATTTTAGGACAAAAGGTGATGTTGCCCTAGGCAAGGTACAAGCCAAAATAGGTTGATGATAGATGGAGTGTTGTCAATGAGGGAATGAAGGATCCCGAAACAACACGAGAATAGGGAAGGATACATCCCACTGAGTGGTATTGATGAGGGAAGGATACATCCCAAAACACCACTAAAGGATAGGGAGGAATACCTCCCAATGATGATGAAAGTGTTGTTGATGAGGGAAGGATACTCCTTTCTTGCACTCCCTCTCCCTACCTATCTCTCAAGTCTATCCCTCTCACCCTCCCTAGCTAAGTCCCCCTCACTCCAACCCCTTCTCTCCCACTCCCTCTCTTAAATTATCACTTTCACCCCCTCTCCCTCTCTCTAGACTCTCTCTCTCTCTTAAAATTCTCCCTCCCTCTAAATACATACATAAATACATATGTACATATAATCCTACATCCATACAATATACATGCACTGATACATATAGGAATACATACATACATATATACATGACACACCAACATACATGTACATACAAACATACAAATATATAAACAAAAATTCAATAGAGTGGAATTTAACATAAAGGAAGACATAATGCGAGCACGTTATAATGTGCTCACATTATGTCTTGCTTGACATGTATCTCAGATAAGCATAAAAATGTCAAAACTAGGAAATAATGTGAGCACATTATAACACATTGGAATTATATCTTGCTTTGGGAATCCCTGAGCCTTAGCATTGGTATTTTCCTTGGAATACCAACCCAAAGGCTTGGAGGGAATTCCCAACGACCAGTGACGTGTTTTTGCAATTTCTACAATTTTTCACATAAATGGGTTCATGCTCACCATCACAATTGCATCTAGTTCAATATTTAAAAAATTGAACACATTAGTAATGCTAGGTTCTCTCTTAGCTATCCAATGATGTAATTTTTTTCACTTTTTGACAATGTTAAGCCTTTCATCCATAAATCTTTTTTTTTATATGTCTCTTTTTTGCCAAAAATCAATGTTTGGTGTTTTTTTTGTTATAAATTAACTGTTCATCAAAGTTTCAAATAAATTACATTTTTAGAAAGTAGACTCCATTCTAAAAATTAAAAAATAAAAAATCAATCACTTTCCAAAATTTGTGGGGGGAGCAAGACCAAAATTCTACTTTTAGGAAGTACGTTAAAAATACTGCAAAAATGTTCACCATGCTAGGGTCGTACAAGAGTTGCTATGTTATGTTTTTCTAATAAAAAAAACCACAATTTATGTACAACCCTCTTTTGAACTCCTTAATCTCAACCATTTTCAAAATAAATTAGTAGTTTAGAAACTAGACTCAGAGCACTTCGATCCTTTTTTTTGTTCCATCTCAAAATTTTGAGTGGAACTATCCTCAATTTCACGTCCAAGGTTAGTACTTCCTAATTTCAAAAAAAAAGTGGCCACTTAAGACCCCTTTTTGGGAACCATCTTGGTGCACTTAGCCTCCTTAGAGAGATGTTTTTGACTTAAGTCCTCTAATGGAAGCCATTGAAGGGTGCTGAGTTGTAGCAAGCATTGTTCATTTAGTATTTCCTTTTTCATTATCTTTCTATCAAGGTTTAATTATGAAACTTGGGGTTTGACAAAGGAAAACTCCCATACCAAAAAAATTAATTTCCTCTTTGTGTATGTGTAGATTATAGGTTGATGAAGAATTGAAGAGATCTTGAATGAATAATTTTGTACTGTTGCACAAGTTGTCATCATTGTTGTAAAGTCATAGAAAGTAGGTTGCAAAATCTATTTCTGACTTTTCAACAGTGGGACTTGTGTCAAATAGAAGCTCAAATCTTGTACTAGAGGACCAAAAAAGTTGGTTTGGACCATTGTACAAAGATCCATTCACCCTTGTGTCAACGAGTCCTTTTAGGCACCTAAAAACCAATTTTTAAAGTAAGTTTTATATCCTCCACACTTCCTAGATCTACTGGTAAACAGTTGTTTCCATCTGTCTGTCTTCAAGATCTTTCATTTTTAATACTAAGGCATATAGGATCATTATTTTAATCATTCCAAAATATTCTAATCAATTCCAATACCCCCAATAGATGCATATCCAAGTCTAATTGGATCATCTTCAAGGCTACAAGTCAATTATTTCATCTTGTGATCTACATCTCAATGAAATATATAAAAACTTGGAAATGACCCTAGGTTATGGACACTAATCTTAGCATCGTCATATTTTTAATTTTTAATTTTTAATTCATTAGAAAAATAACTCAAAAATATGGCATAAACTACATGGTGTTAGCTAATTGCTCACCAAAGAAATTTTTGAGTTTCTAAAAAAGGTAAACATTTTAGGGGGAGCACACTAGATACTATGTTATCAAAAATAAGACCACTTCGTGTGCTCCACCATTTTTAAACCCTTATTATTCACCATTTTTTTTTCAATAATAGTTTAGAAAGTGGATTCAGAGCACTACAACTCTTGTTCTTATTGCATCTTCAAATTTTGAGTGTAACTATCTTCATTTTCTTGTCGAATATTAGAATTTTCTGATTTAAAAAAAAAGTGGGATCTTAGGACCCCCTCTTTGTGTCACAACTTGGTGCACTTACCATAACATTCCCGCCTTATTACATTGTTCTTACAAAAGTACCCTTGAAATCTCTAATTTCACCTTGCTAAGGGACCCCACTTAAGGCTTACATAAAAACTTGTTGATTACATAAATATGAATTGATGAGAAGATCTTTCTTTGAAGAAAAAAATATTAAATTAGATGGAACTCCATCAAGCTACCTCATGACCATTGAAAGGGTGTAGATTTGAGCTAGATTCTTGAGTTCTTGGACTACCATTTTCACAAACTCCTAAATCACTAATTCTTGATTATTTGACAACAATCCATACTGAGCTACGATAGATATCCATCAAGTTTTTTGATGACCCTTAGAAGGATAAATTTTTTAATTATAGTCTCATAAAATTGTTGGAAAATAATCCATATTGAGCTTCAACACTAAATCCCTTACCTATCTCTAAATAATAAACTTCAAAATATATGTATTCTTCAAATCCATCAACATCAACAAGGAAATTTTAAAGAAAAAAAAAGGAAAGCAAAAATGATTTCCATGCAAAGCACCATATTAAAGTGAGAAGCTGACTTGAGATGATCTAAATTCCTCCATCCTCTAATTCTACCAAACTCTAATTGATGTTGTTACAATTTATCTATTTTATCTGTTGGATGAGTATTTGTAGGCCTTATTAGGTGTACCAAAGATAGCCTTGAAAGTCCAAGAATAACTGTTTGAAGCTCCATTTGTAACATTGATAAACTTTGAGGCTGGCACCATTAAATCTCTTTGAAGAAAAGTTCTTTATGTCATTATGGAGTATATCACCTTGGATGGTCAGTTCACAAGGGTCTACGACTATCATTTTTCCTTGGTCATTCATTCTCGCTATAAGGTCAAGGTTTCTCTCCCCTACTATTTACTTTGTTCCTTAAGGAGTCTGGAAGACCATAAGGAAAACCATAAAAGATATCCTATATTACATACTGGTTTGATAAGGTTAATTTTTGAACATTTCCACAATATGTCGACCCTTGCTAACCTAGATGCCTCTTTGGCATCTGAGGATGACACTGAACCTAGTTGTTCGAGGATTAAACCTAATTTGAGTCCGGTAAGGATGGTCTTGGATCCGCTCTCTGTCAAGACTGGCAAGAAAATCCAAATCCATAATCCCCAGTCTATTAAAGTCTACCCTGCTTCTGAGCCTGAAAGGTCTACTCCCAAAGCCAAAGGTATTGGAAATAATTTCCTTGTCAAAAACCTTGTTTCCTATTTTGAAGATTCTCCTAATTCTAAGGACCCTGGCACAAATAATAATTCTTCCTTTGTTGTCCTATCGATGGAAAAAGATGTTAGAACTAGGTCCCCTGGAGCCTCTAACCTTGCTAAAAGTTGCCTCAATCTTGATAGGGAATCTTTTGCTTATTTTCTGGGCATAGCTAGGAGTATTGTTGTGGACCATTTTAGAATGTCAAAATGGGTCTTTCATGAAATTAATGACCTAAAAATAAAAAAATTGGGCCCTCCAAAGTAAATTAGAAGAAGTGGGAGCTAAGGCTTCTACATTATGCAAGAAGGATGAAGAGCGTAATGAGAACATTTCTAGTAAAGAGATCCATGACAATGCAGGTAAGGACAAAAGAATAGAAATTGAATTGGAAAAAATAAAAAATGTTGTGAAGATAATTACTGAATAGAATAATAGGATGGCAAGACATAATGCTATCATTATCAATGCAATGACTGAAAAACTAGACAAAGCTCAACAGGGGTCCTTGGTTGTTCATTTGGAAGAGGTGAAAGATAAAAACTAGGAAGAGGACATTGGGATTTCAAAGAGAACTAGGGCTTATCTAAAAAGGAAGGCACCCCCCACGCCACATATGATTCAAACTTTCAAAAAGGGTGTCTAGGATATGCAGGATCTAGAGGCTAAGACTAAGATTGTTCTGAAGAATCTGGATTAGTTGTTGTTGATTTTTTGGTTTGCGTTTTGGTTGGCTCTTTGATTGTCCTTCCTGGATTTTTTTGGTTGGCTGTTGTTTATTCAGGATTTTTCTTTTATTGCAGCTTATTTAATTCATTGGACTTTTTTGTCATTTCCTATTTTATGTTGTAAACTTTGTGCTTTTAGGTCCCTGTTTTTTCCTTTATCAAAAACATTGATAAACTCATATAAAAGATAATCAACAATTATTTTATGTTTTGGAATACCCTTTCCCAAGTTCTAGTGGTAAGAAGATAGATTAATTGATTGGTACATCTTAGAGAAGATATATAAACTTCTTGAAATATTACATTAATTATAAACCTAATTCGAGTGGCATCTTCTCTTGAAAATCATTTCACCTCCAAGTTACCACTAATATGGGATGCATGCAAATGGCTATGTATCCATTTACGAGTTCAAATATGCTACAAATGAATGATTGTCCCACTCTTGATTGCATCATTAGAATCTTCAATGAATTTTTCAAGTCTAGTTTGAATAGCCTTGAGAGAGTAATCATTTGATAACATAATGTAATTGAACATTATCAAATTCAATAAAAAATGAATCTTTTATATAATATTTTCCAAATTGTATTTATAATACCTTAATTCGCTAAATAACTTAAAAACTTTAACTTCTATTTTATAAAATGAAAATAAAATTCCATACTTTCTATTCACATTCTTATGTTTATCCAAAACACATCTCCCACATGTCACATGAGTTTCTTACGATTGATATTGAACTATAATTATATGCTTGAAAATATATAATTACATAAATCTCCAAACTCCAAACTGTAACCAAGTAAACTACTCCACATCCTCTTTTATGCAACTATGAAAAATAAAACCACAATATATCACATACCATCAATTTTTAAAGCATTCAAATCACCACTCTTTCTATTCTCATAGCAGTTAAAGAGAGAGAGAAATAAAATTAAATTTGAATCAAGATCAAACACCTTATGCATCCTTTCTACCTTACTGAATCTCCATGACATCTTCACGCCTTATGTAAATTGCTTATGTCTATTTTGTTAGGAAATATTGCATTCAAACCTAGAATCACAAATCATTTCCCACATAACCCAAGAGAGATTAACATGCATACAAGTTTTCCAAATGCAAAGATCAAATAGGCAAGCCACAAGATAACACAAGATTTACCCTAGGAAAACCCTCAAGAGGGAAAAAACCCAGCCTCCAAAAGCATCCATACTCCATCATATTAATCAACCATAAGAAAATACAAGAGTTACAATGAATACCTTTGAAACATCAAGCCCTCCAATGCACTTTCAAGTGTCCAAGCATGAATCCACACATCCCATGCCATGATTCACAAATGCACTCTTCAAGAAGACTCAATAATCACAGCCAACCTGCTCAGCCTGTTAAAACCCCCAACTTAAAACCACTACATTGTGTTTGCTTTTATAGACACAAGCTGACACAAATACAACTGGTGGTAAGGTAAAACCATGTACCACAAAACCATGTGAATACAAAACCACTGACCCCTTTTCTAATATTGGGTACTAAGCTGTTACAATATTTAATTCTCCAATATTAAATTACTGCCACATGTCTTCTACAAATAGTAATACAATGTTACAATACAATCATTATGTGGGACCAAATAATTACTTAGTGTGATTATCCACAACACCAAGGTGCATCACAACTAAATAATTATTTAATTACAATAATAAAATAAAATATTTTATGCAACGGTGTACAACACCATACCCCAACATTCTCCCACTTGTTGTATACATTGTATAAGGGATGAATGCATGATATACATCATCATAGCCATCCATGAAACCACATGAATCTGTAACATGCTCACGTGCTTCAACAAGATACCTGCTATAAGAACAAAGTGACCACCATCTCAAGCAAGAACTCCTCTAATCCTCCAACGTGCCACCTATGGAAGAAAAGGAACATGCTAAGGCAAAGAACCACCAATCCATGAGCACAAGCATCAAATCCAAGTGATAACAAAGGCTCTACCAAGCTATTGTCAACTATAAAAACCCACATGATCGGAAATAACATCCACAACACATGCTAATACATCCAACCATCCATACCTCCAAGGTATCAATACATTAGTGAACTCATTCCAAGAACATATTCAACCTATAAACTGCAACCAAGCTCCTTGTATAAAACCTGTCAATGAAGAACATACATATCTAGGAACTCCCACTGCATAGGTAATGTCAAAGCATATCAAGTCTACCAATCCACACTATGCATCAAGGTGTGATAATTCAATCAAAACATGAAGTACCAAGAACAATAACAATGATCCACATATACAACCCAAAGAGTTGCATAATCTCTCACAACATGTTGCCACCATCCTCCCAAAACAAGGAGAAACCATGAAGAGAGAAACATGTAAACCATAATGTCCTTCTACCAACACCTCAAAAGTGTACCGTTGTGTCAAGTATGATCTCCTAAACAACCCCAACTGAAAAGCCTTAACAACGTCCATAACACTCAATCTCATAGACCAAGTACAACATAAAAATCAATGTAACAATGCCAACATGGATGTAAGCCTCTCAAAAAAAGAAGATCAAACTCATAGATAACCATCCCCATTAACTGGAAATCAGCCCATAAACCATCTCCTAACAATCCTCATCAAAGAATGATATCATAAACTCAAATGCACAAGGAGATAACCATGCCATAACATCTCTCAAAATGAATCCTCTAGAACTAACTAACATAGCTCAAGATCCATATCTATGAAAGATAAAGCATGAAACACAACACATCTGAAAGATATAATGGGAAAATACCTCTCAAATCATAAGCTACCGAGTAGACCAAGAGTGGGGAATGAGAACGCTCCTCCAAGATAACCAAGTCATCATGACTCACTCCAAGAACAATCTCCTCTAACGGTCCATCAAGAACTCACGTTCATATCCACGTGAAGGCTCCCTCGGTCTTCCTGCTAAAATCTCCAAAGAGTAATCATCTCAAGAAAATGTCTCTAATCACAAGAGAACTCCAACCATCACCTACATCTCTAAGTATCCACGAGCACCTGTAACTGATCAATCCATGCCAAACTCCAAATACAACATAACACAATCATGAAGTAATCAAACAAATGATCAATGTACTCAATATAAAGAGACTCACACACGACCAATGTCAAAGTTCCAACCGAAGAATCAAGAACCTATCATGACAATATGATCTAACCATCTCCTCCTAGGAGATCACATGTACCACCATAACATACATCCTGGTCTCAAGAGAACATGTAAAATGCCAAACTCTAATCTAGAATCAGAGTGTACCATGACATCATAACAAACACTCTAAGCCAAGAAAACATATCCCCAATCACATGAAGATAACCATACCAATGATGCATCCACTTCACTAACAACAACTCCCATTGAACTGTGATACGAGCTACACATGGCATCATGACAACCATCCTCTCCATGAAGATCATCTAGGTCTACACACACTCAACTGCAATGTTAGTAACATACAAGTAAACCAAGATCTCCAAGCCAAGAAGATACATGCAACCGCCATCAAAACATCACAAACTAATCCAACACTGCCAAATCATCACTGTCAAAAGCTCCCACTGAAAGTGTATAACCAATGAATGTACTAAGGTATCATGACATCATGATTAAACCACATGCTACAAGTCCCATGAACTGACTAATCAAGTACTCAAAACATCTATCCTCTCAATCCCAAAAACAACATACCAATGTACAAATGACCACAGACAAGGCCAACTAATGAAATCTGCAACAACAATGAATCAAACCTGGTGGATATAGACAGTCCACATCTGAGTCATCCCACTACAAATGAATGAGTGGCCAATCCACACACTTGTATAACTCGTAGATCTAATCACTAAAACATGCAAACTCATTATCACATTAGTAATTGTAAACCAAGATATCAAAGAAGATAACCATGCAGACATCTAGATTCAAACACCAAATCAACCACTGATCTGATTTGCCAACCATGTACACAAATGAGTAATAATAGTCAAGGAACCAAATAAGCATCAAGAAGATAATATCAATCTCCTAACATCAAACCATATCACCACCAAACACCATATACATGATCTTGTTGTGCCAATGCATCAAATGTACAAGCATATCCATGACACCATAACCATAGCCATCACTGAATCTGTACTCAACTATCACCCATACTAGACTCCAAGTCTCAAACCATGTCCAACCATGTCCTCAAAACTAAAGACAACCTGTGTACCTATCACTGTCAAAGTTCTAACTCTGAAAACCACCTGTAAACTTGTAGTAGGAAGCACCAATCTGATAATCAACAGTAGCATCATAAATAACATATAAAAACATGTACTCCCTCAAGTTTTCGCTTCTTGACTCGTCCAGATGCTCACACAATCGCACCCCGAATCGCAAGCTCCTACAAGCAATCAAACAAGTACCAAACATTCCTTGCAACACAAACTGATAAATAATCTAAACCACTGTGTAGTACACTACAAATTCTCTCCAACGCATCTTCGAAATCAAAAATCTGATTTCGTATGCAAAATATATGACCAAAACTGTGCAAACACGAACATTTGACTTCCAGGCTCCAAAAACATGTCAAAATGACAAAATCAGGAAACCAAACGTAAATCACAGTGTAATTCTAGGAACCAGCTTTCCAACGACTATAAGAAGTCAAAAATCTGACATGCTGAGTGAAAGTTATGCCTCCGAAAATAAAAACAGTCCAATTAAACTATATGGCAAATTTGGTGGACCCCACTCCAAAAAATCCAATTTAATTTTTTGCAACTTTAAAAGTGACGGATTTATTTCATTCATTTAATATTCAAAAATTAAAAAACTCCATGGTGTGGGGCGGTTGATTCTTAGTTTGACTTTTAAAAATTAAAGGCTTGTAAACCTTACTCCCTTGTTAAATCTTTTGAAAAAGTCTTTTCCAAACTTAAAAGAAAGGGCCGACAATTTTTTAAATTGGCAGTTAAAAATAAACACTGTTGCTGTGGAAAGTACGAATGGCGCAGGGCTGAGGCAGGGGGCGGGTACGGTTTGCAGACCCCGTCCTCCCTCTCTCTAAATTTTTTTTTTCATTGTTTTCAAAAATTTTCTAATTCATTTTTGTTTTTTCATTTTCTCTTTTGCAGGAATTTTAATAATTTTTTACCTGCAAAAATTCAAAGGACGAGATTTTAATTTTGATTTTTCTGCACATGTAAAATGGGGCCTTTTATTAAAAAAAAAGTTGCTTTTTCTTCAACTTTTTTAAAGTAGGTCAAATTTTATGTCAAAATTCGTCTCTCAGCCACCCTGAATCCAGCGATGAGGTCTGTTTTGTTCTAGAAGATTATTCGTGAAATTTCCTCTACAAAACCCTCACATGCAAATTCAAATCAAGAAACCCTTTTTCACCCAACAAAACTTGACAACCCAAAAGCCCAAATCTGCATAAAAAACACCTACAACATGTGTTCCATACCTTGAAATGCCTCAGATCCTACATGCATGTCCATGGCTTCAACTTTGCAAAAACTCTCAAACCAAGGTTATAATAAAAATTCTTCAACCATGAAAGCTCTGATACCACTTGTTAGGAAATATTGCATTCAAACCCAGAATCACAAATCATTTCCCACATAACCCAAGAGAGATTAACATGCATACAAGTTTTCCAAATGCAAAGATCAAATAGACAAGCCACAAGATAACACAAGATTTACCCTGGGAAAACCCTCAAGAGGGAAAAAACCCAGCCTCCAAAAGCATCCATACTCCATCATATTAATCAGCGATAAGCAAATACAAGAGTTACAATGAATACCTCTGAAACATCAAGTCCTCCAATGCACTTTCATGTGTCCAAACATGAATTCACACATCATCCCATGCCATGCTTCACAAATGCACTCTTCAAGAAGACTCAATAATCACAACCAACCTGCTCAGCCTATTCAAACCACCAACCTAAAACCACTACATTGTGTTTGCTTTTATAGACACAAGCTCACACAAATACTACTGGTGGTAAGGTAAAACCATGTGCCACAAAACCATGTGAATACAAAACCATTGACCCCTTTTTCTAATATTGGGTACTAAGCTGTTACAATATTTAATTCCCCAATATTAAATTACTGCCACATGTCTTCTACACATAGTAATACAATGTTACAATACAATCATTACGTGGGACCAAATAATTACTTAGTGTGATTATCCACACCACCAAGGTGCATCACAGCTAAATAATTATTTAATTATAATAATAAAATAAAACATTTTATGCAATGGTGTACAACACCATACCCCAACATTTTTGAAAGATAGCAAAAGACTTATAGTGAGAATGTCGACCCAGACACGATTTGGTCTGCATGCTCCAGTGTCAATGTTGAAAAAATTATCTTTCTAGACATTAATGTGACCACATGTACCACAAAACAAGGGTACATCAGAAAAGGGCCCTCAAGGTTGCACCATACACTACACTAGCTCGTTAACATATTTGAGCGATCAAACAATGAGAATAGGAAATCGAGCACTGAACTTGCTCTTTATCACTGTACCTTTATTCTAGCCTTCGAAAGGATTTATATAGAATTGATATAAATCCATGAATTTTACTTAAAATTTGGAACAAAATGCACCAACAAATAATGCGCCAACAGAATGATATGTCCTTAACGTCCAAAGATGAAATGTCATGGTGTCTGCAAACAGTGACCAAACCCCTTTATTTCTGCTAATTTTTTTTGCAGATCGAATTCTCTCACATTTACCACCAATCAGTGATAGTATTCATTCATCGACCCCTTAGAGAAGTGATCTAAACCCCGCCAATTGAATAACTTCTCACACTTCTCATTTGGTGCTCTGAGAAAACTCTTTGCTTGATTTCTTAGATTGTTGATAGAATGCTTTTCTGGATTCAACCATATTAATTTTCTTTGAAGTTAAAAAAACTAATATAGTTTAATCTACAAAAGCATTCTATCATTGATATGAACTGTGGAAATCTAATATATTTGATTCTTAGATCATTGTCACCCTCCATGACACTATTTATGAAAGATCATGGCTGCCTATCGTCACTTGCTCTGATAACAGATGATAATAAAAATCTTGATTGATATCATTAGTTTGATGAACATAAGAGACTTTATACAAGGATAAAAAATTAGTGACTAAATAACTAACTATTGTAGGAGGCTGGAAGGATTGGTGATGGATAGATGGAAAGGATGGCAAGATTAACATTGGCACACACCTTGAAAGGTGATGGAGTGATGGAGTAAAAGTGGATTTGGAAGGTGATATGTTTTTAGATGGAAGATGGTGAGAAGCTTTTGGATTAGAAAGTTTAGATGCCAATTTTGATTTTATTGCTTCTATGAGACTTTTAGGAATCCACATGACTTTTGATTTTGATATTTGCTTTATGGGCCTTTGTGGCCTTTGAGATTTTTCTCTTTGATTTATGGACCTTTGCGGTCTTTGAAATTTTTCTTTTGAATTGATGGGCCTTTGTGGCCTTTTTAAATTTTCTTTTGCTTTGATGGGCCTTTGTGGCCTTCTGAATGTTTCTTTTAATTTTTGGATCAATTTTTTTTTTTGCATGTCTCATCGAGGAGACATGTTGATCCTTTGATACATGTGGAGTTTTATATTGAAGCTTTTGACATTTGGCACCCAAATTGCTTCCAAAAGAAATAGGAGTGTATTGAGATGAATGATATGGAGGTATGATGGATGAGTTAATGAAGGAAGAATTTTGAAAGTGGATCAAGGAAGTGTGCCTTTGTTGTTCTTGAAGAATAAGAGATGGAGAAATGTGGGACGCTAATATGGATAGAAGGGTTGATTAGCTAGGGTTGGGATGATAAGGACCAAGGATAGATGGAAGGTTTGATGAACTAGGATAAGGACCTAGGATAGATGGATTTTTTGATGGACTCGGATAAGGACCTAGGATGGATGGAGAGTTTGATGGACTAGGATACCTAGGTTGAGTATGAGGTGTATAACCAAGGCCATGAGAATATGGATGTGCTTGGACAGAAAGGGGTTCTAGGATACCTTGCTCATGAAGGCCTAAACCTTTGCCTTTGTAATTCATAATTTCACACATTCATTTACCCATGGGATATGCATTGTTTGTGAAACAAGATGCGATTCCACTTTGAGGAGGATATGATATGCATGAAAGGATAGGTGTTGGAAGTAAACTAGAGTGGATAAAGGTGGAGGATTCTAATTTATAGGTGTGGGGTTCATGGATGGCTTGAAGAGGCGTGAGAGGCTCTTGACATAAGAATGATGGGATACTTTGATCTTGACTAGAAAAAGAATCGTTAGATGGAGATGGAGTAGCTTGATCATCAGATGGAAGGGAATCTTTGGATAGGATGGAGGAATTGTTCTGCTCTTGGGATGTGATGGAATCATAAGAGAGTATGGATTCATTTAATGAGGTGGATGGAGAACTTGGAAGAACATTTTGTTCTTGAGATGGAAGACGATTATCATGGGTGAATAATGAAAGGAGGGGATCATCATATGGTTCTTGAGAGATTGGATCTTGATCAAAGATAGGAAGTGTTTGTAGAATGTTTTGATCAAGATGTGTAGATTGAAATGAATCATTGGATGTAGAGGATATGATAGAAGAAGGTGATTGAATGGAATCGTTATCTTGGTTGAAAGAATTGTGAGGTTAATTTTGAATTATGGGGGATGAAGATAAATGCATGACATGACAGGATTGGTCAATTTTATTTGATGGCTTAGATTTGGGCTTCTCATTTAACCTTTGCAAAAATTCAAAAATATTGAATTTGGATGATGTTGCTATTGGAGGAGAAGAGGTTATGTTCATATTTCCATCAAAGGACTTCATAGTTGTGCCCCCTTGTATTTCCTTGATTTTCCTTTGGAGTGCTCTTATTTGTTGGGGAAGACTACTAAGATCATTTAATGGAGTTTTAGTCTTTTCGGGATCTTCCTTAATTTTCTCCATATTGTAGTTAGATGGCAATTTGGCACCTTGGTTTTCCAAAAAAAGAAAGTAGCCTTCTTTATCTCGCTCTAATATCTTGTCCAAAATTATGTGAAACTGTGGATCCTGTTCAACTTCTTGAATCATTTCATCGGTTATTTCATCATTTGAACTATTCCCAGTATGAAACCTATGAAAAGGATTTTCTTCCCTATCACCCATGTTGTAAAGTGGATCTCTTCTTTCGTCTTCTTCCTTGTGTTTTTTTTTTTTGGAACCTTGTGACAACAGACATATGCTTTTGAAATGTTCTTCTAAACTTAGATCACAAGTTTGAGAAGTGCACAAATGATGATGTCTTGATTTGATAAGATGAAAATCTTATGATATGATCAAGGATGTTCTTAATTCTTGATTGTGGCTTTCAAGATGAAAGGATATCAGTATCCTATTGGGGAAGTTGAACCAATAATCAAAAACTTGTTTGAAAAGATGCACTTTTTGAGATTTGATCCTAGTCTCAAAAAATGATAAGTGTATCAAATAGCATAGTTTGTTTTCAAGATTAGTGAATGATTTGGCTGGGATGAGTGGGATATTCAATTGAGGGTTGTGGTAGATAATCAAAGTTGAGAGGTTTATTGTGATTGTGTTGTTGAGATAGAGCTCTTCTCTGAAAATAGGCTTGTGAATATAAAGTCTCTATAGCATACTCGTTAGTGAATCCCCTAGCAAAATCTTGGTACCTATGGAGAAACTCACGATAATGGAGCAAAATGTTTTGAATTTTATACAAAAAATTTCTTCGTTGTAAAGTTTTCTTGTAACCTAAATGTTTCTTAGGCTTCTTGATCCTATTGGCAATCGATTTCCTAACAAACTTGGTTGATTTCCACTCTCTAAGCATGAGAGAAATGTTGAGATGCTACTGGACCAAGGATGTTATAAACTCAGATCTATCAAAAGTGAAAATTCTGGAAAATGAAAGATGTGCTACTCTGTGTCCTATATGTGCTGTAGAAATAGGAATATGCACTAGAGAAACAATCAAATGCATTAAAACACTCCCTAGATGTGCTAAAACAATTTTCCAAATAGTTGAGAACAGTTTTCAACTAAATTTTTGCATGTTCATTTTGGATGATCTTTTATTTGAGTTAATGTGATGGAAGACACAACAAACATTCTGAAAATAGTTGTTTTTAAAACCCTATACTAAACATCAAATGTATAATCAAAAAAATGTTTTTCAACAAGTATTTTCACAAGTTTAGCACATGAAAGAAAATTCAGGAAGACTCACTCTTAGTACTCAAGTAGGTCATCCTAATAATCAACAACCCACATCTTAGAACTGTGTCGACTCACACAGCTGTGTCACCCTCGAAGGGACACCCGTATTTTCATCTTTTCTAGGTGCATACTCAGAGTGATAGAAGTGGATACTAGATCCCCTAAGCAAATGGTCCTTAGTAGTTATATGGTGAGTGTCTTGTGGGCAGATTCTTCCCTCCCATTGCATTATGATTATTATGATGTTTGGAAACTGACTCTGGTTGGCTACTACACTAGGCTCTTAGTAAGGGTTTCCGTTCGGTGCGGCAATAATAAACTTCCTCAGGAGACCTCCCAACCTTTAGAACAAAGGCTTTGGGGATGGCTATCTTGCACACTACTGAAAAAAGAGGGTTTCCCCATATTTTCTTTAAATTTTATAGTGGGGTGGAATAGCCTGGCTTTGGCTTGAACCCACTTGAGTTGTTCCTCTTGGGTGAGTACTTTTTCCCACAAGAGCAAGCCCTCTAAAGGATGTAGTAAAGTAGTAAATTTGCATGAAATTGAAAAGGCAAGTTTGGTATTCTGATCACCTAGTTAAGGGGAGAGCATAAACCTATTGCCAAAAACAAAGCAAACAAATGTTCTTTTTAAAACCCAAATGACAATGATTTAATATATACAAAGATGTTGCTTCACAACAAGCATGGGATTCATTTCAATTGCAAAAAAAAAATTATTGTGTGGTGACTATCTTAGATTGCTGCATTTTAAATTCCATTTCTATCCTAGGGTTGCTTCTTTTTAACCAGATGTGACTATCTTAGGGTTGCTTCTTTTTAACTAGAGAAAGTTCTATCTACGGAAGGCGTCAGACTTAGAATTCTATTTAATTACAACTTGTAAGTGCTAAAATATTCTGCATATGCACTGCAAAAATGTCATTAGAAATCCTACATGTGCTAAAGAAAGCCACAAAAATGCTAAAACGGGAATGTTCGATGAAAATACAGATTCCAAAAAGTAAAAACCTATCAAAAAAACCTACAAGTAAATGTTAAAAATGGGGCATAGGCCCCACAGTGGGTGCCATTTTGTGTGTGTGTTAAATATGCAAAGTTATTATCAACACAAACCTTAATGAAATGATTTATATTGAAAGACTCAAAACAAAGTAAAACTATTCTAAGTTGCAATAAAGATAAATCTTCCAAGAACATCTTATTGTCCTCTATTCCTAAATGATTCTTTTAAACCTTTTTGGCCCTCATATTTCTATGTGCACAAAGGTTATTAGAATGACACTTAAGAAATGAAATTGATATTCAACATGCAAGCCAACTCTATGCCTACATGAAACTATGTGCAAACAATGATGATGAATGCCATGATGGATGAAGGATGATGTTGATGATAAATGAACAAGTGGAGGTGGATGCTATGGTATTGAACTATATGATTCTATGCATGATTCTACATATGCTCAAATGCAAACTTAACATGAAGTAATCTAAAATGCAACTATGGTGCAAGATGGATGATAAAATGTAACTATGATGTAGTACATTAATTTAAGATGTAAACATGATGCAAAACATGATATAAAAACTATCTATAAGACTCCAAGAATGTTCCAAGCTGCAACAATAAACCTGCATGATAATTTTACTTGTGGAAAATAGCCCTTTCCCAATCCTTTGCTAAGCTTAATGATGAAATTGATATGAAGATATCATGAAGATTGGAAAAACTAGCTCTCAATTGAAGAGAGTAACTTTGCTCTGAACTCTCTTCCAACTTAGCACAATAATCGTATCTCTTACACCCAAAATCACATTACTGTGCAAGGGGAGAGGATACTTCGGTTATTGCATGAATTGTGGATGAAATGCTAAGATTGTGGAGTGGACCAAATTAGCTCTCCATTGAAGAGAGTAACTTTGCATGAGTTGTGGATGTTCTTGTTGAAGAATAAGCCTTTTATTTATAGATTTTCAAGTTGGAAGAGAGCTCAAAATAGATCAATGTGGGATGGAAAGTGGGATAAATAAATAAAATAGGTAGTGGGATGGAAAGTGCAATAAATAAAAATAGGTAGTGGGATGGAAAATGCATTTGGGATTTAATTAAATAAATCTTTTGATTTATTTAATTAAAGGGATGATGCAAGATAAAGGTGGATTAATTTGCATGAGATGAGATTAGAAGATGGTTTATAAAAGATGAAATATTATGGTTTGATTAAAATTGATTTATTTAATCAAATGAGGAAATTGTAGGCTTAAATCAAATAAAGTTAATTTATTTAATTTAAATGGATGATGAACCTGATTTACCTGATGAGTGGATTAATGTGAATTTGGTTTATTTGATGAATGGACCTAATTGAATGAATAATGCTAATTTTGCATGTCTACACCTATAACAAGCCTAACCAACATCTAATGGTAGTATGTTTACACTAATAATTTTATCCTATCATATGTCATAAATAAGATAAACATTGGTTATTTATTTAATTAATTCAATCATTTATTTTAATCATTTAATTAAATATATATTTATCATTTATTTAATTAATTTTCCTTTATCCTTTTAATTAAATAAATATTTATTATTATTTTAATTTCACTGTATCATCTATCCTTATCCATTTAATCCTAGCTCTTTATCTTGTTCAAACAGATCATAATATGAAATTGTCATCAATTGACAAGTTTCCTCTTCACATTTGTAACTAACTCCTTATCTAGATTAACTAAATCTAAACACCCATCCAAAACTCAAACTAGCTCGTCATCTTATCCATTCATCTAATATCCCACCTCTTAATCCTAGTCATTCACATAAGGATTTTTGTCCTTATCCTAATATTAAACCTATATCCTATCTCTCATGTGTCACTTGTCACATGACTACATCTTTGAGTCTAACCCTAATCATCACTCAATCTTATCCATCCATAATTAATCTATTCTAACCATTGATTTTTCCTCTTCAAGACTTTATATTTATAGGTGCTTTTGCTTCATCATCATATCAAACTTTAATACCATACACTTATGCTTTCATTTTTCTATTTCATTTGTAACCATGTACCAAGGTTATACTAGTTTATTGAACAATCCACATCATATTATATTATCATATTGGAAAATTAAATGAAACTAGGGTGCATGCCATTTCAGCTCATGTAGGGAGGAAGAAGGATTCTAGGTGAAGGTATTGTGTGTGTATTGCATTATTTTCCATTTTATTTATCTTTAATGTTTTCTTCATTTTCACTAAGAGATTTAGTCATGTTATAGAAGGGTTGCCTGATTTGATTTACTTAACCCGATTTTATGCTCATTTGAATTATACCATCTTTAAATAGTTCAAGTAATCATAATCTATATGTGAATATATTCTTGATTCAAACTTAGCCAAAATGATTTGTAGGCCTAGTTTATCTAGATAGATGTGTATCAAAAAGGACCTTTTTGATGGAAAAGGAGATAAATGACTTCAAGATGATGAATTCATTCTACAGGGTATGATTAGAATGACTGACCACTACTTGCTAACAAGTTTGTTTGGGTTAAGAGCTAATAAATGCTAATATAATGTCAAGTGTTCTCTTAATGATAAGTCCTTCTAACACATCCATTCTCATTCTATCAATTGAGAGGCATGAGGCTAAAGGAGATCAACCCATTTGACCGTTATCTTAAATTTGTTGAGAAGGAGAAGGAACTAGAAAAAAATAGTTTCTACCTATTACGACACATACCTTAAAGTTTCTCATCACTTGACTATTATAATATATATTGTTTTCTAAACCCTAAGATCACCAAGGACATGTTATTGGAACCTACTGCTAGCTAGCTTATTACATAATATCCTCCTTGAACTAGTATAAAAAATTCAAACAAGATTTCCTAAGTGATCAATCTGGTACAGGTTAAAGGTCTCTATCAAGACTGAGTGGAATCAAATTTCAACCAAATATTTAATTTGTGTATAACTATTCTAGGATTTCAAAAGAATTTTTTTTGTAATGACTAGATGAAATTACAATCCAAGAATACAAATTTCAGCATAGAAAAATTATGGGTGATACAACTATTCAACATTTAAAATTTATAGGTTGCATTTGATAGTCACAAAAATGTGTCAAGTTACATATTTTTGCAAGTCATTACAAAATGAAAGTACCAAATCTATACAATTAGTGAAGAGCTATTTCAAAGAGACAAAAGGATTGGGCATTACTGTAGTTGTTGGTGTCTTCCCAATCAACTAACGTTCTGGTGTGGCTAGGTTTACTTGTCCTCAAGGACATGCTCTCTTAAATTTTTTTGGATTGATACTTTAACAAGTTTCTCCAACTACCAAGGATGACTATAAGTTATAAACATTTATTCTTCCTTCAAACAAGGCATTATCAAAACATAAAAGATGAGAAATATACATTACATGGTATAGTATCTACTACAATTTTATCTAGTAGTTTTATCTTTAATTGATAGAATAACAATTTTAATTGAACAATGATAATTAATATTCATTCTCAATTCACCAAGTGAAAAGTTAGGTATGCCTAAGGAAAATTTTAATAAATGATAGTTACAATCTAACATCAACTGTCTTCACATTTAAAGAGCATGAAGGATAATCTATAAGGGCTACAAATTATTTTGTAAGACTAATAGGATTATTAAAGGGGGACGTGTGATCCATACTAAAGGGAGCAAACATAATTGACATTTTGAAAAACTATGTTAATGACAAGTTAATATCTCTCTATATAATCTAAAATAACAACACTTGGGAATATGGAGGCCAAAAATCATGTAACTTTATAATCATAGCAATTGACTTGAGTGAGGCTTCTAAATATAGTTTAGGTAAAGGTAGTTTATAATAATTACATATAAGAGCATATTAATTGATATAAAAGGGATTAAGAGAGGAATGCACATTTTTTGTATGGAAATAATTTTATAAAAAATTATTGGGAAAATAATAGTTATTTAATCTAATGATATATAATTCTTTTTATGTTTTCATTTTTATGAGGTATTTGTCCTTATTTTAAATTAATACCTTTTGAAAAAATATATTTCAGAAATTAAATATCTTATAAGATCCTATGTGCTTAATTTGAAGTGTTTTGGTATGCAAGATGACAAGTAATGGTCATCTTATATCTAAAAGGATTGTCTTTGTAAAATAATAAATGAAATTTGAATAAGGAGGACAAGGTTATGTAAAAAATATTGTTCAAGGAATACAATTGTGGCCATGACATAGTTCAAATAGAGAAATCTTAAGAGAAAAGACTAGTTTTATTTCTATGATAATAAATAGTATATATATTAATGATAAGTGTAGTGTTGGGATCAACTTATGCATAAAATATGAAAATTCAGCATTAAAGCAACATATTTATGACATGATAAAAAATGAGTGTAAAACAAAGTGTATAAAGATAAAGTAGACACTATATCTTTTACACATAACAAGAAGAAACAAACACAATAAAAGTTTCAAATAAAGATTACCAAAAATAAATGTGAGATAATAACACGATTTATCTTTACACATTGTAATGTGGATGTTCATTTAGACAAGAAGTGCTAAAATTAGCTAAAACGGTAAACAAAGAAGAGGGAGCAAGCTAAAGCATCTATAAAGAATTTTCATTGTAAACGACAAAGTGTTATGTTTGTGTTAAGAATACAACAAATGAATTAGTAGAAAATAAAGTGAACAGAATGAAGCTCTTTAACATCAAAATCCAAGTTCTAAATTAGTTTTTTATTTTTATTCACAGGGAAATTTGGTTCTTAAAGAATTAGTGCATAGGCTAAGTTGGAAACATATTAAAAACCTCACATAATAGTTATGTTGGATGATTAAGGGAGCGAATAAGAAGTCACCATGCAATGCAAAATCTTGTTTGTTAGTTTGTTAGCTTAGTCATTTTAGATGAGTGTATATAAGATTGAGTGTGATGTTAGAAGACACATATGTGATATTGTGAACATTGCATCATCTTTTTCCCACATAGTTCTTTATAGTATATTTCAAAGCAGCTCATGTCATTGATAAACAGTTAATTTATAAGCAATGAAGCAATAACTATAGAATAACCTCAAGTTGGGCCATGGCCATTTGGAAATAAAAATAGAAGCTTTGATAGTCTACATGTTGTTGTCCAGATGGTGCTTTGTCATTATCTCTTTACTAGGTTTTATGTTGTTGTGTTGGGAGCTGCCCATAATATATGAGTTGGTCATATCGTCTTCTTGGTTTTTTTAATGTAGACTTCTAATTAGTATGCTATTGCCCACTGATATTTTCTTTTTCATTTTTATTGAACTTCCTGTTTATCTGCATGAATCAGTGAACACCGTTCTTCCTGAGTGTAACTTTTTCTTTGAACATGGCAAAAGGGTCATAATATATTGTTTATCCTGTTAAAATAAAATTAAAAATCTGTTGGTAATTATTAGTTGCTTGTAACTGTTCATTCAACATACCGTTTAAATAAGGTCTATATGTAGACAATTTTGGACAATAAAAGTTACAATTACCTGCCTCTCGTGTGTGATTATCATAGTTATGGTTTATTTAACTAGTGTCACTCAGATCTATGTGGACCAATTGAAGTTGCTTCATTATCTAGTATGAGATATTTTTTTGACATTTATTGATGACTACAATAGAAAACTCTGGGTGTATACATTAAAAAATAAACCTGATACTTTCAAGAAATTCAGAATTTAAAGAATTAGTTGAAAAACCTTTGTGGTTAATTTCTTAGAATTTTAAGGACTGATAGAGGTGGAAAGTATATCTCACATGGTTTTTATAATTTTTTTGTATTGAAAATGGCATAAAAGGCAGCTAACAACACCTCAGCAAAATGGTGTAGCTGAGAGGAAGAGCAAAACAATTTTAGATATAGTAAGGAGCATACTTAATGCTAAAAATTTACCCAAAGTTTTTTGGGTATAAGCAGTTTGTTGTGCAGGTTATATTTTGAATAGATGTCCTACAAAGAAAGTTTGGGGCATGATACTGGAAGAAGCATGGGGAGGATACAAACCCCATGTAGATCATCTAAGAATTTTTGGTTGCATTGCTTATTCTCATGTTCCAAATGTACTAAAAAAAAAATTGGATGATAAGACAAAAAAATGTATTTTTGTTGGATACGGTGAAGAATCCAAGGCATACAAACTATACAATTGAGAGACAAAAAATTTGGTGACAAGTAGAGATGCAGAGTTTCTTGAAGATCAGGAGTGGTGTTGGAAATTGAAACAGAAATATCAACAAGTTAACATTGAAGATGAAGCTACAAATGAACAAAAAAATTCAGTTGTTAACACAATAGCTAGTAGTTGTAGCATTCAACAATCAGCACCAAGAAGAAGCTCTTCTTCATCAGAAAGCAACCTTTCTCTACCAAGTAGTAGACATGTTATTTCACCATCAAGCAGTAGAAGCAAATCTTCCTCATCCACCTCACAATCTCTAGAAAGAAGGAAAAAGACAAGGAGCTTGCATGACATATATCAAGATACAACAAAGGTAAATGAACATATTTTTCATTTTGCATTTTTTGTTGATTGTGATCCCATTACATTTGAAGAAATAATAAAAGATGATAAACGGATTAAAGCTATGAATGGAGAAATTGCAACCGTAGAGAAGAATCAAACTTGGGAATCTATGAACCTCTTATCTAGCATAAGAAGCCAATTGGAGCAAAGTGGGTGTATAAAAGGAATTATAATGAGCAAGGTAGAGTGAATAAATACAAAGCTAGGTTGGTAGTGAAAGGCTACAAGAAAATATCAGGTATTGATTATAATGAAGTTTTTGCACCTATTGTTAGAATGGATACTATTTGCCTAATTTTAGCTTTATTAGCACAAAAGGGTTGGAGACTCTTTCAAATGGATATAAAATCAACATTCTTGAATGGTATATTGGAGGAAGAAATCTACATAGAGCAACCACGTAGTTTTGAGATAAAAAGTCATAAAGGTAAAGTTCTTAGACTAAAGAAATCTTTGTGTGGTTTGAAACAAACACCTAGAGTTTGGTATGAAAGAATTGAAACATATTTTTTTAAATATGGTTTTGAAAAATGTCCTTATGAGCACACCTTATTCAAAAAATAAAATCAACAAGGAGATGTTATGATAGTTTGAATTTATGTTGATGATTTGATTTAAACTATGAATAATGAAAACATGCTTAGATAATTTTTAGTGGCAATGAAGAGTGAATTTGAAATGACCGATCTTGGTTTTCTACATTATTATCATGGTCTTGAAGTAACTCAAAAAAATGATGGAATTTTCATTTCATAAGAAAAGTATACAAATGATAATTGAAAAGGTTTAGGATGAAAAATAGCAAAATAGCAATTACACCTATTGCCATGAGTGTGAAATTCTACTTTGTGTAAAAATTTGATTAGAAGTTTAATGTACTTAACTACAACAATGCCAAATATCATATATGCAATAAGCTTGATAAGTAGGTTTATGGAGGATCCACATGATACTCATCTATAGGTAGGTAAAAGAATACTCATGTATGTGAAAGGGACTACAAATCATGAGATTTTTTAATAAAAATAAGGATGTTTTGAAGTTAACTGGTTATACAGATAGTGATTGGGTAGGAAACCAAGATGATAGGAAAAGTACTTCAGGATATTTCAATCTTAGTTCAGGTGTAATTTTATGGTCTTTAGAAAAAGAAACCATTGTTGCATTGTCCTCAATGGAAGCAGAATATGTGGCAACAACTTATGTAGGTTTTCAATCGGTTTGGTTACAAAGGATGCTTGAAAAATTTGTGCAGCCCCGAATGGAAGAAACAACTATGTTCTATGATAATCAATCAGCCATTGCACTTTCTAAAAATCCAGTCTTTCATGGAAGAAACAAGCCCATAGACATCAAATTTCACTTCATTAGAGAACTGGTTAAAAATAAAGAAATCAATTTTTCTTATTGTAGGTCCAAAAATCAGATTGTTGACATTCTGACAAAGTCTCTGAAGGAAGAAGTTTCAATAAGCTAAAGAATCTTTTAAGGATGAGAAACTTTCTCGCAAATCAGATTTTAGGGAGGATGTTAAAACAAAATTAAAAATCTGCTTGTAACTACTAGTTGGCTGTAACTATTCATCCAAACACACCGTTTAAATAAGGTCTATATATAGACAATTTTGGACAATAAAAATTTCAACTTTTTGCCTCTTTTGTGTGATTATCACAGTTTTGGTTTATTTAACTATTAATTACTGCAATTTTTAGCATTCGTTTTCTTTTATTTTTCAACATATCCCACAAGATTACAGAAAGGAAAAAAAGCGTAATATCTCCTATTCTAACAGTATTCCAAACATATGCAGAAAGTAAATGTTTTAATAGCCTAACAAGCCAAAGTTGCACAAACTAAGGTGATGTCTATATGGTACATGCTTACTCCATTTTCATGATTAAAATTGTTGTGAATTTTGTGATAATCCTCCAAAAAATAACTATGAATATAAATATGGAGTCTGAAAAAATCATTAAAATGGTTTAGCATGAAAGAGTGTTAGCAAGTTGGAATAAGATAAATCAAAGCAGACAGAAATTGAAAGTTTATAGCTTCTTTGCCACTTGATAAGATTTGCCCAGAAGCATTGTTGGTAGGTAGAGATCCAAAGTTCTTATCTCTACATGTGAGCAGACTGTAGAAGATCTAACTGTCCAGCTTTGTATCAGGTTGAGTAGCTAACTCTTGTGGAGGAATCAATCATCATGACTCCTCTAGATTTTTTGATATTTTAAAATTCATCTGAGTAGCTAACTTTTGTGAAAGAATCAATCATCATAACTCCTAACTGAATATTTGATGATTCTTTAGATTTTCTGATGAAAAATGGTAAATTCATAACGTCTCTTTCGAATGAAATGAAAAAACATGAGAGATTGCTTTCAATCTAAACTTTGATCTCTCTTGTTAGCTTGTTGTAGAGACAGTAGCCAGTTATTTTGTCTAATTGATTGAGCATATGTGAAGAGTTTACATATTATTTTATTGTCAAGTTGCAGATAGTGGAAGGACTTTTAAAGCTACCTGAAAAATAGAGAGTGCACAGATTGCAAATATTGGTATTTGTTCTGCAAGGTAGTGCCACATATGTGATATCCATTGTCAATGGTTACAAATAAATCAAAAGGTACATAATTTTTTTTTCTTGTATTAATATGTACATGCCATTTGGGTCAAAATAGCAAATTCAACCAAAGAAGTACAACAAAAAGAAATACATGACTTCTTACCACCCACCTTTTTCTTGTGAATATGTATTTTAATCTTTATAATTAATTTAGATTAGTTCCTATTCATCAAAAAAAGTACACAATTTTTCCATGTTACAACTTACGTTCCATTTAGATCAAAATAGGAAATTCAACCAAAGATGCACAACAGAAAGAAATTAGAAACAAAAGATATAAGACAAAAGAAAGTTGCAGATCCAACAACAAAAAAAAACTCTAAAAATTAGAATCAGAAGACAAAATAAACTTGCAGTTACCACAGTGAAAAAGAAGACAAAATAAACTTGCAGTTACCACAGTAAAAAACATGTTGAAAGCTTATTTTCTTGGTGTGATAGGTCGAATATAAGTGTTAGAAAATGAGCAGCAAACAAAGTAGTGCAAAATAACACTAAAACAACCTACACCTCAAGATTAGCCTAGTTGGATTCAACACAATATAAAAATAACAAATGGAGCCTTTTACCTTGTGTCGAATCAATCATTTGGTTGGCCCTTCGATCTTCGGTGTTGTATGCTCCTTGGATGGCAAGAAATGCAAGCTAGATGATGGTGTAAATATGGATGAAAGTGGATGCAAGCATGAAAATGACTAAGTATGGATTCTAGGAAAATTTTGCAAGAGTTTGGCTACAATGCATGATCTCCTCCCAAAATGAGAGAAAAGAGGGGGTATTTATAGAGATTTTGGAAATCTCTAGGGAAATAGACAGTCAAGATTGAGCCACCAAGATCACGATGCAGGACTAAGGTGAGTTGAGAACTCACAAGCCCTCACATCTTGACATGTGGCATATGATATGGATTAGAAGGGGTGATGTGCACATGAGGTGGAGTGGTAGCACATGACATGGAGGGGGTACATAGTACCTTGGGATGAGGATTAGATCTCCTCATAAAGGAGGTACTTGTCCCCATGTGGGTGAGAGGACATGTGGAGAATTAAAAATTCCTCAAATATTCTCATGGGGAAGAGAGAAGGAATTTAAAATTCCTTTAACTGCATTGGGGGATTAAATGTGAATTAAAAATTCACATGGGGAATGGAGATGCCTTGTCCAAAAAGAGAAATCATTTAATAGGGTTGACTCAAGTAAGTGATTAAGGTTGTGCAAATACTTGATTAGACTAATTAATGGAGATTAGAGGCAAGTTAGATTTCACATGTGACTTGATGTGACAAGTCAAAGATCACATGGGGAAAAGAAAAAAGAATTTAATATTCCTTAGAAAGATAAAAGGAATTAAAAATTTATTGAGAGGTTGATTAGGCTAGTTAATGAAGGATTAAAGGAGGGTTAGGTGGCTAAGAGAGATTAGAGGCCAACTTGCAAAAGTTGGAGGATGTGACACATCCTAATCAAGGATTAGGCATGTGCACACCCCTAATGATGAGATTAGAATATGGATTAGGATTAGATAAAAATGATGAAGGATGTGACATGAAGGGAATTAAATAAGTGACATATTTATTTAATTCAATTGATGAAAATTAAATACCTTAGGGATTTGAAAAAATTAAGGATATTAATTAAATAATAGTGATATTACTTAATTAATGCAAATAAGGGGATGCTTAGACGAAAGGGGATAAATTTGGATAAATTAAGTGTCCAAATTTAGGTGTCTACATTTTTCCCCTCTTTGAGATGGTGTTACGAAGTAGCATCATTTCAAAGAATATTAAAACATAGAACCTAGAAGAAGATGGTTAGATTGTGAAAGATGCCCCAGTCATCAAAGGAATGAATAGGAAGGGAAAAAGATGAAAATTAGGGATGAAGGATGCCCCCTCGAGAGGACATGCGGGCTCAAGAGAACATGAGTGTGCTCTCGAAATGGAAGAGATGATGCAAGGGGAGATTTAGAAGTTGATGCAAAGGCGACAGGAGATTGGGAGGGGAGAGTGATGAAGGATGAATGGATAGGGGGGGATTTGATAGATGAGAGGATGAAGATGAAATACAATCCAAATGCAATTTTCTATTGTCAGAGCATTGATTTTTGCTATATCATAAGACACAAGATGCCAGGGTATGAAGAACCAAGACGGATTAGTGTCTAATGCATAAAACAAGCATAACAAACAAGAAGGCTATCCCAACACCCCAAAGTCACGGTGACCTTGGTTGGGCTAGGTATTGGGATAACCACAAGCACACAAGGATGCCCCAGCATAACACAAGACCTTAGGGATCTTGGTGGGTACTACGTGGGACAACCGAGAAGACAACAACAAAGAACATACCAAGATAAACCCTTATGTTGACTAGTCAAAGTACACCATGATATGATGGATCAAGGCGACCATGACAAGTGTTAATAGTGAGCTCAAATGACAAATAAATTCCAAAACATCAAGAGATCACAATCAATATCAAAATGTCCTTTGCCATAAGATCAAGGTGATGGATGAGATTGATGAGGTCTGCTAGGAAGGATGCATCTTGGTGAGACCGATGATGGATACTAAACTAAAAGACCGATATAACGCAAGATATTCAAAATCGATTGGATTTGATGATACAAGTGGATTTTGTTTGTTAAGAACTAGCTAGATAAGGGCATAGCTTGATTGCATGACACAAGATAGGATATTGACACATCCTAGCGACCTAGGGGCTTGGGGGCTGATCAAAGATTAGCCTTGCCTACGTGGAAGCGCAGAGCCCTCGTAGTTCGATAAAAGGCTGGCGACAGACCATGATGGAGACCTCGATGATGGATGAAGATAGGATGGAGAAAAGGATCCAAGTGGACAATATAGATCGATGGTGGAACCTCGAGGGTGGATCAAATGATTGACCTTTCCTACGTGAAAGCGCAAGGGCAATGTAGTTCGACGAAAGGCCAAAGACAAGTGATGGCTGAAAGATGATGAGATAACCCTAAATAAGGGGATAAAATGGTTGGACCGACACAATGGGACAAGATAGACCTGTGGGATTGGATTGGAGGATGGTGACTACACAAAGCTCAAGGATGGGATAGTTATCCAAATCATCAAAAGATGAATTGGGAGGATGATATGATGGAGAAATACCAATGACAAGGGATTATAAGATGGGATGAGGAGAAGGAGATGAGGATTGGGAGATGAAAAGGATTGGTTAGATTGATGGACATGAAGATAAGGATTTGGATGAGGAGAAGGTGACTAGATAGATAGATGAAAAGGGATGCTATGATGGAAGGATATGAAGATAGGGATGGGAAGATGGGTATAAGGATTGTTTGGAGGGATGAAAGATAAGGATGGGGAGATGGGTATAAGGATTGTTTTGAGGGATGAATGATAAGGATGGGGAGATAGGTATAAGGATAAGGAGATGAGGATAGGGAGATGGAAGGTATTTCCCAGATGGAATGAATGATGTCTCCAAGGACCATATCACAAAGGAATAAAGATGCCCCCACTCTAGATATGTCATGTGTGATGAGGCATGAAGGATGCAATAGAGAAGGATAGGCAACTAAAGGAGCTAGATGGATGAAGATGGGGTGCATGGATAAGGAAGGGAGATTGAGGGTAGCATGACTAGTGGATAAGGAAAGGTAAACGAGTGCGAATGAGGGTTAGGATAGTGTGCAAATGAGGGGGATGTATGCTAATAGGTGCCCAAAGCATGTTTATATGTTTTCCCCTATCATTATCAAGATCACAAGGAGGATGGAAGGATTGGGATAAATGAGATATACCAAGCAGGATGTGTAAGATAGGTAGGATGGAGGGGATGAATGAAAATGATGTATAAGAGGAAGACAGGTGCATAAGTGGAAGTATAGTAGATGGAGGGAACGCATACTAGGGAGTTGCCCCCAAGTGCAGATGGGGATTTACTCATGACGCCTGTTTGCCAAGTTTTCATCATGGTACTTATCCAAGGTGCTTATTTGCCAAGTTTTCACCATTGGACGTATTATTTATCTTTACTATTTTATGTTTTGATTTTTTTAATTTTTTGGATTTTTTTTTTTCGCTTTTTTTGGATTTTTTTGGCTTTTTGGATAGCATGCGGAAGGAGATGGATAACGATAGGAAAGTGAATAAGTGGATTTAGAAGACACGCAATAAGGATATGGATGAAGGACTCAAGCATCAAGTTCCATACGGGGTATTAATAGCTCATGTGTGAACTGATTGTTGGATGTTGGTACAACCTTATTAGGAGAAATGGATTATGCAAAATTATAAATTAGAGGGATTTGATGGGGGAGATATGTGGGGTAATGGATGGGATGCTGAAAAGGGGATGGATAGAATGATGGGGTGGATGTGTGATGGGGAGATGTGTTCAGGACCAACATTGGCACAAGTGGGGGTGGATGTGAAAAGATAAGAGGATTAATGGATGGATAATGTGGGGATAATGGAGGAGATGGAATAGTGAATTTTGGCACATAGGGACCCAAAACAAATTTAGGAGAGGGTGGATGAAAATGATTAGCTTTTGGATGAGAAATGTTGGATGTTGTTACAAATTTTTCATTTGAAGGCATTGCATCTTTTTTCTTTGGGATCCACATGGTTTTGATCTTTTCTTTGCTAGGCCTTTGTGGCCTATGGATTTGATTTGGATTTAGATTTTTCTTCTCTTCACCATGTATTTTAGAGGGGACATGGGGAGCTTTAGATTCATGTGGATATTTGGATTTATGCATTTTTGTGTTAGCATCCAAAGTGCTTTTAGTAGCAATGGGATGGGTGTGAGGAGATGGACGATGTGGAGCAATGGAGGTAGGATTATGGGGATTACGTGTAGATGGAGGATGTTTAGGTATGTGCCTTTGTTGATCCTGATTATGGGATATGCGAGAGGGATGTTTATGATGGATGACATGGATAGGTGTTGGATGGATGAAAGGATGAGATGGAGGAGGTGATCTTGAGATATATGGACCCAAGATGGATGGAGTAGATGAAGGATGTGAGATGGTGGATGGAGGGATGTAAGGACCCAAAATGGATGGAGCAGATGAAGGAGGAATATGGACGGTTGTTTTGAGGTGATATGATGAAAGAGGAGGGATGGAAGCATATGATCTGGTGGAGTGATGGGAAGAGCTGACATTTCTTTTGAAAAAGGCTCGTTGAGGATGTCTAGAGGTTGTACCGACATCTTTAGATTGTGAGTCTTGGAAATTAGGTCCAAGACCTTGCATGTAGGTTTGTTCTTTGACTTGGATGGGCTCTAAAATACCTTGCTCATGAAGGCCTAGACCTTTTCCTCGATAGTTCATTTTCTTGAGCATGTGATCCATGATAGGATTTTTGTTATTCTGAAAACATGATGCGAGTCCATTATTAGGTGGAGGATGATGGGTGGTAAATACACTATGCTTTTCTTCTGCAAGGTGGCCACCATGGAAGAATGTGAGAGTACCAAGGGGATATGCAAGCGGTGTAGGGATAGCACTTTTAGGTGATGATGGGGGATCATGAGAGGGAGATGATGGGATAGCAACATTTGGATGGGTGGTATCAAGAGAGGGATTAGTGGATATGATAGGATTTGAGCTTGTGGCAGTGGGCTCATGCGATGGAGATGGAGAACAAGCGATGGAATCTTGAATGATGAGGGGATCATGGGATGAAATGGATGGGGGACTGCGATCTTGAGATGGACTAGATGGGATGGTAGGATCTCGATCTGGTGAAGGGGATATGTCGACATGCTTTGGATCAGGCTCTTGGCATGACTCATCGTGTGTGGGAGGCATGATAATGGAGTCTTGGTGGGACTCTTTAAGTGGGGAGGATGGAGTGATGGAGGATTCGATGCAGTCACCAGAATGGATTTTAGTGACACTAGGAGTGGGAGAAGTGAATTGGATTTGGGTGTCATCGATGGGTTCGATGACTCTTGGAGTATGAAGTGGGTGTTCAATGGATTCAGTAGATGTGATGGTAGGAGATGGTGGCTCAGTGGATTCAGGGGATGTGATGGTTTTGATGGTTTGAGTGGTGTGAGGGGTGGTATCATCAATGATAGGTGTTGGGTGGAGAAGGGCCTCATCACCATTGATCGTGGATGATGGGTTCGGATGGCATGATTCCACAACTTCAAGGTGTGGAGTGGGGGATGTATTCTTTGTTATAAGTCCTTGGAGAACTTCTGAAATGAGAGACTTGCATACTCTAGGTTGAGATGGTGTGGTAGGAATAGATGGGGGATTGAGATTAGATGAAGGGTTGAGATAGGGGTATTGGCATGGTGAATTAGGACATGAGGATGCAGGTGGCGGATTGTAGTAAGGGTATTGGGATGGTGGATTAGGATGGGGAGATTGGGGTGGTAGATGGAGATAGGGATTTGTGGAAGTCAGATTAGGATAAGTAGATGTGGATGTTAGATTAGGATAGGTTGATGCGAATGTAGGATTAGGGTGAGGAGATTGGTATGAAAGATTAGGGTAGGGGGTATATGCAGATGAAGGATTGAGATAGGAGGATGTGGACGGGGGATTAGGATAGGGGTATTGTGATGGCAGACTAGGATAAGAGGATGATGTAGATGAAGGATATGATGGATATGATGGGTATCCCTTGTCACAGGTAGCATAGGGAGCATGATTAGGCATGGATGAAGACATAACAGGATAACTTGAAGGGATGATTGGATTTTGAAAAGCGGTTGGAGAAAACTTACTAGCAATGATAGTGTCAAGGGGATCCATGTCACATTCTTCTTGATCGACAAGACTTTCATTATCGTCGTTGACGTAATTAGGGTTTCCCTTGACCACTATTGATGGAGGATAAGAATTCATGATGATGAAAGGAAAAATAGGATGGATAAAGACTTTGGATGGAAATGGACTAAAGCTCAAATTAGGATTTAGGAAAAGCTCAGATTGGGATTGGATTAAAGCTCAGATTAGGATGATTGGATGATGTGATGGGATTGATTTTGAAAATTGGATTTGATTATCAAAGGATAATTATGACACTGAATCTGCTTCAAGATGGAAGTAGATTGATTGGGTCGAAGGTAATTGGATAGGGATGTGATTGGATTGGATTGGATAAGATTGATTGATTGATGAATAAGATCGAATGATGGATTGGATAGGATGATGACAGGGACTGTAAACCCCATTCATAGATTATCCTAGGTGACTTAGGATGCTGATTGATCTGATTAAAGGATAAATGTATGATTGCGGCACCGAATCCACTTTGAGATTGAAAATGGATTGATTGGGCCGATGATGATGATTAACTTAGGATGGATGACAATCCTAAGAGGATGTCAATGATGACGATCAAATCAGATACCTTGGTCAATTTGGATAATAACCCAAGATGAAGTTCAGGGCATTTGGATGGGGAAAATGATGATTTGATTAGAGAAATGGATGAATGAATGAGTACTCAAAATGAGTAAAAGATTGATCGGAACAGATGAATGACTACTCAGAACGAGTAAACGACTACTCACAATGGATGAATGATTCTTGAAATGAGAAGGTGAAGGTTTGGAATGGTCGAAAGATTACTTAGAATGAGTATAATGATTGATCAGGATTGTTGAATGAGAGTTCAAAATGATAGGAAAGAGGTTTGAAATGTTTACTCGAAATGAGTAAACGGATGATCAGAATGATAGAACGAGAGTTCAGAATGATGAAAGGATGTGTTAAATGGATGAATGTTTACTCGGAATGAGTAAACGGATGATCGAAATGACAGAACGAAAGTTCAGGACGATGAAAGGATGTGTTAAATGGATGAATGTTTACTTAGAACGAGTAAATGGATGATCAAAATGGATGAATGACTACTCGGAATGAGTAAATGACTGCCCACAACGAATGAATGATTCTCGAAATGAGAAGATGAAGGCTCTGAATGAATCATAGATTACTCAAAATGAGTAGATGATCAATCGAGACTATTGAGGAGGGAAGGTATGGCTCTAGAGGAGGGCGGGTATGGCTTCAGAGGAGGGAAAGTATGGTTGTCTAGAGGGGATGTCTAGAGGGGATGCCTCAGTCTCACAAGGGAATGTTTATGACAAAATATTGAGAGAGAATGGTAGGGTATGCCTCCTTAAGAAGGTGGATGGTGAAGGAAAAGGTGCTTTAGGCAACTTCTCAAAAGTATGAAGTGGTATATGTCGTTGGAAAGAGCACAAAAAATCGAGAAGATTGGTGCTTGAACGGAGGAAAATGAACAAACAATGTTCAAATGGCGGGGCATATATAGTTGTTTGTCAGGGCAAATCTAGCTATCTATAAGGTCAGGTCCGCCCAAGGAAAAGGTCAGGACTGTCCAAGGAAAAAAAGTTGGTCCAAAGTATGAAGTGGTATATGTCGTTGGAAAGAACACGAAAAATTGAGAAGATTGGTGCTTGAACGGAGGAAAACAAACAAACAATGTGCAAATGGCGGGGCATATATGGTTGTATGTCAAGGCAAATCCGGCTATCTATAAGGTCAGGTCTGCCCAAGGAGAAGGTTAGGTCTGCCCAAGGAAAAAAAGTTGGTTCAAAGTATGAAGTGGTATATGTCGTTGGAAAGAGCATGAAAAATTGAGAAGATTGGTGCTTGAATGGAGGAAATCAGACAAACAATGTGCAAATGGTGGGGCATATATGGTTGCCTGTCAGGGCAAATTCGACTGTCTATAAGGTCAGGTCTGCCCAAGGAAAATAAGTTGGTCCAAAGTATGAAGTGGTATATGTTGTTGGAAAGAGCACAAAAAATCGAGAAGATTGGTGCTTGAACAGAGGAAAATGGACAAACAATATGCAAATGGCGGGGCATATATGGTTGTCTGTCAGGGAAAATCTGGCTGTCTTTAAGGTCAGGTCCGCCCAATGAAAAAAAGTTGGTCCAAAGTATGAAGTGGTATATTTCATTGGAAAGAGCACAAAAAATCGAGAAGATTGGTGCTTGAACGGAGGAAAATAGACAAACGATGAGCAAATGGTGGGGCATATATGGTTGTTTGTCAGGGAAAATCCGCTTGTCTGTAAGGTCAGGTCCACCCAAGGAGAAGGTCAGGTCCACCCATGGAGAAGTTCAGGTTCACCCAAGGAAAAAAAGTTGGTCCAAAGTATGAAGTGGTATATGTTGTTGGAAAGAGCACAAAAAATCAAGAAGATTGGTGCTTAAACGGAGGAAAACGGATAAACAATGTGCAAATGGTGGGACATATATGGTTGTCTGTCAAGTCAGGTCTGCCCAAGGAGCAAAAGTTGGTCAAATCCGACTGAGTAGAGGTCAGGTCCACCCAAGGAGAAAAAGTTGGTCAATTTTGATCAAAACAGGCCTAAAAGGGGTTGGTCAATAGGTCAAGTCCGCCCAAGGATGGGTCAGGTCCACCCAAGGAGAAAATTTTGGTCAAATTAAGTCAAAACAAGCCTGAAGGGACTAGTTTAGAGGTCAAGTCCGCCCCTAGATAAGGGCAAGTCCGCCCAAGGAGAAAAATTGATGAAATTAGGTTAAAAACAAGCTCCAAAGGACCAATTTTAGGTCAAGTCCGCCCAAGGAGCACAACTAATGAAATTAGGTCAAAAATAAGCTTTAGAGGACCAATTTTTAGGGCAAGTCCACCCCTGGATGAGGGCAAGTCTACCCAAGGAGAAAAACTAATGAAATTAGGTCAAAAACAGGCTCTAGAGGATCAGTTTTTAGGGCAAGTCCACCCCTAGATGAGGGCAAGTCCACCCAAGGAGCAAAACTGATGGAATTAGGTCAAAAATAGGCTCCAAATGACCAATTTTTAGGTCAAGTCCACCCTTGGATGAGGGTAAGTCTGCCCAAGGAGCAAAACTGATGAAATTAGGTCAAAATCAGGCTCTAAAGGACCAGTTTTTAGGGAAAGTCCGCTCCTGGATGAGGGAAAGTCTACCCAAGGAGCAAAAACTGATGAAACTAGGTCAAAAATAGGCTCTAGATGACCAGTTTTTAGGTCAAGTCCACCCTTGGATGAGGGAAAGTCCACCCAAGGAGCGCTTAACTTGACTTTTGACAAAAAAGACCAAGGCAAAGGACTGAAAACATAATAGTCATCAATCAAAAGGCTATAGAAAAGTGAAGAAAATCAGACAATCACTGGTTTCACACAAAGAAGACAAATCAGACAATCACAAGCCTAAGTCTAGTAGAGAGGAAATGGTCAACAAAGTCCTCTAATCTAGGATGAACATGGTTACTAGGGAGTCCTCGATATACACCCGGTATGTAAGGCCCAAACTGTGAACACCAACCCATTACAAGCGTGAGTCGGGAACCTAGAAGGCTCAGACCAACTCTTCACATCATCTCGATGCTTTTCCAATTACAATGTGGTTGGATTGAGGTACAACTTTCTCCCCCCCCCCTTTATATACCTCGCTAGTACGCGTGGTTGGAATCGTCCCTTGGGGTGATGAAATCCCCAAGCAGGTCCCACTAAGAAAGATAAAATGGGTAGACTCAAAGGATGAGGTAAGCTACAATTTCTCGTCACCCAGGATTGCCAAATGGCGCAAAGGGTTTGGATACATCAAGTAGCTCACACAAAACAAATCATACAAGGTTGATTGACACCTCTTAGTTAAACTATATTCCTAATTAGGGGTTAAGAACCCTTAAAGTAGCCATAAAGTTGCTAAAAAACCAAAATTTCACCTTTTGAAAAAAAATGTCTAGGGAAAATCCGCCCAAGGAGAGTGCATATGTGGCTGTGTGTTAGGTCGGGTCCACCTGTGTGTTAGGTCAAGTCCGCCCCTCTGTGAAATTTTTTCAAAAATCACTTTCTAGAATCTAGGGAGGGCAGGTCCGCCCCTGGACAGGGTCAGGTTCGCCTGTCTGTTAGGTCGGGTCTGCCCCTCTGTAACATGTACTTGCAAAAAGTCAAAAAACAAAAAATATGAAAGCAAGAGACCCATTTGTGGGTCCCACTGGGCGTGCTAGAAATGCGATAGGTTGAATATAAGCATTAGAAAACGAGCAGCAAACAAAGTAGTGCAAAATAACACTAAAACAACCTACACCTCAAGATTAGCCTAGTTGGATTTAACACTATAAAAATAACAAATGAAACCTTTTACTTTGTGTTGAATCGATCCTTTGGTTGGCCCTTCGATCTTCGATGTTGTATGCTCTTTGGATGGCAAGAGATGCAAACTAGATGATGGTGTAAAGATGGATGAAAATGACTAAGTACGGATTCTAGGAAAAATTTGCAAGAGTTTGGATACAATGCATGATCTCCCCCCAAAATGAGAGAAAAGAGGGGGTATTTATAGAGATTTTGGAAATCTCTATGGAAATGGATGGTCAAGATTTAGCCACAAAGATCAAGATGTAGGGCTAAGGTGAGTTGAAAACTCACAAGCCCTCACATCTTGACATGTGGCATATGATATGGCTTGGAAGGGGTGATGTGTACATGAGGTGGAGTGGTAGTACATGATATGGAGGGGGTGCATAGTACCTTGGGATTGGGATTAGATCTCCTCATAAAGGAGGTACTTGTCCCCATGTGGGTGAGAGGACATGTGGAGAATTAAAAATTCCTCAAATATTCTCATGGGGAAGAAAGAAGGAATTTAAAATTTCTTTAAATGCATTGGGGGATTAAATGTGAATTAAAAATTCACATGGGGAATGAAGATGCCTTGTCCAAAAGGAGAAATCATTTAATAGGGTTGACTCAAATAAGTGATTAAGGTTGTGCAAGTACTTGATTAGACTAATTAATGGAGATTAGAGGCAAGTTAGATTTCACATGTGACTTGATGTGACAAGTCAAAGATCACATGGGGAAGAGAAAAAGGAATTTAATATTCTTTGGAAGGATAAAAGGAATTAAAAATTCTTTGAGAGGTTGATTAGGCTAGTTAATTAAGGATTAAAGGAGGGTTAGGTGGCTAAGAGAGATTAGAGGCCAACTTGCAAAAGTTGGAGGATGTGACACATCCTAATCAAGGATTATGAATGTGCACACCCCTAATGATGGGATTAGAAGATGGATTAGGATTAGATAAAAATGATGGAGGATGTGACATAAACGGAATTAAATAAATGACATTTATTTAATTCAATTGATAAAAATTAAATACCTTAGGGATTTGACAAAATTAAGGATATTAATTAAATAATAGCAATATTACTTAATTAATGCAAATAAGGGGATGTTTAGATGAAAGGGGATAAATTTGGATAAATTAAGTGTCCAAATTTAGGTGTCTACACTTGGAAATGAATATTGTACACAGACTTCAGTCTTTGCAGTTTTAGAGATTTATTTTAATATGAATTTAAAAATATTTTGTTAATTGAATAGTGCATATATTTCTGGATTAAAACTGTGTTTTAATTTTTCATCAATCAAGGATTTTCAAAATTTTCAAGATATCAAAGATTTTATATAAAAAAATTATAGATTAAATAATTTTTTGACAATTTATATTTTTCTTAAAATATCAAATGAAAAAATTTTAAATGACCAAACCGTAATAAATTTTCATATAACAAGTAGGGGTGACAGTTGAATTCCTACTTGTATCCTCTTCAATTGTTATTTAACAAACAAAACTTTTAATATTTATTTATTGCATTCAAAAAGACAATATATTTCTAGTTTTTTCTAGATTTATTATTTCCACTTGTCACATCCAATCGAATCTGTCCATTCACTATTTCCAATCTTCACAATTTTCAACTTCTTTCCTCTTCAATTATTATTCAATATAGAAAATCTTTAATATTTACTTGCTTGTATTCAATGAGATAAGATTTCTTTAAATTTTTCTAAATTTTTAGAAACTTTCTTACTTCTATGTCTTTTCCAATGGAACTACTAACTATATCTGAACTAGCTCTATCTACCTCACTGCAACAATATATTTTGTTTGCAATATGAAATCATATGAAATATCTTACCAGCTATATTATGGCGTGTTGTCATTCAAATTTATTACGATGTAATATCTTCCCAACAACTCCATTGCACATTTATTTCAATGCTAAAGATGTCAAAAGAAATAATCCAACAAATTATTATAAATGTGGTAGGAACAATTAATACTAACATCAATACAATGAAATAAATGCAAGGATCTTCAAAATAAAAAATTGGTTGTATTCTCCAAATGACTGTTTGCAGAATAAATCAATAGAAAAAAAATAAAAATATTTAACATTATTATTATATAGAATTAGAACACACTTTTTAAAATTTTGTAATATTATTGATCAACTTAAAAAAACAAATTGCATTCAATGGATGCATAAGTAATTGTCTTCAAGAGGAACTAAAAATAGAAAACTCTTTTAAATGTCTCTAATAATTGTGAGACCCACCACTACATGTTGTCTATGGTGATAATAATATTTTAGAATTTGATGTAAATCTACTAGCTGTCCAAGTCAAATAAATAATATTATTAAAAAATTATATATATATATATAGAACTAAAATTCACTTTTTAAATTCCGTAATATTATTAACCAACTAAAAAGAAGAATTGCATCCAATGGATGCATAAGCAATCATGTCTTTGGCAGGAACTAAAATTTAAAAAACCTTTTTGAATGTCTCTATTAATTGTGAGACCCACCACATGTTGTCTGTGCTAATAGTAAATATTCTAGAGTTTGATGAAAATCTTCTAGTCACCCAAATGAAATAAATTATATGTATGTATATAGAATTGAAACTCATTTTTTAATTCTATAATATTATTGATCAGATAGAAAAAAGAATTGCATCCAATGGGTGAATAAATAATCCTGCCTTAAACATAAACTAAAAATCAGAAAACATTTTTGATGTCTCTGTTAATTCTGAGACCCACCACTACACGTCTATACTAATAATAAATATTCTATAATTTGATGTAAATCTACTAGTCACCTAAATGAACATCTAGCAGTCTCTCCATTACAACTTCAAATCTGAAATCTTCTATATAATTTGATGTAAATCTACTAGTCACCCAAATGAACACCTAACAGTCTTTGAAATCTTCTATAAGTTTATATATACACTACACAACAATCCTCCTTTCAACCATCACCATTTGCTTATTCAATGATTGCAAGCAAAGAAGTCCAGTAATAAAAAGAGGTTTCCATTGCAATGGAGAAGGAAGGATTAGTAGAGTTTAATGTGAAGATTGTGGAGAGTTGTCTGGTACCACCATGCCTCCCTTCACCTCAATCCACCCTCTACCTCTCCAACCTTGATAACCAGCTAGCAATGAGAAAGGTCTTTAATACGTTGCTTGTGTACGAAGCTTGTGAAACTATTTTAGTAGATCCTGCCAAAACAATCCGAGAGGCTTTGTTGAAGGTGTTGGTGTACTATTATCCTCTGGTAGGGAGGCTGAGAAAGAAGGAAGATAGGAAGCGTCAAGTGGGTTGCACAGGTGAAGGTGTTCTCTTTGTGGAAGCCATGGTAGACAACACTTTGTCAGTCCTGGGAGATCTGGACTACCTCAACCCACCATTTAAGAAGCTGCTTTTTAGGTTCCCTCTGAATACAACTATTGAGGACATTCACCCCATGGTTCTTCAAGTAACTTTGCTTTACAATAAAATAAAATAATTTATAGTGCATTGAAAAGACAATACATCTCATATAATTGTTTTGAAGCTTTCATACTATATAATTAGAAAATGATATAAGTATTTTTAGTTTATTTATTTTTATTATTATATTGCTTTCACTAGTAAATTTTATTATAGGTAAATCATTTCACATGTGGAGGTTTTGTTGTACCAGTGAATTTCAACCATAGTGTATGTGATGGATGAGGGGTAGGGAAATTTCTCAAACATCTTGGAGAGATGGTTAGCGGACATGTTAAGCTTTCTATTGAACCAATATGGGATAGAGAGCTTCTTAAACCAAGAAACCTATCTGTTCATGACTTAGAATTGATTGAAGAAAAAGTAGAGAGTACATCCCACTCATGGAAACCTTCAATATATGGAGAATCAATTCAAACATCTCTTATTTTAGACTTGGAGACAATAAAATATATGAAGCAAAGAATTATGCAAGATTGTACATAAATTTGCACTACATTTGAAATTGTTGCAGCTTTGGCTTGACAAGCGAGGACAAAGGTACTTGAAATTCCACATACTCAAAGTGCAAGTATGTTATTTACAATAGATGTGAGGAGATCATTTAATCCACCTCTACCAAATGGATACTATGGAAATGGTATCATTATTGCATGTGTACAAGCTACTGTCCATGATGTCATGAACCAACCACGTTAGTATATTGTGAATATTATAAAGAAAACAAAGATGCTATGGACTAACAAGTATCTTAGATCGAAAATTGATATGGACCAATTTTCGTTAGATATGTTCAAAAACCAAGATAATATAATTTTGACTGATTGGAGGTGGTTGGGATTCAATGAAGTTGACTTTGGGTCAGGAACTCCAGTGAATGTGTGTCCTATGCATTGGAACGAGAATGAGTTCAATGTATCAAATGGTTTTATCTTTGTCCATCCTCCTAAGAGAAAGGTTGATGGATTTAAGATGATAACATGGATGCCTCCATAGGAATTCAAGTTATTCAAAATAGAAATAGAAGCTATCATCAACATGTATATTACAAATGGCTCTATATGTTAAAGTAATGGTTGAATATTTTAATATTTAAATAAAGTTTTACATAAATTTATGAGAAAAAAGTTAACGGAGACGACTCGATGGTGGGAAGGGTAACCTTGAGCGAGGGGTCCACGTCATCAGTGTCCGAGTCAAGTAATTTTCTTTTTCCACGTGCCTTCATTGTCGAGCTGGTAGTTTGAAATAAAAATTTGACAAGATTTTGAGCACGCTTTCCAAGGTTTTGGGGTGATTTCCAAAAATCACCAAAAAAGAGTAAAAATTAGGCGTATACCTATCATCGACATCTGTATGACCGATTGTTGTTTTACACCACACCAGTACTTGCATATGTATATTCTAGTTAATGCGCATTAACAGCTACAGACTCCTCACCATCAGCCTTAACGCCAACCACCTCGGCATGCACACCACTCGCTTGGTCTTGCATTCTATTCTCGAAACACCCATTAATGAGACATCATTCATTTTCAGCGGTTCCATTGAGAACCAGCTCTGGTTAGGACGAACACCGACGGTGGTGAGTCCATGGCCAAGTGGTGGTGATATAGTTTTCATGCTTTTTGTGTTTATCAACACCATATTCAGTAAAAGGAAACTATATATCTTCTTGCTACACAGGTGAGGTTGTCTTCCAACCTCACTTAGGCAGTAACTATGCATTGCAAAAATTTTGTAGGTTTTTCTTGCAATTTTCTTTTGTTAAATGTGCAAGAAAAAATTGTAATGCTTTCATCATGTAATGAAGCTTTGTTGCAGCATATTCATGGTCGCTACTGAGTATTTTATGGCTGACTATGTGTATATGTGACTATACAAATATATATAGACATATATATGGCTGACTGTTTGTAAATGTGTGTATACACAGATATATATATATATATGCATATAAATGTATATATATGCATATATATCCGTGTATACACACATATACACACAACAATGGCCCACAAATGAAATTTTCCAACAATAATGGAACTATATAATGGCAGATTGTGTCTATATGTGAGAATACAATTATATATATGCATCTAAATGGCCCACTGTGTGTATATGCGTGTATATAGTTGCATTTATGCGTATATATAGTTGACTATGTGTATACGTATATATATATCCATATTTATATGTCTACACATACATATACACACACACCACCATAATATATGTGTTTGTTTTTGTTTTATACCTCTGTAATTGGAATATATGCATATATATGTGTGTATACACACATATACACATAGTCTGCCATTCAAATATAGCTTAGTTTGCATTTTGTACCTCTGTAATTTTCATATACATGTATAGTGGTAGTATGTGTGTTTCTGTAGCTCGATTGTGAAGGGTTTTATGCACCTATGTTTTAGCCGGCTCTTTCAACCGATGTCATGAACCCCTCTCTCAAAAATTCCTGACCCCCATCATCCACTCTTCCCTGCCCTTCGTCTCTGCTTCAAATATGACTGATTTAGGGAATACAGTCATATCCATTTATAGAAATCTCCTAGTCAATTTCATAATCATTTTATTTTTTTAATTGAATAATCATTTATACGATTTTCTTAGTCAATTTAGTAATCATTTTAATTTTTAATTGACTAAAAATTTCTTTTTAAATTGATATAATATTCAACATCTTTATATTAGACTAAATAATAAAATATTATGTATGCATGTATGCACACATACATACATACATACTACATAATTATTTATGTATGTATGTATGTTTCTATTTGAGACATAGACATACATACTTATACATACATACATGTATGGATGTGTGTATATACTTATACACACATACATGTATGCATGTGTGTGTATACATACTATACACACATGCATACATGTATGTGTATAAGTATATACACACATGCATGTGTATACATACTATACACACATACATGTATGCATGTGTGTATACATACTATACACACATACATGTATGCATGTGTGTATACATACTATACACACATACATGTATCATGTGTGTATACATACTATACACACATACATACGTAACGTATTGTGTATATAGGATACTATACCACAGTCATATACTTTGGCCCAAAACATGGGTGCATGCCGATGCACTATGGAGTGTATGATAGTGTTCTAATACTTCCATTATATATATGCAAGTTGTAGGTCTACAATTACATGTCTATTGAAGTGATCATATGTATGCTTGTTTGTTCTTCAATTAAAGTGACTGTAAATATCGTCCCCTCTCCCTTACAGCTATCTGTGATGATGGTTGACTCCTACTTATGTTAATATCAGGTCAATTAGATGCATGGTTAGTTTGTTCATCAATTACACTCAATCTTACATGTATGAATTTTTTTGTTACACTATGTACAATTTTTTGATATTTTGTTCATTTTGAATCAACTCAACTACATGCATGGTTAGTTTGTTCTTCAATTACACTCAATATTAACATAAGTAGAGATCAACATATGTTAGTATGTTTTGCAATTGTTGTTTGAAGTTATATTTCAGCATGTTGTTACACTATGCACCATTCTTATATATGTTGCATATGCATATGCATATATGCAATTTTTGTATGAAGTTAAATTTCAATATGTTGTTTGAGAAATGGTATTAACATAACTAGGAGTCAGCAGATGGTTAGTATGTTTTGCATTTGTTGTATGATGTTATATTTCAATATGTTGTTACACTATGTACCATTGTTTGATATGTTGCTCATTTCCGTTTCACCTCAATTAGATGCATGTGAGTTGGTTTGTTAGTTAATTACACTCCGTCATACATGTGTATGAATTTGTTACTTCTGTATAATTGTTTTATATGTTGTTCATTTGAATGTCAGGCTCAATTAAGATGCATGATTAGTTTGTTCTTCAATTACACTCAATCTTAACATAAGTAGGAGTCAGCATATGGTTAGTATGTTCTGCATTTGTTGTATGATGTTATATTTCGGTATGTTGTTACACTATGTACCATTGTTTGATATGTTGCTCATTTCCAATCACCTCAATTAGATGCATGGTTAGTTTTTTCTTCAATTACACTCAATCTTACATGTATGAATTTGTTGCTACACTATGTACAATTGTTTGATATGTTGTTCATTTCGAATCAGCTCAATTAGATGCATGGTTAGTTTGTTCTTCAATTACACTCAATCTTAACATAAGTAGGAGTCAGCATATGTTTAGTATGTTCTGCATTTGTTGTATGAAGTCATATTTCAGTATGCTGTTACACTATGTACCATTGTTATATATGTTGCATATGCATATGCATATGTGCAATTGTTGTATGAAGTTAAATTTAAGTATGTTGTTTGAGAAATGGTATTAACATAAGTAGGAGTCAGCATATGGTTAATTTTTGTATGAAGTTAAATTTTAGTAGTATGTTGTTTGAGAATGAAGGTATTAACATAAGTAGGGAGTCAACATATGGTTAATTTGTTGTTCATTTTGGACAAAGCTCAATTAGATGCATGATTAATTTTTCTTCAATTACAATCGATCTTGCATGTATTCATTTTGTTGTTACACACTATGTACCAAAAGTTAGATATGCATATGCATATTGCATCTATGCAAATATGCATATATTTACTGTGCTCATATGCATATATGCGAATTGTTATATGAAAAGTTAAATTTTAGTATGTTGTTGCGAAATGGTATTAACATAAGTAAGTTCAACATATGGTTAATTTGTTGTTCATTTCGAATTAACTCAATTAGATGGTTAGGTTAGTTTGTTCTTCAAATTTTTAATCAATCTTACATGTATGCATTTGTTTGGTACTATTTAAATTTAGTTATGCATATGCATATTGCATCTATGCATATTCATATTGCATCGATGCAAATATGCATATTTGCAATATGCATATGCATGTTGTATGAAGTTAAATTCGGTATGTTGTTTGAGAAATGGTATTAACATAAAAGCAAGACTTAGCATGTGCATGTGCATGTGTATCGTATGTGCATATTGTGAGTGTTTTGCTTCTTCATTTACATTTTAAATTAGATGAATGGTTAGTTTGTTCATCGGTTACACTCCATCTTACATGTATGAATTTGTTTTACTATGAATTTAGGTATGCTATTTGAGAAATGGTATTAACATAAGTAGAAGTGCATATGCATATGTATGTGCATCGCATCCAACAATTTCCTTGTTCATTTACATTTAAATGAGTGCCTTGTTAATTTCCATAACCATCCTTTATGCTATCATCGACAACTCTCCCTTTAAGCTCTATTATGGTCGAAATATTTCCAACCTATTTGAATACAACATTACCATACATATGTATGTTGCATAGAATGATACAACATACTGAATTTTCAAATTAACTTCAAATAGCAGAGTCATCCACCATTATGATACATATATGTATAGATTACTATAGATAGATACATCAGTTTCCTCTCGTAGAGATAAATATATACATATGTTTCATATTGTAGAGATAGACAGTAACATAATGGAATATTTGTCCCTATGGTTTCCATACTGATGTTTCAAGTTACAAACATTCAAAACAAAAAAAGTTCAAACATCATTTCAAATCCATCAAGAAGTTCACAACAAAAAACTAGCAACCAAAAATTCAAATCAATCGAAAAATGTAGGAAACCTAAAATTTGATGGCAAGTTGTCTTGTGAGTTGGATGTGGCCTATGATGGAGAAGGACTCCATGATTGAGTTGGTTGGATTATGCTTGGGGTGGGTGAGGTTTGATAGGCCTGTAAGCGAGGATTCCAACTCTCATATGGCTGGCTTATTGTGGGGCTAGGTGAGTGTGTATAGGAGAGCGGCTAAGAAGGACTCCAACTCTGAAATGTTTGGCTGGTAGCTTGGGTAGGTGATGGACAATATTAGGGGCATTGAATAGATACAAAATCTATGAAGATCCTATGGTGGTCAGGCAAGGGATTTAGAGGGCTATTGAGTTGCCTCTCCTTTGCACCATTTGCTTGTGCCTTCTCCAACTCTTTTTCCCTTTTTTAGGCTTCCTTTTCTCTCTGTTGGTCCTCCCTTTTTTTGTCCTCCTTTTTTTGCAGCTCCTTTTTAGCGTCTGCTACTACTCGTTGCTTTTCCTTTTCAATTCTCATAAGACTTTTCGCCTCCAATTCTACAATCCTTTCTATCTTGCTCTCTGCAAGCTATTGCTTCTTCCTCAATTTCAATTCTTCTAGTTCCTTCTACTTTTCATCTTGTTCACTTAGCATTTCCATGAAGTCATCAGCAGTTAGGAGTTGGGATCCTCTTTGCAACTTGATCCCATAGTCAGCTACCTTATTAGACTTGTCTTTCACCACATGAACCGGTAGCTTCAAGAATTGTGAGATGCGTGAAGTTTGTTGGCCTCCCAAAGGCTCAATGAAATCAACATTATTTGTTTATGGAATCTCACTATCTGTAGCATCTGTTATATCTCCTAACTGCTCACCGTCAGTGTCTCCACAATCAGCATAGAAATGTACTAATGTATTGGGACCCATGTAGTGTGGTGGAGATGGCATTGAAAGACTCTGTTCTTCATCCACATGCATATCCATAGCAAGATTGGAAACACCATCAAAGAGCCAGGAGGGCTGCTTAGGAGGATTTGGCAGGGAAAGAGATATGTCTCCAATAGTACTCTAGTCTCCCAATACTGTCGGTTTAAGTGGTTCATTGGAATCTGAAACAACAAATTCATACATGTAAGTTTGAGAGTATTTGAAGAACAAACGAATCCAATCCATGTAATTTAAATACAAATAGAGAAGAAAATTGCTGACAGTATCCACAACCATATGCATATGCTGACTCTTACTTATGATAATCCCATTTCTCAAATAGCATACTGAATTTTATCTTCATACAACATATGCATATGTTGACTCTTATGATAATACCATTTCTCAAACAACATACTGAATTTTATTTTCATACAACAATTGCATATATGCATATGCCGACTCCTACTTATGTTAATACCATTTCTCAAAATAGCATACTGAAATTTAACTTCATACAACATATGCATATATGCAATGCATATGCATATTGCATATATGCATATATAACTTCATACGACGAATGCAGAACATAGTGTAACAACAAATGCATACATTTAAGATCGATTGTAATTGAAGAAAAAACTAACCATACATCTAATTGAGCTGATTGGAAATGAGCAACATATCAAACAATGGTACATAGTGTAACAACATACTGAAATATGACATCATACAGCAAATGCAAAACATACTAACCATATGTTGACTCCTAATTATGTTAATACCATTTCTCAAATAGCATACTAAATTTTATCTTCATACAACATATGTATATATGCAT